>RAPC01000125.1:0-25415 GCA_009806235.1 Neurospora sp. CHS-2018c
TTCGAACCTCAATTTTAATTTATATTTATTTATTATATTAATTTATTTATATTTTTTTCAAAATAAAATTTTGATTCTAATTAGAATCGAACTCACGACCTTTTAATTATAGAAGTAGCTATTAGACCCATTAAGCCAATAACTCAACTTGGAAAAACGGTTCGTTTTTTCTACCTATATAATTAGAACCCTTCGTTCCTATTCGTTTCCAACTACTCTTCGCTCCCAAATACCCTTTTTCTATTTTTCTCAACAACTACTTATCGCAACAACGTGCAAATGGTACCAAATTGATCGGAAAGAAAAGACGGTCATTTTGCACTTGGGTGCACTTTGATGCACCTTCTGGTTGAAGAGCAATTTCAATTGCAAGACGAAAAGTGGCTTTTTTGAGCTGCTATTAACACAGTGTCTTGACGATTTCCTAATCGGGTATAGAGTGGGGACCCTGGCTCCGCAATTAATTGCATTCTGGCCCATTATAGACAGAATCACTTATTCCTTCCTTACGGAATCTTTAATATAATTAAAGGAATAAGCGCTTCAATAATCTTGTCCTATTCCCGTTAATTCTTCTTCTAAAATTTAATTTTACTTAAATACGCGTATACTTCTTTCCTAACGAATTCAATATTAAATTTAGGAAGGACAGTAATATTAATTCCCTAGCGAAAGTATTTATTAAAACTAGGAGTATATCTATATTCTATCTTATTTATTTTAATATTATTAGGAATTTCGTTAGTAATAGTAAAGTTCCTATTTGCCTATATCTTCTATAGTAATACGAAGTAATTAATATATACCTATATATTTATTCCGTAATTTATTAGTTGAATTAATTCCTCTAATTTCCTTTATTGGACCCTCTTTACTCGTAGCGTAGTAGGAGGTTTCCTATTTCTTTTAGGAATATTAGAAGGTTGAAGCGTAGTTTAGATAAGTATTATATTCGTTATTCGTTAATTTAAATCCGTTACCTCTATATTAGTCGAATTCTATTTAATTAATTTTTCGTTAAAAGGCTCCGTTTTATTATATTAAATTAATAAGTCGTAAAATAATTTAATTACTTATTAGGCCTTATAAGGGAATTTTTAGCCGATTTATTTATAAACGTTCGGAATTTTAGGTATTCCGGTCTATATAAGTACAACGTTAATTAATAAATTATAATTGTATTAAATATAGCGGTAAATTAATTACTTCTCCTCTTCGTTTATCCTACTTCCTCTTTATTATTTTATTAGAATAGTATTATAAATAGTTCTTATTTATTATCTAATTATAATTCTTTCTATTTATTTATCGTTATTAATTTAATTATATACGCTCTAATAAATCCCTAACTCCTATCTTCCTAGTTTTTTACTAAGAGGATTAGTCCTATTAATCTTCTATTTTTTGCGGGCTATTTTAATAAAAAATACGCGGGCTATTTCAAATACTTAAAAACTATATATTTATTTAAGTATTTATATTAAGAATATTATATTAATTTAAAATATTTTATTAGTAAGGGTTTTAATCTACTTTCTGTCCTTATTTATATATATATAATTATCCGCCGAATACTTTAAATAAATCTTTTTTATTATTTTCTCCTACTCTTTATCGAAAATACTATTAAAGTAAAACTATTTTAATTCTCCTTAATTAAAAATAGCGAAAGAGAAATATTAATTATATTAAACGGAAATATATTACTACTTTATTTTTCCTATCCCTTAGTACTATCCGACTTCTATAGCCGGTATTTCGTTTTCGGTAATCTATTCTACGTTTAGAAGGATATAAATACTATTACCGAAGTCTTTTAATATTTAAATTAAAGTAATTATAATTAATATATTTTCTATAAAATTCTTAATATTATAGTAATACTATAAATTAATTAGTCTTAAAATAGTAAACTCCTAATTTATTATAGGATTATTCTATTTATCGGGCTAGTTTAGAAAGGGTTATAGCAAATATCCGTTAAGAGCAATTTTAAATACGTTTAGATCCGGTTTATATAAAGTAATAATAAATAGGGCTAATCGCTTAAAATTGAAACAGCCGTTTATATCCCGACGAGTATATTTCTAGTCGTAGTTTTTATCGCGGATTTTTACCTTTTTATTATAAAGTAGGTATACTTCTCCGAATTTGAATTTAAACGAGGATTAATAAATAGTTTTATAATTCTAATACTTTAGATTTTCGTATACGCTGCAGTAAATATTATTAAGGAAGTCGAAGATAATTAGAGGAGGAAGGAGGGAACTAAACGGAATTAGAGGAGTATTTATATTAGTTAATTTACTTATTATCGAATAAACGTCGTCTAAATCGAAAAGGGGAATAAAAAAAGTATTTAAGGTATAAGAGGGATTTGGTTATCGTTTAGTAAGAATAATAATCTAGAAATTAAAAAAGAGGAGGGGAAAGACTAATCTTTTATAAATAATTAATCGATGATTTAGGGTATAAATTTCCTTCTACTTTAGCCTTCGACTATATTAATACCTAATTTTGCAATAATTAGACTAAAAGATCTCAAGGGTTAATTTATATAATAGAACGGTATAAGTTTTTATTTTAAACCTTTTATTTTACCTTTTTATATTACCTTCTTCTTTCTACTTAATCGAAAAAAATATTTCTATAAGGGCTATAGTACTAATAATTAGAGTAACCGCTATTATCCCTATATAAACGGAGAGAAGTTTAGGGCTAATTACTTCGTCCTATTATAATAGATTATAAAGCCGATTAATTCTCCTACTAATTATTTTGTAATAGTAGAGAAATTCGTTGTAAATTCGTTTAATCCTATTCTTAAAGGTTTATAAACGGCTGAAGTTCTTTACTTGAAATAATATATTTTGGGTTAGCTCCTTCTCTTTTATTTGTAAGAAAAGGGAAACTTTTTAATTTTTAAAGGTAAAGGAGAGAGATTACCGCTAATTTAGGGTTACTTTTCGCTAGTAGTAGTAATTAAAAATATTTCTCATCCCGGCTTTTTCTTCGAAAAATCTCTAAATTAATTACTTAATTTAATAATATCTTTCATCCTAATTACTTCCCTTACTATTTAATTAATTATTAAAGTTCCTAAATATTTTATTAAGTCTTTTTAATCTAATTTTTCTAAATTAGGGCGCCCTAATCTAAATATAAAAAACCCTTATTTTTATATCTTTTTCTATATCTTAATCTTTCCTTTCTATAAATTCTATTACTATTATATTACGCTATTCACTTCTAAATTAATACTATAATTTCCTCGTTATTAGACCTATTTTTCTCCCCTTACTATTCTAACCCGGTTTAAGAAGCGCTCCAATATAATCTTTTAAACGTATTTAAAGACGACGATCCTTAACTAAAGAAAAATATTTAGGAAATATAGTTTTATATTTACAAATATCTTATTATTCCTAAGAACGAATTTCCTATTTTTTACTTTCCTCTTAAAATAGCGGATTAAATACATTATAATAACGAATATCCTAATAGTAAATAATAAATCTTATTAAAAATATATATTAATTTATTTAGTAAAAGTATTCTCCCCGAAGATAACCTTTAAAATATTCCTCTTATTCTTCAATATTAGGCTTTCGCCGATTATATACGGGTTTACTAAATTTCCTTTCCTCCAATAATTAACCTCCTCTATTTAGAATAAATCCTATTTAAATTTTTCAACGACTTCGGATTCCTCTACTCATCTTTTAACTTAGCTTATAAATACCGATAGATAATTTAGGACCGTTTTCGGGATTTTGAAAAGAAAAAGATAATTTATAAATAGATTTATATTAAGAAAAAGGGTAATTAACCTTAGGGTTTATCACAGGGTTATCCTACCTATAACCTGCCCAACGCTAAGTACTACTATTACAATATATTAGAGTGCCTCGGCATAGTTCAAAGCTATGCCGTCCGGTTACGTATATAGATACGTAACCTCGGATTAGTTCTAGGGCTCTCGCCTATATAGCCAGCCCTCTACGCACACTTCCTTTCTCTTCCTCCGTATAACAATATATATTTTACCCTACCCCTAACTATACTTCTACTCTATAATAATTTATTATACTTCTTTAGCGCTGTGCGCGTAAATAGGATTTTAAAATTCGGTTTATTATCGAAGTACGAGCGTAAGCTTTATCCTTCTTTCAATTGAACGAAAATCTACGTTTTTATAAATATTGTAAGGAAATTCTAATCCGCTTATTTAAAAATGGGGTCCGCTTACAATATTTATAATTCCCGTCGATTAATTCGATAGGCGATATCGAATTCTTAAAAGTATTAATATTTAGTATTACTTTTATAAATAATTTTATTATAGCTACCGCCGTCGGTTCCCTTCAAATTACCGATCCGTATAACGCCAATTTCTACGAAATCTTCTAAATAGCTCTTACTATTTCTAATAGTTTTCCCGCTTCTATATAAGAGGAATAATACGCTATTAATCTCTCTACTAATATTATTTTCTGTAATATTTCTCTTTTTTTTAATTATTTATTTAACGTCGATTCTATTATTACCCTTGCCTAATTCTAATCTATTTAAGAGGAGTTCTAATTTCTCTACGAAATGTATACCTAATTCAAAATTAAGAACGCTCGCCTCCTAAATAATAATATTCTCTTTAAAGAAAAGTATTCTATCCTTAAGAAGATTTATACTAATACTAATTAGCGCGTTAGCGAATTCGGATTAGATAATAAAGCCTTCTAATAGGCTTTTAATTCCGCTATTAAGATTATTAAATCCTTATAGAAGAAGTTTAAATATACCAATTCTATAACTTCTGTTCCTAAGGACACTATAATATCCGCTTCTATTATTGATAATCTCGTAGATTATTCCTCTTATATTTATATTAAACCTTTCGATAGTAAGGGCGAAAACCCCTTAAAAAAGGTTGAGAAATACTATATTTAGCGTATAAAGATTACTTTTATTTAGTTAAATAACCCTTTATTCTTCTTTAACGAGCGTAAGAAGTTCTCGTTTATTATTAAATCCCTTGAGAGCGCCCCCTTTTCTGCTTATAAGACGGCCCTATTCTATATCGTCGACTTCGATTTAAATAAGGAGAAATAGAAGTAGAAGATTGTTAACGCCTTTATTAAGGAGGAATTCAATATTAAATATAATAATAATAACCTAGCTATATTCGCCCGCCGCGAATTAAATAACTTCGTTATAAATAAGAATATATACTAGTCCGACTTTAAAAATTAATAAACCTAAATTATCGACCGCTATAATTTCGACGACGCTATAAAGGTCTATTTCTTTAGAAATAAAATTAATAATAAGGTTTGTACTATTTTTACTATGTAAATTCCCTAGCCCTCGGGCTTGGATTACTTTAAATAGTTTATTTTAATCCGTACTTTCGTTTAATAATTCGAAAATAATACCTATTGTTCTAAGATTAATAATCCCTTTTATAAACTTTATAGCCCTACTTCTAGTATAACCTCTTCTTCTATAATTATTTATATTATAATTAATTATAATAATAATACTATAGACTTTAATAAACTATCCGCTACTAATATTGTAATCCGTATTATAATCCTTTAAAACGTCTTTAATTTTTGTATAAAGTCTAATGTTTATACCTACTACGGGCGCCTTAATTACTACTCCTCCGCTTATTATAGTAAAATAAACTTCTGTAAAGAATTCCTTCCTTTTATTTATAATAGTAATTGTAGTTGTAGTAGAGGAGGTAGGGGCGGCTTCTATAGCGGCTATAATTAGTAGTCCGGCTAGTCCGGGTACGGCTAATAGTTTAAATACGGCTAGTAATTTTATTAAGTCAACGCTATAGTCCCTAGTAATATTTAGTCAACTCCCTAATATTAATAAGGTTTTATTAACCCCTTCTTAGGTAATAAATAAAGAGTTATCGATTAGGGAAATATATAGCCTCTTCGCTAAATTGCGCTTAGAGGCCGGAGCCTATAGAAAGAAAAGGAAATGTCCTTATACTATTTAATATTGTAAAAATAAATAAATCTTCTATAAATAGCTATTATAAATAATTAAATACTTTAAACCTCTCTATTTACTTTTCCGATAGACTACGTAAATTATATTACTCCGCTCTTATCGATAACGGCTATACTACTCTTAATTTTATTAATTATTCCTTTATTTACCGTTATTGCTTATTAATTTATTATTTTACTACCCTTAAAGTCCTTTATTTTACTAACGGAGGGGAGGTAAAAGGCGGTAATATTATTTATTTCTTTCGATTTATTATATAGGTAGGCTTATATTACGAGACTATCGATCTCCTTATTTACAACTTCGCCTTTAATAACCCGGTTATTTTTAATTACCCTTAATTCGCCTATTATTCGCTAATAATCTTATAGCCCCTCAATATTCTTTCCTTTACTTCTACTTATAAAGCCTATAGTTATTTATTAGCCGGTTTATATTAAGATCTACGCTATACCCTATTTCTATAGACGGCCTCCTAACCCCTTAATTTAAAGGTAATAAAGGCTAATATAATAGCGTATTATATTCCTATAGTCGAAAATACCGAAGACGAAGGCGATTTTTACCCTCCTTCGCTAATTGAAGCTACTACCCGAGCCCTCCTAGCCGAAAAGGCTATTCGAACCCTCCTAACCGCGGAGTTTATTCCTCTAGCTTTAAATGCGGACCCTTCCCTAATTTTAATTATAAATTCCGGCCCGGCCTTAATAGTACTATACTACGCTTCCTTAATTTCTTTAATCCGCTAAACCTCTCGCCGCTATTTTAAATAAGTTATTAACCGGTTTAGCCCTAAGTTTATTAATTATACTTTTATAAACTTAGATTAAACGTTTATACTTTCGATAACTTCCTTCGTTCCCCCCTATCTTTCCTCTTTTTTTTATAGCCTTATTAATTCCGAAAATATTAAAGAGTTTTTAGCGCTTAGCTTTTTCGAATTCGCTAACTATTTTAAACTTTAAATTATCCGAACGACTTAGGCTAATATAAAGGAAAATATTAAATATATATGCGACGAAGGATAAACGGAGGATAGTTTTAGTAAATTAAAACCTTTTGCTTTTAGCGACGAATTAATAATTTAAATTATCGAATAAATTTTCTTCGGTTACGGCTAATAATATAAGAAATTCTTCGGCTCTAATTTCTATTTGTAAATTAACGCCCTCGCGGATTAAAGTATAGAAGTAGTCCTTTATATTACCCGAATTTCAAATTCTATCCCCTTTAACGGTACGAATAGGGATTTTACTAAATACGAAAGGGTTATTAACGAATACTTTACAACTAATGGCATCGCCTTTAATAAAATTACTTCCGAAGATATTAATATTTTTTATAAAAAGGCGGATAAGTTTTATAAGACTAATAATTAAATCCGGACTAAACTCTTTAATTAATATTAGTATTATACGAATACTTTCCGCTAAATTACGGTTGAAATACTCCCCTTTAATTACGCTTATAATTTCAAAATCGAATTCAAATTTAAAGAAAAGGCGTCCGCGGTATACAATTACGCTTTTAACCCGGACGAATTCGGTATTATTAAATGATAGATCGACGATAACTTCTAAAAGAAGTTTATTCGGCTTTTTTAATTCTAAGCCTCCTCCCTAGTTCTCTTCGTTAAAAAACCGGGAGGCGGAATCTATATTTATATCGACTACTATAGTATTAATAATATTATACTCAAATTTTACTACCCCCTTCCTTTAATTAAAGAGATGTTCAACGCTATTTATTACGTTAAGATTTTTATTAAATTCGATATTATCGCTACTTTTAATTGTATTCGTATAAAGGAAGGCTACGAGTAATTTATTATTTTTATTACCTATTTTAATCTCTTTAAAAGTTTCGTCGTCCCCTTCGGCTTTTAAAGTACTTCTAACGCTTTTTAAAATTATATTAATAATATCCTTTATAATGTATTTAATATTTATACTATTGTTTACTTCGACGACGTCTTTATTTACTCGGATAATGAATAAGATTATAAATGCTATGTTAACGACGTTTTTAAATAATTGGTAAAAGCGGGCTTTAATATAGATATTAATAAATACGAATTTTATATTAAGTGTACTAAATATTTAAGGTTTATTATTATATTAGGTAGTATTAAAATAGACCTAGAGAAGGTTAAGGCTATTATTAAATAGTAAGCTCTAAAGTCCAAAAAATCCCTTTAATCTTTCCTCGGCTTTATAAATTTTTACCGACGGTTTATATATTCCTTCTCCTTAATTGCGGCCCCCCTCTACGAATTGACTACGAAAAACGCGTTATAGATTTAGACCAATTACTACTAAATTGTATTCGACTCCTTTAAATAAATTTTTACTAGTAGCCCCGTCCTTAAAATCTATAATTAAACTAAAAAAACTATAGTAGAAACGGATACTTTAAATTAAACTATAAGTAATACGTTTTCCTAATATAATAATAAAAGTATTTTATACCCTATCGCCTATTTTTCGGCTAAATATAGTGTATAAGAGTATAATTATAATATTTATAATAAAAAACTCCTCGCTATTATTAAAGCCTTTGAAGAATAGCGCCCCGAATTCGAAAACGCCTAAATTCCCTTTAATATTTTTAACGACTATAAAAATCTTATTATTTTTATAACGAATAAATAGCTTACCTAATAATATATATATTAATTCTAATTCCTCTTACAATTCAACTTCTTAATCCGCTATACTTTTAACCCCTAGAACCTTCGTTTAAACGCTTTTAATTATAAATTTAATAACCGCTTTATAAGCGTGGAAAACGATTGTTTTACTACTTATTAAAAATAATTCTTCGACCTTTCTTAATTTGAAGAAGGTTATTTTAAAATTAATAATCCTATAATTACTTTTAACTTTTATTTCCTCGGCTTTAAAGACTTCGATAATTAATTAATTAATAACTTTATCCGTATTAACTACGAAACCTCCTTGTTTCTATAGGAGTTTATAGTTTACTTATTAGATAAGTCCTTTCGCCGCTAATTATTATCGATTTACAAAATCTTTAACTACGCTTTTTCTAAATATTACGTCCTTCCTAATAGAATAGCGAAATAATGTAATTGCGTTATTATTGACCCTAAGGATAAAGAATTTTA
The DNA here is from genome assembly GCA_009806235.1 of Neurospora sp. CHS-2018c. Classification (NCBI taxonomy): domain Eukaryota; kingdom Fungi; phylum Ascomycota; class Sordariomycetes; order Sordariales; family Sordariaceae; genus Neurospora; species Neurospora sp. CHS-2018c. The sequence goes on from RAPC01000125.1 coordinate 9,158, forward strand.
ATTTTAATTAATTAATCGGTAGTATAATTCGCTTAGTATAAAGTATTTAAATAGAAATATTATATATAACCTATTCGTTCGCGAATTTTTCTAGGAGGGTATATATTATAACGTCCGCTTCTTCTATAAAGGCTACCTCCTGTACGCGAAGACGAAGTTCTTTAAATACGGCTTTATAAATTTCTTTAAACTTACCGCCGTTTCCTTAGCCCTATAAAAGGATATCTTAATTAATTATATTACTTTATTACTACTTAGCGAATACTTCGGGCAAACTTTCTACTATATCGTTATTATTATAAATTAATTAATAAAAATATAGTACTATATCCCTTATATTACCCTTAAAGTAAAGGAATTCGCCGATCGCTTTATCGATTATATTTACTCTTTATACGGCCTATTTAATACTATTACGTCCGATAGAGGCTCCTAATTCATCTCCCGTTTCTAAACTACTTTTTACAACTATTTCTCTATTATATATAAATTCAATTCCGCCTTCTACCTTTAAACTAACGCCTAGACCGAATATATTAATACGGATATAGAATAATTCCTATACCTTTATATTAATTAGGTATAAATAGACTAAGTAAAATAATTATTATTCGTAGAATTCTTGAATAATAACGCTATTTCTTCTTCTACCGGTATTTCCCTATTCTTCGCCAATTATAATTACTATTTTCGTATAAGTACTAAACCCCATTCCCCGCCGCCCCTTAACCTCTTTTTTATTTAATTAAAAAAATATTATAAGGCTATTGAATTCGCCGACTATTTCTAGAAAATTTAGGACTTCGTCTCCTAATAAACCCGCTATACTTAAAAATAATACGAGGCTAATACTAATAAGTACCGTATAGATTTAAATAAATATTAAGTAGACGATTTAATCTTTTTCGACGTTATTAACTTCGTAAACGGCTGCCCTTATTAAAAGCTTTCCCCTTATTAAAAAGGCCCCTTCCGCGTTATTAAAGCTAATTCTTACCGAATTTACTTCGACTTCCCGGCTAATATAAAGTATTTATTAGTATTCTATATTTCTATAGTCTAATATTAAATTGGCTAAAACCTCCCTAATTAAAACGTCTCTTCGGATATTATTATAAATAATAGCCGCGTTATAATATATATAGACGACGGTATAGACGTCGTCGAATAGGAATTTAAATGCCTAATCGACTACGTTTAATTCGGTAAGAACTACTATTAATATTATTAAATTAAATAGAAGGGGGACTACCCCCTTATATAGGAATTTAAGAGTAATATTATCGACTACGAGGAGAGGGTTCTAGAATTCTATTACGACTACTCCTAAGCCCCCGTACTACTAGAAGTCCGCTCTTAACCTAATTACCGGCTATAAACGGACCCTACCGAATTAAAAACGGATTCGGATTTAGATTCGGATAATCCCGAACCCCTACGGCGCTATCCCGCCCCTAAATTACGCCGCCGCCCCGTCCCTAGGCCTCCCTAGCACTACTTATCCTACTTACGGCAACCGGCCGAAACTACTATTACCGCTACCCTATCCCGATACGAGGAGGAGGGCCTTATAAATATAATTGTACAGATTTTAAAGAAATTGTTAAACGTCTAGAAAAGGGGGAATAATAATACTAGTACTTATATATAATTAGATTTTTTCTTCGCTAAATAGACGGGAGGGGAGGATAGTATTATAGGGTTATCCTACTTATAACTTACTTAACGCTAAGTACTACTATTACGATATATTAGAATACTTCGGTATAGTTTAAAACTATGCCGTCCGGTTATATATATAAATACGTGACCTCGGACTGGCTTTAGGGCTCTCGCCCATATAGCCAGCCCTTTATATACACCTCCTTTCCCTTCCTCCGTATAATAATATATATCTTACCCTACCCCTAACTGTGCCTCTGCCCCGTAATAGGGTTATTATAATTACTATATAAATATAAAAAAAGAATATATCTTTATATTAATAATTCAAGTGTTCGGAAAAGAATAAATAATTAATTCCTTTTTATAAATTTCTAATTATCGTTACTAACTCTTCTTTAGGAATCGCCTTATATATATTTATTATATTTAAAAGCTTTAGAAGACCTATACTTCTATTTACACCGAGAAATAATAGTAGGAGACTCCGCTTATTTAAATTCTTTTCGTCGGCTATATATCTTTAAATCTAAATATAAAGGAGGGGATTTATAAAAATTATTATTAATATAATAAAAGGGCTATCGATTATATTACCTCTTCTTAATTCCTTAATATTCTTGAAATCTATAATTATAATTATAATAGTAAATTTAAGGGGGAATATAGTATTCTTAAAGATAATCGGGTAAATAATACTAGTATTCCTTTTAAAATCGATAGATATATTCTACGAAATTAGGGGCGTAATTATAAAGTTATCCTTTATAATTTATTAGTATAGAGGGAGTATATTTAATATAAAGTAGAAATATTAGGTTTAAAGGGTAAAAGTCCTAATATTAGAAGTATTCGGGCCTTCGAAAAAAAGAGGATACTGCCTATAATTATAGAAGAGGATAAGGGTTTTAATATAAATAAAGTATTTAATAAACTTAATTCAAATAAGGATTTGAAATTGAAATTCGTCCGTCGTTGTTAAATTTGTTTTAGTATAGTCGATTTTATCGGGGTGCGGATCGGTCGACTTTATTGGAGTGCGGATCGGTAGGGGGGAAAAACTAAAAACGAAAGAAAAATTCGAAAAAAATAGATAGGGAATATATTGTATAATAAATTCAAATTTTGTTTTAGGCTCCTACCTTTTCTTTTCTTCCTTTAAATCTTCTTTTCGAGAGTAGTTAAAGCTTAGTCTACTACTTTCGCCAAAAAATAAAAAAAACTCTATTAAAAAAAAAACAACTTCCTTTATTATTCAAGTAGCGGATTAAAAGTAGAAATTCCAAATTTATAATTCTTCTTCACTATCTTCAATTATTTACTAAATTCTTAGTAGTCGATTAATAAGTAAATAAACCTCTACGTCGGTCCGTTGTAATTACTCTTCTATTTTTTTCTTTCGTATATTAGATTAGGTAAAGCTTTTTAAGGCGGCTTTTTTCTAATCTCTTATAAATATTAGTTTTCTATTTTACGTAGGTTTAATATTAAAATTCGGAATAGTATTAATTACTTTTAGATTAATTTTATCTAATAATAAATTTAATTTATTCGGACTTAGTATTATACTATTTTAAACGATGAACTTTTTAATTCTTTTAGAGGAGATCGGTTTAGCGAATTCAATTCCGTTAAAGGTAAATATATAATAAACGTTCTTATTAACGATTTTATAAATTTGGAAAGGTCTATGCTAATAGTACGTTAACTTTTTAATTGTATTTATATTTATACGGCGGAAAGTATTATAAATTAGTACTAAATCTCTAATTTCGATTTTAATATTCTTTAGTCGGAATTTGCACTTATTAACCTAATTCCTATAATTGGCGGCTTTTTCCCGGGTTTTAATAACCTTTTTAGCGGTTTAAGTAAAACGGTATTCCGTTTCTTTATATATATTAGTAACCGTAGTAATTAGTTCTTTAATTATAAATTTCTAATTATTATTTTACTAATTAATTACCCGTTAAGAAGGTAAATTAAATTTAATAAGTATAATTGGGTTATAATTATAAATTAATTAGAAAGGAGTATAGTTATAACTTCCTTAAATAGTAATACGGTTGGTAAAAACGATATAAGGAAGATATTTCTTCTAATTTTCTCCTTTATTATTAATTAATTTTATTAAGGAAATAGTAATAGTAATATATCCCTATTTGTTTATTCTATTAGCTTTTGAATTGTAAAGGGCGATATAATATTTTAAGATTTATAAACGAATATAAACTTCTATAATTATTCTATGAAATTTAAGGCTACTATTAATTAGGATTCCGAGCGGATATCCTTAGTAGAGAAAAATAGTTTGTAAGAAAGTAGCGATTTTATCGGCTTTAGTAGTATTTAAAATAATCGCTTTAATATAGCCGGTTAAATTATTTTTAGCCTTAAATAAGGAATACTTTTTCTTTTATCTTAGTCCTTCTAAATATTGAATATTTAAAGTCTATTTCCTAAAAAGCTAGGAATTAGGATATATTTATCGATAGCCGTCTTTATACTATTTAGGATTGAATTTCTAATACGTAGGATAAGAGCGGATTATCTCTTCGATTTAGGAATATATCCCTTTCTAATAATAGTATTCAGTAATCCGTTGGTAAATATTTTCCCTTCTTCTATAATTAGCTTTATTATAATAATAAATTATAATTAGCTTTTGTTTTTAAAGGGTGTCTATTAATTATTTTAGTAATTGACTATTATAGGTTGGTTATAATTAAAGGGCTCCGTTAAAAACGAAATACTTTAAAGCGTTGAGTTGGAATTAGCGTTAGAAAGCTAATTTATATAGGCGTTCCGGGGTCTTTAAAGTAAAAAGATACCGAGCGATTTTATATAATTCTTCAAACTAATTTCCCTAGAGGATTAATATAAGCTCATCTATATAAGTAGTGTAAATAGAATAGATTTGTATATTAATATAATCGTCGATATCTTCTTTATATTCTTTATATTATAAATCTGTAGGGCCCGGTAGTTTACGGGATAAATTATTAGCAATTCCGTTTTTACTACTTATAATATATTTAATATCGAAGTTAAAGAATTTAATTTAAGCGATTTATTTTATAAATAGTACGCCTAGGATATTATTAATAATATTATTAAATTAATGAACTAGTACTTAAGCGTTTATTTTAATAATAAAATAAATATTAAATAAGTAGCGTTGTAAATACTTTAAAGTATAAAGAAGCTTTTAAAGCTCTCTTTTATAAATATTATAACGCTTTTCTATATTAAACTAGATCCTACTTTCGAAACGGTATAGGTGACGGCGATTATTAGGGCCGATTTACTCTAAAATTATACCCCAACCGTCGATAGAAGTATTAGTTATAAGGTAAATAGTCTTATACCGTTTGTTATTATAAATTAATGTTATAAGAATAGGGGTAATAGTTATTATATATTATAATTATTCTATAGCGAACTATTCGTTTTTAATCTATTACTAATCTACTCCCTTCTTTATTAAGGTATATAAAGGAATTATAATAATATTAAACCCCTTAATCTAAATTCGGTAATACTTAATAATACCCAAAAAGGATTTGACCTATTCTAATTCTTTACCTTTTTTATAAAATTAGTATTCGTAATAAATCTATTTATTAATTATTCGTATTTTCTTATCTACTAGAGAGCGTCTATCGGGTTTATAAAGGTAGTCTATTAAGATAGCTTCTTTTTAGTACTATTAAGATTTAACTACTATAATGGTCCTTCCCGCTAATTTAACGTTGAGAAGGACTTTATTAATATTTATAAGATATTTAAAGATATATTTCTATATACCTTTGGAGTTAATTCCTATTATAATTACTCCTCGACCCTCTAATAAAAATATTATTGAGGTAAGGTTGATAAACGTTAGGGATTAAATTATAGAGTATTTATATTATTATTTTTATAAATTAGGTAATAGAATTAGTATTTCTTTAAGGAAGAGTAGTTATCCGGAAGTAATTAAAATCGGTCGAGAAAGTTGTAAGATTTCGGTTAGATTTATTAAGAGGGATTTAATTATAATTAGAGAATAAATTTAGAAGAGAGATTATTTTATAGCCTCTAAAGTTTTCGCTAAAATTATTATAATTAGGGGGTGGATTTATATTTTTTAATATAATCCTATTAATCCGTTGCGTATTATTAATCAATCTTAAACTACCGTCTTTCTTTATAATAAAGAACTAATTATTCCTATAAGTAGTATAATTTTCCTCTAAAATACTTTTTTTAATTCTATCTTTAAGTAGATTACAAACTTTATTGTAAAGTACTTTCGGAATAGGGATTATTTTGGTTTACTAAGCGGAATAGGGAATAGTACGGATTTTCTATAGTAGAATAATATTAGGATTAAATTTCCTATACTTAGAAAAAGTCTAAGCGAGTGCTTTTTCTCTATTATAGAGAATATAAATAAATAATTTAATTTCTCCTTTATTTAGAATATTTTGAATTTATTTGAGTATTTCTTAAAAGTACTCCTCTATTAAATATAAACTTCTAATTAATTCCGTAAATTAAAAGAAAATATAATTATTTTATTCGGAATTAAAGTTTTTAAGAACGCTATTAATCCGTTCTTATAAAACCACTAACTTATTTACTTTCTAATTAGAATTCCCTTTAGGTTTAGATCTATTTAATATAATATTATCGATTAGATTAGCTTTTTAAATAATTTTTTTATAAAAGGTATTAATTTATATAGAGAAGGGATTTAATATTTTTTAAAATTATTTCTTATTTAACTTTAACTTTATTATAAATTACTATACGTCCTTCTTAATAACCCTTTTAAATTCCCTAGCCAAAATTCTCCTAATTTTACGCTTTATTTTCCGAATAACTATTTCAAATTCCAATTCTATTTCTACTTATTTATTATAATTATTACTAACCTTAAGATCTCCTTTTTTATTTTATACTAAACGGGTTAGGCTTTTACTTTCCTATCCCGAATTAATTTTAGGATTCGCTTTTATTTTAATAATATTCTCCTAAATTTTGTATAATATATTATATTTTTCGCATTTGTTATATAAAAACTCTAAAAGTTCTTACACTACTTCGTCTATTAAAATAAGAAGCTTTTTATTATTTTTATTAAATTCTATCCAATTAGGAATATTCCGCCCTAATTTCTTAATTATATAGGGGTTAAACGTATTAATCAACTCCGGTTTTACTAGGGCTATTAATTTTACTCTTATTAAGTTCAAAATCTATAATTAGAATAGTATAGATAATAGCGCCGTTTATAGTAATCGTAGTATAATTTTTATTATTTTTATTATATTAGATATAAATATTCGCGTTTTGGAAAAACGGAAGCTCTAAAATAATATTGTAATTGGGAAAACGATTTTTAGTAATAAAAAAGTGAATTTCTCTTCCCTTATCGAATAAATAGACTTTTTTACAAATTTTACTAAAAAATCCCTTCCTACCTCTATTACTATTTATATTAGCAATTTCAATTTCAATAGAATTAAAATTGAGCTAATCTACTAAATCCTTATAAATAGTATTGTATTCGGCTCTAATATCTAATAATATAGAATACTTCGGACCTCCTTTAACCTTTATAAAGATTATTAAAATAAGTAAAGGAGTAAGGCGAATAACGTTATTAGTATTAGTAATCCTAGATATATTTAATTATTTAATAGAATTAATAGTAATATCCCTGCTATTTTTAAATACTATCCTCGTAAATTTAGTCTTAAACCTATTTAAAATCTACTAATTAAGGTATAAAGTATTTAGGATATTTATACAATCGCCAATTTAATTATATATATCTCTAACCTTCCTAACAAATATATTAATAAAATTATTATTTCCTAACTTCGGATAAACGTTAATAGTAATAATTATATTAATATAAATATTAGGCTTCCGAATAATAAGTTTAAATTTATTTACCTTAGTACTATTATTGCGGGTTGTACTACTATTGTAATTATATTCTAATACCGAATCGGAATTAGTATAAGTACTAGAGGAATTAATTAGGTCTACCTATTTATAAATAGCGTTAGTATAAGTAGGGTTCGCTTTAATAATATTTTCAACTGTAGTATTAACCTTAGCGTTTATTAATTTTATTATTAAAGGGAAAAGCTCCTTCAATTCTGCGATATTATTATAAGCGTTTAAATCTTTTACTTCGGTTAAAAGAATACCCTTCTCCTTCTCTACAAACTCTTAAATAAATTCGTCCCCTTTTAATATAAGAATAAACTTATTCTCTTTCTTCCCTTCTATAGTATTAGTATCTCATTTGGAAGATTACTTTCTAAATTCGACGTTAGAAGGTATAGAATTGAATATAGCGGTATTTCTAGAATTTACATTAAGTTCTTCAATACGAACCTTCTTCGTATTTATAGGCGTAATAACTACTAATCTATTAATAGGCTTATCGGCTACCTTATTGGAAGGTTTATTAATAAGTTTATTAATAAGTTTATCGATAGATTTATCGGTAGACTTCGCCTTTAGATTAATTTATTCGCCGTCGGAATTAAATAATTTAATAATCCGCTCCAATTAAATAGGCCTCTTCAAAATCTCCTTAGACTTTTTAATCTTAACGGGCTTAATAATATAAATTATTACCGTCTTTTTACAAAATATTAACGTTAAGCCGTAGAATTTATTCTACAATCCTATCTAAATTATATTTACAATTGTAATTTTACGCTATAAAGCCTTAATTTACTCCTATACTTATTTAATACTATTATTAAAGAAGTTAAAATTAGGGACGAAATTAGGCTTATTCGGATTTCTATCCTTAAATTATTTAAATTCCTATTTCTTAAAACCTATTTAATAATCCTTATTACTAGGGCTTATAACTATAAATAATTTTACCAATCTACTAATAATACCCTTCGAACCTATATTAGAAATGAATTACTAATTAATAAGATTTTTAAAGTTAATGTTTTTACTAAAGAAGACTTATGCTTTAATTTACCTAATTCTATTAGGCCGGAGGTAAATATAGAGCTAGTATATAATATCTAATTCCTTTTCCTAATATTTATACTAGTAGTAATTATTCTTATTATACTAATAATAAGTCTAATTAGGGTTAGGATTTATTCTTCCCTTAAAATAGCTATTACTATTATAAGTAGTAATAGTAGTAGTTTAAGCGGAAAGAACTACGCCAATTTAATTCGGTAAATAGGAGATTGGATATTATATAGGAGGGGTCTACTATATAACTAGGAGGACAATAGCCTTAATTCGAACGATAATTATTTTATTAAAATTAATAATAAACTTTTTTATAGCCCTATCCGGAATAGGGGTAAAGGTAAGAGGAAATATAGTAAGAGGAAGAGGAGGAGGAGATTTACTCCTAATCTTAATTATTTTAATAATCTTCTACTTAATTATTATAATAGGTTTATCGGAATTAGAATCTAATTTAATAATTTATTTAATTATCCTAACCTTCTTAGAAATTACTTCTTCGTTATTAGAATTAAAAGGAGAAGAAGCGTTAAATTCAAAAGTATTAATATTATTGAAAAATTCTATTACAATTTTATTTAACTCTTAGGAAAATTCTATTTAATCCTTCTTAAATAGATCTTCTTTATATTCTCCTATAAAATTACCGATTATATAGCGTATTTTAGAGCTTAATTTCTTATAGAAGTTCTTAATAGCCGAGATCTTAGTATTCGTATAATTGGATTCCTTTTATCGAATAAGGAAAGCGGTATAGGAGATAATAACGTCGACGATCTTAGATTTATAGTAGCCGATTTTCTTAAAATAAAACTTCTTTAGCGCTATAGATATACTATTTGTCTACTTAGGGTTTTTAATACTAAAGGCGATCCTAAACTCCCTAGTAAAATTATTCTAAGTGAATTCGTCCTTTTCCTTTAACTTATAGATTAGGCCTTTACTAATATCCCTCGGATCTCTCTTATATTAATTAAATTAAATACTAATTTTAAACTTATTATTTTTAAAGGTATAGAATCCAACCTTATTATTAAAGAGTTTAAAGTATTCTATAACCTTCTTACTACTAAACTTCTTCTTAGGGACGATATTTCGAATAAGAGTAAAGTTATTACTTTTAATAATAAAATTCGTAGTAGTTTTAAGAGCTTTAGAAAAGACCTTTATAGTTTTCTTCTAATTATTTTAATTATTTTCGCCGGCCTTCTTATTACTAGTCTTATCGCTATTAATCTTATTATTACTTATAATATTTAGTATTAATTCGTCTAATAAATTAGTATTATTATAAATAGAAAGGTTATAGAGGGGGAAATAAATATTTATTAAAGAAAAGTAAGGTTTTATATATATTAATATTAATAATAATTTCTAATAGTAAAAAAGGTAGGGCTATAGATCTTTTTTATAGATTTCTATTTATAAGTATTTTTTACTAGAGGGAGCCTAATTAATTGAATTTTCTAATTTATAAAATGAGAATTCGGTTTTAAATATATAATTAAGTACTTATAGCTAAGTATAAATATAAATTCTACCGACTTATATTATATTCTTCGCAAAGTTCGCTATATTATATTATACTAATAAGGCGGCCTGTATTATTAATATAATATAACCGAAGATGAGTAAGGTAAAACGAATAAGAAATTCGATACTAAAATCGAAAGTATAAAAATCCTAGAAATTTATTCCTAGCGAAGTATATATTTACGAAGTGTATATTTACGAAGTATTAATCTACTATCTAGTTGTTTAATTTATTATATATTTTTTTCGGTTAATAGTATTGGTATCGGTTCTAAATTTAATTCTAATATCTATTCTAGCCTTTTTCTATATTAATCGGTCGTTTCGTATTTTTCTTATTAATTGAGTAATAAGGGAAAAATTATATTATTCGTTAGTAAATAGATTATAAAGTAGAGGTAATTGAAAAGGTAAAGGTCTATATATATTTGGAAATAATATTTTATAATAATTATATAAAGGTCTTCGTTGTCGAAGGAATTAATTAGTAATTCGTTTCTCGTTTCTTAATATTCTTATCGGTATTCCGAGGAATTTAGGAAAAGTTTTAACGCTTATAAGAAGTCCTAGCCGGAGACTTCTCGAATTCGTATTAGCTAATTTAATTAGGAGTTTAAAACCTATTTCGTCTTTATTACTAAATTGAAATAGAGTAAAAATATACTACTAAATATAAAAGTTAGCACTCCTACTAATTTATAAACCCTAATAGGTTTAAAATAAATTATAGAAGGTAATAATTTTAAACTTAATCTTCCTAAAATGTTTATAAATATTTTAGAATTATAAAATTAAATTGTAGATTTTAAAAATAGTATAGATTTTTATATAAGTAGTAATAATATCCTTTTAAAAACGAAACGGGATTCGGATCTCTCCGTAGACTATTATTATCTTATTTTAAAGAGCGAATTTAAAGGCTTTGCGAATTATAAGGACTTAGAGTACGTAACGGATACTAATCCAACGAATAATAAATAGATTTAAAACCCCTAAAACGAAAAGGATAAAAACTTTAATCTTAAGAAGGGAGCGGATTTATTCGTAGCGGGAAGGTTAAAGAATAGGGACGTCGAATATAGGAAAGAAAGTAATTTCGTATTCTATTAATTATTAAAGATAAATAGAAATAAAGTAAAAGCTTTACCTCTAAAAAAAGGTTTAAGGAATAAAATCTAGGGTAAAGTTTAAGTATATTCCTATTAAAAGAGTAATATCTTATTTAAATTCTTATTCTTCTTTTTCGCTATTTAAAGCTTCAAACCTTCTTTTTATACCTTAAAATTAACTCCTAACCCTTCAACTCATATCGACTTCGGGGTTTTCGGATTTCCGAACCAAAATGCTCCAACTAATCTACTCCTAATTCGTCAACTACTTTACTCCTAATAACCCTATATTATCTACATAAGCGCATAAAAAAGTGCAAAAATTCCCCAAATTAATATTTATTTAGTTCAACGACGACGTATATTAGAACGAGAGCCTCTTTTATATATAATTAGAAGAAGAGTTTATACCCGTTTTAAAAGAGCTAGGATAAGAAGTATTAATAATTATAAATATATACTTATCCTATAATTCCTAAAAGGTTAGAGAAACGTTTAATAATTTTAATTAAATTATTATTTACCCGGTAATAATAGTTATAATCCCTAATAGCCTTACGAATTTATTATAATTATTAAATATAATTATTAATTCGTCGTTTATATTACGGGGCAGAGGCACAGTTAGAGGTAGGGTAAGATATGTATTATTGTACAGAGGAGGGGAAAGGAAGTATATATAGAGGGCTAGCTATATAGGCGAAAGCCCTAGAGCCAGCCCGAAATTACGTATCTGTACACGTAACCGGACGGCATAGTTCTAAGCTATACCGAAGTACTCTAGCACATCGTAATAATAGTGCTCAACGCTAGGCAAATTACAAGTAAGATAATCCTATAATACTATCCCCCCCTCCCGTCTATTTAGCGAAGAAAAAATCTAATTATATATAAGTACTAATATTATTATTCCCCTTTTTCCAAACGTTTAACAATTTCTTCAAAATCTATACTATCGCATTTATAAGGCCCTCCTCCTCGTATCGGGACAAGGTAGCGGCAATAACGGTCTCGGCCAATTACTATAAATAGGATAAATAGCGTTAGGGAAGCCCGGGGACGGGGCGGCGGCGTAGTTTGGGGGCGGGATAGCGCCGTAGGGGTTCGGGACTATCCGAATCCGAATCCGAATCCGAATCCGTTTTTAACTCGGTAGGGTCCGCTTATAACCGGTAATTAGGCTAAGAGCGGACTTCTAATAGTACGGAGGCCTAGGGGTAGTCGTAATAGAATTCTAGAACCCTTTCTTCGCAATCGATAATATTATTTTTAAGTTCTTATATAAGGGGGTAATCCCTTTTCTATTTAATTTAGTAATACTAGTAGCGGTTCTTACCGAATTAGGCATAATCGACTAAGCGTTTAAATTCCTATTCGACAACGTCTATACTATTATTTATACGTACTATAACGTAACTATTATTTATAATAACGTCCGAAGAGACGTCTTAATTAAGGAAGCCTCGGCTAATCTAATATTAAACTATAGAAATATAGAATATTAGCGAATATTTTATATTAATTAGGAGGTTGAAGTAGATTTGGTAAGAATTAGCCTTAATAATGCAAAAGGAGCCTATAACGGCGCCGGTCCGGCTATGCCGCCATACCCGCTATACCCCTATAGGAGGACTGGTATCGTAAAGTACTATAAGGTGCTACGAAGGTTGGAGGAACGAGTAATATAGAAGGTTCGCGCCAAGGCTGGCCTAAACGGGCGCTAAGCCTATTAAAGGTATTTACTCTTATTTATCATATAGGTGAAGGGCGATACGAGTAAAGGGATTGGCTATTAACGACCCGTACGTAGGTCCCGCTATCGCTTATATACTAGGGTATTTATTTGGGTTTGTACGTATATATTTAATTCTCTTCCTTTTCTTCTCCTTATTTAAAATCTTCTATTATAAATAGAATTTTAATTTTACCTTCGATTCAACTATATTATACCCTTACATTATTTTAGGTTACTCCAATAATAATACTTGGGAAGGTTAAATCCCAACGATTAGAAACCGATATAAATAATTGAATAGACTGTTATAGTCTAAGGAATTAAAACTTATAATACTAATAGAAATTATAGCACCCCTACGTTTGATTTATAATAGTACTAGCGCTAAAATTAAAGGCCTAAGTAATAATTATTACGAAGACGATTATATTAACTTCTTCGAGGAGGGAGGCGACGATAATAAAAATTCGAATTTTAAATTTAACGATAATAGAGGCGATAAAACTTTTAACGAAAGAAACGTTAGCGACGAGGATAATTCTAAGTCGTCGAAAGAGAAGAATAAGGCTACTATTAAGCCTAATATTAATAAAAAGGTCGTTAAAAATAAGAAGAAGCCTTAGTGCGTCGACTCTATTATTAAGGAGAACGCGAAAGCCTTTATACGTTTTAACGAAGAATATTTTAATAGTTTTTGCCCTTTTGAGGAGAGATTTTATAGTAAGTCTACCCTCCTTCGTAAAAAGACCTTATTTTACCTGTATAATTAATTTAAATCCCCCTTTAAAATATTAGCCGATGCGTTAGTTAAAAATAAGGACGACGAGGAGGAATTTAAACTATCGTTCGATTTATTCGACTAGTATATTAGCGGAGAGATTAATAAATATAGTACCGCTTTTAATTTAAAGGATTTCGTTAAAGATTTAAAGGATAAGATAGAGGAGTTTATTAAATTCTTCATCCGTAACGCTATCCTTTACATCCCTTATTATATTCTATTATTTATTTTAGAGCTCCTATTTAATAATTATTTAAATAAAGCTAAATTTACCGAACTATGCACTAATTACTTAGCCGATATATTCTACGAATTTAAGTTCTGGGTTATAATAGTTATAGTTTTGAGAGAATAAGTATTTAAACTACGCTAGATTACTTCGTCTTTAAATATTAAGTTTTATACCGTCTATAATTAGGTATTTAAATTAGCGGATACTTTATCCGACAATTCTAAAACGATTTCTACCGTCGACCTTAAAATAGTTTAATCCTTTAAAAACTATTTAATAGATAAAGAAGATAAGATTTAAACCCTAAAAGAAATTATTACTAATTTGAGCGTTCTTAAAGGTATTTGCAAATTAATTAATAAAATAAAGGTTATAACTAAAAATACGGTCCTTCTTAGTATTGAGAAGGATTCTACTACGGCTCCCCTTCGCTATTCGACTACCTATTTCGCTACGTCTCCGCTTATTAATAACGACGACGATAACGAGACTATATCTATTCCCCTCTATTGCGCCCGCCTCTTAATTAAATAGGCCGATCCTCCGAAGTTTTATAATTAGGATAAGGAGGATAATATACCTTTCGAAGTTTAATATAATTTAATTTAAAATAAATTCGAAATTAACGTTAATTATTACTTAACTAATTATAATAAATTCCTTTACGTTAAAAGTCGTCTAACCGGATTTATTTTTAAAGATTTAATACTATATTTCCGCGAAATTTACCCCGACTAATTTATAATCTATTTTAGTTTAATAACCTATTTATAGCGCGAGTATAGCGACCTTAATTAAGACGAAAAGGTTTTTATTAATTTTATAAAGTTTAAAATAAAGGATACCGATAATTTCGACTATTTTAAGAATAAATTCGTTCGTATAATTAGTAAGTACTAACGCCCTAAGTCCGAATAGAAGCGCGAATTATTCTAGCGCCTTCCCGCGGAGTATAAGAAATAAATAGGCGCCAAGTATTATAATTCTTCTATTTCTTTCGAAATTTATTGTATCGACTATTCCGGTTTTAGCCAAATATTTAAAATTATTACCGATAAAGTTAAAGTTATTTCTTCTTCTTCTTTTCGTAATAAAGGAAATAATAGTAATAAGGGATTTAGTAGTTCTAGCGGTTTTAATTCTTCAGCCCCGAAACCCGCTAATAGCGGCGGTAATAATTGTTCTACTATAAATTATACTAAAGAGATTATTCGTTTGTTTAATAAGGGTTGCTATTTCCTTTATAAAGAATACGGCTATATTAAATACAACTATCTTTAAAAGGATTAATACAATCGAGAGTACTATAATTGCATTATTATTATTATTAAATACTATTTGGCTAATAAGAATAGCGGTACTAAAGGTGCCTAGCCCGCGGCCCCAATTACTTTAATTACTATTACCCCCGCTACTAATAATTAGGGAAATTAAATACCCTAGGTAAATTAAATTCCTTCTTAGGGGAGGTATCGGTTATAGAATAGATAAAGGATAAATAAAGATAAAGAAAGGATGGATTTAATTTAATACCCTACTTAGGAGGGGATCTTATATTTATTTAATATATTATAATTAATAATAGAATGTCTTTATTTACGTTTAATACTCTAATTGATATAAGAGCGAACGGCTATTTATTTATTAGTATAACGTTTGCTAATAAGTTAAAAGAATGTCTATTAGTAGAAATAACGAACGACTTTCCCATTCGAGGTATTAATAATTATTAAGGAAAAATTAGCTAAGGTATTAGAGAGGTCGTTAAGGCCGCCCTAAGGGTTTAAAACCGAATAATACCCCCCGACTACTTTATAATCATTAATATAAACTATAATATTATTATTAGCCGTAAATAATTCGACTTTTACGATATTTAAGTAAATTATAAGAATTGCCGATTGATTTTTGTTGGAGGTTAAATATCGACGAGTGGATTACGGTACAAAGGTACGGTCGATATGGTTGAATAGAGCACTCAAAGTGGAGTAGAATGGTACGTAGTAGGTACGGAAGGGATGTATATTGGTAAAGATATCAAAGAGTAAAAAGTCTAAGTTTCTTTTTCCTTCCGTTGAGGGTCGCCCTCTTTATATAGCCTTTGCGGGTTGTCTGAGCGTTGTATGACTAATCCAAATAGACAGTCATGTTCGTCAGAGCTCAAGCTTTCAGAATATACTATGGTTGTTGACGTA
>RAPC01000126.1:0-24103 GCA_009806235.1 Neurospora sp. CHS-2018c
CACCTACCTCCGCTCCCTCCGCTTCTTCCCACGCCAGCAGCGGCCCCCACCCCCGTTCAACCCTTTCAACCACCGGCACGACGAACCCCTGTCACCCGCCATGTATGGACAAGATAAGAACTGGGCCTCATGATGCTGACCATGATATGTTGTGAACAACAGCACAATTCGTACACAATGAGTGGATTGAAAGTTATGATCCAACCATTGAGGACTCGTATAGGACACAGGTGTCTGTCGATGTAAGTCTTATCTTGCTGGATGTTGTATGTCTCAGATTGCTAACCAAGACCTACCCATAGGGACGACAAGTGATACTGGAAATGTGAGACCTCTCTTCACTCACACTTCACTTGACCTTGACCCGATTCTAACATGCAGTTCGTTCACCAGCCTCGACACCGCCGGTACAGAACAATTCGGTGAGTAGCAAAACCCCCTTTATAAGTCCCAACTTGGACTTGACTCACCTCGCTAACACTTTCGGCAAAGTTGCTATGCGAGACCTGTACATGAAGGCCGGCCAAGGATTCCTATTAGCCTTCAGTATAACCTCGCAAGCCTCGCTAGACGAACTCAGCACGCTCCGCGAGGAAATCATACGCATCAAAGATGACGAGAACATCCCCATCGTCATGGTGGGCAACAAGGCCGACCTGCTAGACCAACGAGCGGTCGATCGCGCAAAGGCGTTTACCATTTCGCAACAATGGAATGCGCCTTATTATGAGGCTAGTGCTAGGACGAGGAGTATGTGGTTTTTTTTTCCCCTTTACTATCAATTTGTACCATGAATTTCATGGTTGTAAAGGGATTACTAACACTCACCAAAAAAAGCAAACGTCGACGAAGTCTTCATCGACCTCTGCCGCCAAATGCTACGAAGAGACGATAGCGGCCACGACGACGACGACGGCGCACGCAATGGTAGTGGATACGGCTACGGCCAAGGGAAACAGGAGGATGGTCATGGGTCCTTGAAGAAGAAGCGGAGGAGAAAGAGGAAGGGCGATCATAAGTGCATAATCATGTGAAGCAAACTGAACGCTTTTTTACAACCTGCCTCACACACAGCATTAATGAGATGATGGTCTCTGAATCGAGAGGCCCTTTTGGATATGAATTCTGAGCAGATGGATTTGTCGGCAACTACCTCTAGGTTTTGAGACCTTTGACTTGTGAAAGTGAGGGGAAGGAGAGGACTGCTGGACGAGGAAGCAGGAAGGTTTGATTTACGGACGAGTTGGATGGAAAGAGGACACTGTGGTTCAGGGCGGACATTTTAGGAAGGCTCGATGAGAACTCCAAAGATAGGAGCGGAAGATGCCGAGGAGATTCAGAAGGCGCAATGGGCTGGCTCCTGGTGTTTGGAAATCTCTTATCAGAATCCTCCGTCTTCTACCTCTAGGCTGCCGAGGGAAGCCGGTGGCATCCATCATCCCGAGTCGTTCTTACCATGCCTCTTATCGCTCAGGTTGGTTTTCCTGCACCATTTTTTCCCTGGTTTTTGCTTTTTTGGATTTTGCATCGGAGGCATTCTGTCGATTTCAGTCAACATCTGCAGGTTCTCTTGTTTTGCTTGTTTCTCCATAATCAGGGGAGGCATGTTGGTTGTTCACTTATTGCATTCTTTGGATACGATACCCAAACCTGTCTTTCGCTTGTTCTTTGTTCGGTGGATACAGGAAAGGATATTAAGTCTTCAGATTCATCCACATACAATTCACAATTCTTGTAGCGCAATCATATACTTAGGTTCTATTTCTATCTGTTGCCCGTCAGTGATTTGCATTCCCCGTTCATCCGACGTTCACCTTTCCGTCTCTGAGGTTCAATCAGCTAATGTGTCACTGGCTGTGTATCCAATCGTACACTCTTCTGTCCCGTAACAAAGTCCATGGTATCAAATCTATCCTCAGCTACTAACATCAAAGAAGCTTTTTCTGTCCATCACCACCCAAATTCGTATCATCATGCTCTCATCAAACACCCATCCATCACACCGTCTCTCTTCACGTCCTGTCTACCTCCCCATTCCCCCCATCCACCATAGTAGGCGTACTCGCACCCGTATTCTCTTCACTCCCATCTAGCTTCTGTACCTCAGCCATCATCATCATACTGTTCAAATCCTGATCTTGCTGCCCGGCAGCCGCAGCATTAGCAACATCCTCCTGTTTCTCTAAATCCCGCTGCTCGGTACTCTCCCCTTCACCCTCCTCCTTTCCCCCCTTCTTGTTCCTCCCCAACAGAAACTTCAACCCCCCCAAACCCATATCCCCCTCCCTCTCCGCCCACTCCCACTCCTCCCCCCTTTCCTTATACTCCGCCAACAAATCATCAAAAGTCTTGCTATCTTTTTTGAGTTGCTTTCTTATGCTTCTCGTCCTCGCCAACCAAATCAAGTGCGACCCAAAGATGCCCAGCTCGAGCAAGGCGCAAATGATATAGAGAACCCCGCCCAACACGTCAAACGTGTTTTGCGTCACCACGGCCATCAGGGAGAAAAAGGCTCCCGACCAGTCCATGGAGAGAAAGATCCAGTTGATGCCGACCACGCGCCCGTGCCGCTTGTACATTTCTGTGTAAGGAGGGAGAAGGCCGGCGGCGAGGAGGATGGCGGCTATGATGCCGATGGCGCGGATGGGGGTTTCGTTGCCTGCTTCGTAGAGGGGCTTTGCGTTTTGTTAGTCAGTTGTCATGGGTTGTGGAAAGGGAAGGGAAAGGAAAGGAATAACTCACCCGAAGTGTCAAAATCAGCGCAGCTTCAACCCCAGCAAACACGCAAGCGATGGTCAAGGCTAGGAGGGTGGCTTTCCAGGTTGGCCAATTTCTGTTGTTTTCCCCTTATTAGCACACTATACCCATCTCACCAACTCCCATTCAACTCCAACACCACAGAAAGAAGATAGTAAGGGAAGACTTACGACCCATAAATCAAAACCTGCGCCCACCCAACCAAACAAAGCACCATAAACACCTGCGGCTGCACCTGAATCGGTATGTTGAAGTTCTGCCCTATCGCGTACACCCCAAAGGGCACGCCGCACAGCGCCCAGAGGAACATCATGGTGCCCGGCAGACCGGTCGTGCGTTTGGTGCGGTAGTTGGCCCATATTTGTGGGATGAGCTGGACGCACCAGAAGCTGTATGTGGACTGGGTTAGTTACGAGATGTTCAGGGGGAAAAGATGGGGAGTTTCTGGGGAGGCTTACACAGTTCCTATCGTCCCGAGTACATTGGCGGCCTGTGATGCTCGTCAGTATTACTGTTACGATCAATTGAGGTTGTACAACACCGTTATCGAAGCCATGATCCTATGGTTCAGATGGCGACGATGATAGATGGGAATTGGGGTAGCAGGTAACACAAGCCTGCCAAACAGCGGGAGCGGGATGACCTACAACTGGGATTTCTGTCTGAGGCGCCATGGATGTCTCGAGTAATATTTTCTATCTTTTGGTGTTGTCTTTCGTCCGCGACGGTGCTGATTGATGTTGATATCGAGGAGGTAGTATGCCCAAGGTATTTGTGCATATACCTTTCTTGGGATAGAACCGTTCGCGACACAGACTTGCGATCTGATGATTATAAGTAAACACGTAAACACGTAAACAAGTAAACAAACAAACAAGTAAACATTAAACTGCAGTGATGATGTGCTCGGATATCAACAGTATGCATCGATGGCGACTTGCATGGCGATGCAGAGATATAAAAAGGGCTTGGAATGGGATGGCGAAAAAGCGCCCGCCTTAGACCGAGGTGTGTGCGAGGAAAAACATGTACGCATCAGATTCATCCCAAGTTGAGTTAAGCGGCGAATATTCCAGCCGTCAAGCATGCACGCACACAACCCAGAACTCGAGAGACGTTCAGTTGTTCTTTGCTTTGTTTGTCAAAGCGGCTGCCAAAATCTGGTTAGAGAACTGCAGTGGGGAAAAGGTACAGAAGAGCACTGACGATGCAGGGAAGACAAGTCCAGAAAATCGGGTACTTCATGACTTGGGATGGCGAACTATCATTGTTCTAGGCGTCTGGAAACTCTCTTGTCTCTTGAGCATCGATATTGTAAACAACCTGAAGCTGTGATGTTGTCTCCATGGTGTTTCTAGTTTGCCCGGCCTGATGACAGCTCAAAATTTAAGGTACGTCAAGTTGACGAGGACCAGCCAAGATGTCTTTGCAGCGACAACGAAGCCGGCAGACGAAGCCGCTATAAAAGTTCTAGCACTGTGGGGGACTGTGCGGCTTGCGCTAAAATGATCGCCGTGGCTCCGCTGAAAGCTTAATGGCACGGTGTGGCTCTTGCAAACAACAAAGCGCACACTGTTTTCTCCAGAAATTTTCATGCGGCCGGCACTGCAGCTTCAGGAACCTTCATTCGAGATCTTTCAATCGATAACGAAACCTCAAGCCAAAGTACACCAGACGAAGAATTATTCACCGGACAAAGTTTATTGTCAACGCGCAATCTGGATCTTCATTGAAGTCATCAATTGTTACAGCCACAACATTGTTCTTCTCCATTGGCTACTACCACCACCCGCACCACCACCATCAACACCTATCTGCCTGCCTGCCGCTCAGTCAGTGCCTACCACCTTGTGACGAAGTACTCCCTTCCTCCAGCAGACAACCAGACAAAAACAGCAATCATGGCCACCGAAATGATCAACAGGAAAAGAAAGGCCGACGACGAGGGCGGCGCCAAGAAGAAGAAGAGATCCAAAAAGGCGCGCGAGGACGAGGGCGATCTCGACGTCGAGGCAGGTCTGAACAGGGCATTCGAGCGCATGGACGGTCAGCTCCTGGCAGATCACATTGCTCAGAAGGTGACACGGTTCGGGACTGATCTCAGCTCGGTCGAGCTTTCGGATTTTTACATTTCTGGTGAGTGCAAACCAAAGCCCGGCAGTCAGACAGGAAAGCACAGAAGGAAAGTATGATGACCTTGGGAATTGACATGTGATGTGATGCCAAACAGCAAACGCAATCAAGGACACCACTTCTTTCCAAAAGCCCCGGAACAAGGACAACCTGCCAGAGTTCCTCGAGGAGTTCTCGGAGAATCCTGCCAAGTTGTCTGAGGCGCCCAAGTCGAATGGGTCGCCGCACACATTGGTCGTGGCTGGCGCGGGTTTGCGTGCTGCTGATTTGGTCAGGTATGTTCTGTTCGGTTTCCCTGGTTTTGAGTTGCGCTGACAAGAAGACTGGCAGATCTTTGAGGAAGTTTGGAACAAAGAACAACTCGGTCGCCAAATTGGTAAGTTGCGATGTCGATGTGAAGGAAAGAAGAACGACGAGTAGCTGATAATGATCGTTCGATAGTTCGCCAAGCACTTCAAGGTCGAAGAGCAGGTCTCCTTCCTCAAGAAGAGCCGCACAGGAATTGCCGTTGGTACTCCTCAGCGCTTGATTGACCTGATCGAAAATGGTACGATATCTTTTGTCATCGCTCCATGCGCTTGTTCTGTTTTGCTAACTCTTTCCACCAGAGTCGCTGTCTCTTGCCAGTCTGAAGAGGATCGTTGTGGACGCTTCCCATATCGATCAGAAGAAGCGGGGCGTCGTTGACATGAGAGAGACGATGATGCCATTGATCAAGCTCCTCACGAGGAAGGAGCTTCAGGACCGCTACACGGCGGAGGAGAAGCATGTGGATTTGATCTTTTACTGAGCACAGGTATTCTTTCACTTTCTCTCTTAATGATACCTACCTATTTCTTGCTGTAACAAATGCACTTTCCAGACCACACACTCAAGGACTGAATCAAGAAGCAGACTTCAAGCGACTCTGGTTTGTGTTCAACCTGGGACTTTCTGCTGGTTGCCCTTGTTCAGGGAAAGTGTACCGTGCTCGACATCTCAACTTCCTCACTTACAGTCCAATACTGACTGGTTTGATTGTTAGCTCAAGACCTCGGATCGACTTCCCTAGGTGTTTTTACATCTAATTGATTCGTTTGGTTTCTTGATTAAAGCGTAATCTTACCTTGAATATGCTATTTCCGAATTTCAATATGTCATATTGAATCTTGTTAATGCCTTTTCGATCCGTGCTTAGCCATTCAATTTGTCCTTGTGAGGTTTGGGACAATTCGGGATGGATATTGCATTGGACTGTACTCCGTCTGCTCCTTCCCCGATGTCGTTGCCCACCACGCCATGGCACCATGGCCATCATGGTTCCTACCACTCTGCACCCATCGTTGCCCACCTCCCATCCCAGTCCACCATCATCCGGCTCCGAAAGCCATGAGACCAGATACTTAAACCCGTCCTCCTCCCACTTTCAGATCCTCTCTTCTCTTCTCTTCTCTTCTCTTCTTCAGAACAGCACACTCTTTTCCCCTCTCTTTTTGGATTAGGTATCCCAAATTCTTTCGATCATTCCTCTTCTTTCTTGGAGATCATACAGATATCAGCTCTCTCTGAAGCAGCTTACGACTACTCTTCACGATGAAGTCTTCCCTTTTGATGCTCACGCCCGCCACGGCGGCCCTCGCTTTTCCCGACTGTGGTCAGCCTTGCATTGCTCCCGCGCTCGACTCGTCCGGATGCGCCACGCTTGCGTGCCTCTGTGAGAGGACTCATGAACTTCAGGTCGGTTTACCTTCGCTTTCTTCATGTTGGTTGTGACTTGGACTGACTTGCCCTCCCACAGACCATGTTCGAGTGCTTCATGGCCAATTGCAATGCCCAAGAGTACCACCCTGCCATCACGCGCATCTCCAATGACTGCATCAATTACGGCCCGGCTCGGTATGCTGTCCCGATGAGCTACATCTCTGGCTCTTCCAAGGTTGCCTCTCCCTCTGTTGACCGCATGCCCTACTCGCTCAACCCAACTCTGCACCTCTTCACCACCAATCCCACCTCCATCAAGGACGATTGCCCCGACGGCAGCGGAAATGGCAACGGCAACGGTGGTGCTGGCAATGGAAATGGCGGTAACGGTAACGGCAATGGCAACAATGGCGCTGGCAATGGAGGCAATGGGAACGGAAATGGTGGCAACGGTGGCAACGGCGATGCTGGTGCTGGCGGCCCTCCCCCTTCTCCCGCTCAGATGCAAGGTCCCCTCGTCCAGACCATCTTTGTCATCGGAACTCCCAGCCCCGAAGCTATTGTCCCGGGATCCGGAGCTGGAAACGGCGGTGGCAATGGTGCTGGCAATGGTGCCGGTAACGGAAATGGTGCTGGCAATGGGAATGGAGGCAACGGCGCTGGCAACGGAGGGAATGGAAATGGCAACGGTGCTGGCAATGGTGCTGGCAATGGCAACGGCAACGGCAACGGCGCTCCATGCCCTGATGACAACGGCAATGGCAACAATGGCAACGGCAATGGCAACGGTGCTGGTAATGGCAATGGAGCTGGCGCTGGCAATGGGAATGGAGGCAACGGCGCCGGCAACGGTGGCAATAGCAATGGCAACGGCGCTGGCAATGGTGCTGGAAATGGCGCTCCATGCCCTGATGACAACGGCAACGGCAACGGCGCCGGTAATGGCAATGGCAATGGCAATGGCAATGGCAATGGCAATGGCAATGGCAATGGCAATGGCAATGGCAATGGCAATGGCAATGGCAATGGCAATGGCAATGGCAATGGCAATGGCAATGGCAATGGCRMTGGCAATGGCGCTGGCAATGAGGCGCTCCGGCACCTACCCCCTGTCCCCCGGGTTCCGGCCCCTCATCATTCCTCGTCCTCACTGTCACCGTCCCTCAGCCTGCGCGAGTCATGGAGAAGAAGCAATACTGGAACGCTAACGTCATGGCCTATGGCGGTCCCGATGATGGTTCTGGTGCCGCACCGGGCAGCGGCGGCTCAGGAGTAGCACCTGGCAACGGCAACGGCGGTTCAGGAGCAGCTCCCGGTTCAGGAACAGCTCCCGGAAATGGAGGCTCTGGATCAGCGCCCGGCAATGGTAACGGCGGTTCGGGTGTAGCGCCTGGCAATGGCGGCATGGGACCAGGCAACGGAGGCTCTGGAGTCGCTCCTGGTAACGGCAATGGTGGTTCAGGAGCAGCTCCCGGCTCAGGAACAGCTCCCGGTAATGGAGGCTCCGGAGTTGCGCCTGGTAATGGCAATGGAGGCTCGGGCGCAGCACCAGCAGGCGGCGCGCCGCCAGCACAGGTTACTCACTCTCTGTCGGACACCAACACGCCTTCACTTGGTCTTCTTCTCATTCCTGTCACCGTCATGATCGGCTGGGGATCTCTTCTGCTCTTCGTCTAGGATGAACACGGCTATTATGTCTTTTCTTTTGTCTGATGGATCATATTATCTCATGTTATGGGGTGCAAAGAGACTATAGCGGTTATTAGAGGGTCATGTTGATATCATTTGAGCAGAAAGACTAGAATTATTGAGGGACCAAAGGGTTTGGGCTCTTGTAAGATATCTAATTCGAAGAGCACGAGGGGCTGACTAGACCAGGGTTCATAACAAAACAACATAAATAAAACAAAAGATAAAACAAAACAAAACCATAAAACAAAACGGGTATAACCGTAGACAAAACGGGTAGTGCGATTTTACAAAATACATAAAAGATTGGTCCTTACTTCTAATCATCAATACACTGGGCCTTTTGGGGGTCGATATTGGCTAGTTGACCGGACTTTCAAGTACCCTAGACCTCGAAATATATTAAATTAATAGATGTAGTGTGACGGCGCCGGTCCGGCCATGCCGCCACGACCGCCATACCCCCATAGGAGGACTGGTGCCACGAGGTGCCATAAGGTATTACGAAGGTTGGAGGAACAAGGGATATAAAAGGTTCGCGCCAAGACTGGCCAAGACGGGCTCTAAGCCTATTAAAAGTATTTACTCTTATTTATCATACAGGTGAAGGGGGATACGAATAAAGGGATTAGCTATTAGCGACCTGCATATAAGCCCCGCTATCGCTTACGCACTAGGGTATTTATTCGGGTCCGTACGTATATATCTAATTCTCTTCCTTTTCTTCTCCTTACTTTAAATCTTCTATTATAGATAGTATTTTAATTTTGCCTTCGACTTATTTATATTAACGCCCTTATATTATTTAAGGTTAACCTAATTAATAATATTTAGGAAGGTTAAATCCTAACGATTAAAAACCGAAACAAATAATTAAACCGACCGTCGTAGTCCGAAGAACCGAGACTTACAATAATAATAATAAATATTATAGTACCCCCGCGCTTAATTCGCAATAGTATTAACATTAAAATTGAAAGCTCTAGCGACCCCGATAAGGATTATTACGAAAAGGATAACTATAGCGATCTCTTCGGCGAAGAGGGCGATAAAAGCCCTAAGCCTAAAAACGGCGACAAAACCTTCTATAAAGGAGATATTAACGATAAAGATAATTCCGAATCGTCGAAAGAGAAGGATAAGGCTATTATTAAGCCTAATATTAATAAAAGGAAGAAGTCTACCCCTAAGCGAATTGATTCTATTATTAAGGAAAACGCAAAGGCCTTTATACGTTTCAATGAAGAATATTTTAACGGTCTCTACCCTTTCGAAAAGAGATTTCGTAATAAATCTACCTTTCTTCGTAAGAAGACCTTACTTCACTTATATAACTAATTTAAATCCCCCTCTAAAGTATTAACCGATATTTTAATTAAGAATAAGGACGAAGAGGAAGAACCCAAATTATCGTTTAATTTATTCGACTAGTATATTAATAGAAAAATCAACAAATATAGTACCGCTTTTAACTTAAAGGACTTCGTTAAGGACCTAAAGGATAAAATAAAGGAGTTCGCTAAACTCTTTATCTACGACGCCGTTTCCTACGTTCCCTATTGTATTCTATTACTTAATTTAAAACTCCTATTTAATAACTACTTAAACGAAACTAAATTCGCCGAATTATATACTAATTATCTAACCGATATATTCTACGAATTCAAATTCTAAATTATAATAACTATAGCCTTAAAAGAATAGGTATCCAAATTAAAATAAATTACCTCGTCCCTAAATATTAAGCTTTATACTATTTATAACTAAGTCTCTAAATTAGAGGAGGCTCTCTCTAATAAGCTTATTTCGGCCGCGGATCCTAAAATAGTTCAATCCTTTAAAAACTACTTAACCGATAAAGAAGAAAAAATCTAAACCCTAAAAAAAATTATTACCGATTTAAATATCCTTAAAAATATTTATAAACCTAAGGATAAAATAATAATTACAATTAAGGAGACTATTCTCCCTAATATCGAAAAGGACCTTAGCGCGGCTCCCCTTCGCCGTTCGATTACCCGTTTCGCTATAACTCCGCCCGTCGATAATAACGACGACGAAATTACAACCGTTCCCCTCCGTTGTACCCGCCTCTCTACTAAGCAGGCCGACCCACCTAAATTCTATAATTAGGATAAAGAAGACGATATACTTTTTAAGGCCTAATACGACTTAATCTAAAATAAATTCGAAATTAATACCGATTACTACCCTACCGATTGCAATAAATTTCTTTATATTAAAAGTCGTCTAGCCGGCTTTACTTTTAAAGATTTAATACTTTACCTCTATAAAATTCACTCCGATTAATTCACTACCTATTCTAATTTAATAACCTATTTATAACGTAAATATAACGATTCTAATTAAAACGAAAAGGTTCTTATTAACTTTATAAAGTTTAAAATAAAGGATATTAATAACTTCGACTTCTTTAAAAATAAATTCGTCTATATAATTAATGAGTACTAACGCTTTAAGACCGAATAGAAACGCAAACTATTCTAACGCCTTCCCGCGGAATATAAAAAGTAAATAGGCGTTAAATATTGTAACCCTTCTATTTCCTTCGAATTTTATTATATCGACTATTCCGGTTTTAACTAAATATTTAAAATTATTACTAAGGAAGCCAAAATTACTTCATCCTCTTCTCGCAATAATAATAAAAGAAGTAATAATAAAGGTTCTAATTTTAACGGATTTAGTTCTAGTAATTCCAATTCCTCTACTTCTAAACCTACGGGCGGTAGTAATAACGGAAGTAACCGTTCCGTAACCGATAAAACTAAAGAAATTATACAACTATTTAACGAGGGTAAATACTTCTTCTATAAAGAATATAGCTATACTAAGCGCAATTGCCCCCAAAAGGATTAATATAATCGAAAACGTCGCAACCGTATTACTATTATTATTAAACGCTACCTAACTTATAAAAATAGTACTAGCGGTAATAAATCTACAACCCCTACTACTACTAATAGCGCTACCTCCGCTACTAATAAATAAAGAAATTAAATACCTTAAATAAATTAAACTCCTTCCTAAAAGAAATATCGGTTACAAAACAAATAAAGGATAAACAAAGACAAAGAAAAGATAAATTCAATTTAATACCCTACTTAAGAAGGGATCCTATACTTATTTAATATACTATAATTAATAATAGAATATCTTTATCTACATCTAACGCCCTAATCGATATAAGAGCAAACGGCTATCTATTTATTAATATAATATTTACTAATAAATTAAAAGAACGTCTACTAATAGAAATAATAAACGACTTTCCTATTCGAGGTATTAATAACTACTAAAGAAAGACTAACTAAGGTATTAAAAAGGTTATTAAAACCGCTTTAAAAATCCGAAATCGAATAATACCCCCCGACTACTTTATAATTATTAATATAAACTACAATATCATTATCGGCCGTAAATAGCTCGACTTTTATAATATTTAAATAAATTATAAAAACCGTCGACTAATCTTCCCCCCCGAATAGAAATTAGACCCCGAATACATAAAGAACTCAAATTTCGAAGTCTACCCTAAGGGTTCTAATATTGTAAACCCGGAGTATTAAAAAGACGTAGTTCATTACAACGTATTTATAGACTAGGAAGATAAATAATAGGCTAACGGTAAAAATAGTAGCCGTATAGCGCCTAAATTTATAATTAATTATATAATTACCCCGGAACCGATCCTAATTAATTAACTTTTCCTAGATTACTACAAAAAAGAAATAGACTAAGAGGCTTATAACTAATATTAACGAAAGGTATAGCAATATTAGAAATAAATTGAAAAACGAATCTTCAAACTTTAAACCAACGTACTAAAGCCTAAGAAAACAGTTCCTATTATACTAATAAACTTCAAATACATTTAAGACTAGGAAATAGGCGAACTAGGTTATATTTGGCCCTAATACTTATTCTAAAACCCTAATTCAATTCTCAAATAATTAAACCCCTTAAATAAAATAGAATAGAATTTAACTAATCTTACCTACCTTATAATATTATTTACAAATTCTCCGCCGTCTACTTCAAAAATTAAATCGACCGAGCCGTATAATAGTAAATAGGGCTCTAATAATTAAAATACGTATAAGCTAAAAAGAAATTCAATAAACTAATACAAAGAGTAATTAATATAAATATATATCCTCAATAGCAATCTATTCACACAATCTACCGCCAAAGATAACTATATAGTATACTCGACGAATATTTTCGAAATCGACCGGTTTATCCAATAGAAATGCGTAGTAGAAGACCTTACTTAAAAACTACTACCCTACGACGAAAAAGAACTTCGGAAAAAAACCCTAAAAATAATACCGGAATATTATTATAATTATATCAACGTCTTCAACAAATTCGACTCGAATACCCTACCAAATTATCGGCCGGGCGATTACAAAATCAAATTCGAAGAAGGCTACTATTTAAAAAAGTTCAATTATAGCCCTTTCTATAAAATATCGTTAGACGAATTAGAAGCGGTAAAGAAATATATCCTAAAAAACCTCTCCAAAGGATTTATCGAAATAAATTCGTCCCCTTAGGTAATACCTATCCTATTCGTTAAAAAAACTAATAATAGTCTTCGCTTCTATATCAACTACCGCAAATTCAACGCTATTACTAAGAAAGACCGATACTATCACGGGCAAAGGGTAGATGGTAGATGTGAATATACGTAATTGTACGAAGGAGAAAGGGAGAGAGTGTAGACGAGTGCCTAGAAGACTGGCCTTATGAGGGCGGCTAGTAGTAGACCCGATGTGGGTCCTAGCGGGCCGCTATAGCTAATCAACTAGTAGTACGACAGTAGTCTCAAAAGTTGTTGTGCGTTGGCACAAAGTACGTGAGCGAATACGTGTAATATAGGTTAGCCTTGTGATACTTCCCCCGATTAAAAGAAGCTATATAGTTGATTAATGTTATATGAAATGATAGAAATCCCTATTAAACGAGTAGTCCGCTTTCGAAATATTTTTATGGCTGCCGTTATTATAAGCCGCGGTAATTTCCGTCGCGGGGTTGGAGCTTCCCGCTCTGCCCCCGATCTTCCGTATTTTTCGTATTCTTTAACCGGGGCTTCTATCCTTGCGGCCGGCCTTCCTTCTTTAAGTAACCGCTTTTATTTCTTTTCCGCCGCTATTTAGTCTAGGGGGTATAGTTCTTCTAGGTATGCTTTATAGAACTTCCGTATTTCGTTGGGGGCTATGGCTATATTAGCGCGCGGTTACTATAATAGTAGATGAAGGGGTACTTAGACGACGTAGTATTCCTAATAGCCTTTCTTATTCTTCTAATATTTATCGAACTTTTCGAAATCGTATTCGACCGAGTCCTCCCTATCGTTAGTCTTCCTTATAATCCGACTATAATTTGTACGAATATTTTATTCCTTTATAGCCGTTTGTCCTAGGATACCGACCTCGTCCTATAGTTTTACTTTGTTAACGTAGAAGGTTAGATTGTACTTTATATTAATTGGGAGTTTGAACGTGACTTTGTAATTATCCGTTTTGAGGATTTCGAAGGGACCTTTAAATAGGGGCGTAAGTTTAGCGTACGGGCGACCGGTTTCGAGATTCTCTATATTAAGTAGGATCTTATCTTCCGTCTTATACTTTGGGGCATTCGACCGGCGAGTATTGGCGTTGTCCTTATACCGTTGCTGAGTTCGCTTTGTTTAGTCCGTAACGTAGTCTAGGACTTCCTTAAAGCGGTTAGCGATTTTATTGGCTTTGAAGTATTCTATTTACTATTGTGTAGATATGTTTGGAGGATAAGGTTTAGCCGGTTTAATGCTTATTCGAGGGTAGAAATTGTAGTTGGCGAAGAAAGGGGAGACGTTAATCGTTTTAGAAATTAGGTTATTACCGGCGAACTTTATAATAGGTAATTAATCTACTTAGTCGTCCTACGCTTAATTAATATAAAGACGTAAATACTTTTCTATTTTTGTATTAATACGTTCGGTTTGGTTGTTAGTAGCTAGGTAAAACGTAGAGGAGGGTTTGAGAGCGACTTCTAAGCAGGACGATAGCGTTTTTTAGAATTGGGAGATAAATTGGGAATTATAGTTAGAGACGACGGAGTCCGGAAGTCCGTAAATGTTGTAGACCTTTTCGATAAAGCGGTCCGCTAGTTCTTCGGCTGTGAGGTTAACGGTGGGGATGAAATATTATATTTTAATTAAACGGTCGATAATAACGGTAACGTACTTAAATTCTTATTTACAATATATATACGGCGTTAGTAGGGTAACGTAATTTACTAAAATATCTTTCTATAGTACGAACGGTATTACTAAAGGTTTTAGAAAACTATAGGGGGTATATTATAATAATTTAGATTTAATATATATTAAATAAGCCTTATAATAAGCCTTAATGGTAGCGTATATTCTTAATTAGAAGAAAGATTGTAAAAGTAACGAATAGGTCTTTTTACGACCCGGATATTCGGTTAAAGGCGAATTGTAAATACGGCGAAGGAATTATAATTGAAGTTCAGTATCCGCAAGGTCGACAAGAACGGCGTTACGACGGTATATCCGTCTTTAAATTACTTTATACTCAGCGAAGGATATTTTCTTTATTTAGTCTTTAATTTCCTTAAATTACGTTTTCCAATTAGGGTTTAATAAATAGGTTACGACATTTTATAGGAAGGTTGATTTTTCGTAGCTCTTTATAATTAAATTGTCAATAGATTTTTCGTTTATAATTTTTAATTTATAGATATATTTAGTACCGATATTGATTTCTTCTCTTCCGTCCTTTAGAACGAACGTTCCATTAACAAAGATGTTGTAGTCGAATAGGACTTTATTCTTAGCTAATAGCCGCTTATTAATTACGTCTTTAGGTAAGTTTTCCGACTTCTTACTTAGGGCGTCGGGGTATATTTATAACGAGCCCGGTCGGTATTTAATTATAAAATTAAATTAGGAGAGGAATTAGGATTATTGTATATAATAGGGGGTAAATTGCTTATTAATAGTAAAAGTCTTTAGACTTTTATAATTTGTAAAGATTTCGAAAGGTTTTTATACCCCCTTTAATTTAGGGCGCTATTCCTCTAAGGCTTTAATAATCGTTAGTAATTCCTTATTATAAATATTATAATTATATTCGGCCGAAGAATATCGTTAATTAAAGTACGCAATAGGGCGGAAAATACCCTCTTCGTCGTATTATAATAAAGTGCCGCTATAGGCCTAATTAGAAATATTTATTTCGACAATAATTTGTTTAAATTAGTTATAAATACGAAGTACGGGGTTATTACTAAAGGTTTTTTTAAAGGCTTTAAAAGACTTTTAGTATTATTCGGTCTAGTACTAATTTACGACCGTTTTTTTAGTTAATTCGTATAGCGGGCCGGTAATGATCGAAAAATGCTTAATAAAGCGACGGTAGAAATTAACGAAGCTTAAGAAGTACTATAGCGCTTTCTTAGAGTTTGGAATTTCCTAAGTCGTAATTATAGAGACTTTTTCGGGGTCTATTTCGAGACCTCCCGGGGTAATAATAAGACTTAGGTACTTCGTATATACAATATAGAATTTATATTTATCGATATCGATTTGAAGTCTTATTTTAATTATCCATCGTAGGATTTCCTTGACGTACTTCTTATATTCTTTTTCGTTATCCGAATAAATTAAAATATTATCGAGGTATACAGTCGCATAAATATTGAATATATCGTATAGTACATTATTAATATAATTTTAAAAGGTTTTTAGGGCGCTTTATAGACCGAAAGGGTATATAATAGATTTGTAGAGTCCGAAGTAAATAATGAATACAGTAAACTATTTATATCTTTCTTTTACGCGAATCTTATTAAAGGCGGTAATAACGTTAAGCTTAGTAAAGATTTTAGTTTTATAAATAGTATTAAAGGTCTCTTTAATTAGTAATAACGGGTATCGAATCTTTATCGTTACATTATTAATACCGCGGTAATTTATATAAATGTGGACCCCGCTACCCGGCTTCTTAATTAATAAAATAAGCGAGGCGGCTATAAATTGTAACAGGTAGATAAAGTTCTTCCTTAAATTATTATCAATTTACTTTTTAATTACGATAGCTTCAATAGGCAATATACATTGTAATTAAGCGTTAGGGGGCGTTTTACCTTGCTTAAATTCGATTTTGTAATCGTAAGAGTAGTATAGAGGGACTTTATCCGTTAAAAAGGGGAAGAAGGTTATTATTTTATTAATATAGCGGCGGCCTTTTAATTTCTTTAAGATTTTGAGAATTTCGTCCTTGGTCTTTACGGGGCGATTGGTTTTATCGAAAAATTTCTTCGCGTTTTCCTTAGAGATTTTAATTAAATATATTCGTCGGATCGTTTTTTTATAGAGCGGTGCGTTTTTATCGAAGTTTCCAGTAAAGTAAATGGCTTTAACGAAAATTACAGCTTTGCGAAAGTCTTTTAATAAATAAATACTAATTATTTCGTTAATAAAATCGTAAAGAAGGAGGGGAAGATTTTTTTTATATTATTAATTATTGTTATTTATAATATAGTTAATTATTTCTTCCATTAGGTTTATATTTTGGATCGCCGCCGCAGCTACTAATTTTTCAATTTGAATATAGTTTGTAACGTACAGTTACAATTATTGGGCCTCGTAGATATAATTGAACGTAACTGCGTTAAATTTTCTAATATCGTTAGGGTCGAAGTCGTAGTCGGAATTATAGTAACGGTAGGCATAAAGGCGCTTCGTATTTATAAAGACGCGACGGCCGGTAAGGCGGACGTAAGGTTCGTAGAGCATAGGGTTTTTAATTTTAATAAGGAGAGCGGTTATATTAGTGATACCAATCTTCGATTCAGCTCTCTTAATTATTAGTACTTTAATTAGGGTAGGGACGGTTTAGTAGCTAGTTTTAGGGTCGACCTTAAGGGTTTCTATAATTAGAGACGATTCTGCGACCGAAGGCTTTAGAACGGATTCGGTAATAGCGGATTTTAGAACAGACTTAATAACGGCGGGCTTTAGAGCAGGTTCGGTAATAGGCTTTAGAGCGGGCGTTGGTTAGGGGGTAGCCTTCTTTCGAACGGAGGCTATAAAAATTTTATTAATAAGAATCTTAGGGGCTGCAGTTTACTCTTTAGAAAGATTTGAAGGTAAATAGCGGCCGCAATAGACGGAGTTATTAAAGCGTACTTTATATTACTCGTAGTCGATTTTGGGCTTATAGTATTATATTTATAGGAAATTTAAAATAATTAGGTAATTCTTAGAAATATTATAAATTAAGAAGGTAATAGTCTCATTATAATAACCAATACAGAGTTTAGTTATTACCCCTTTAGAAATAATACTTTTAATTACTTTATTAACGAAAATTAATTTTTTTAGCCGAAGGAGGCGAAAACGAAGGAAATTGTATTTAACAATAAACGAACGATTAATAAAGGCGAAGGTAGAATAACCGGTATTAATAAGTGAAATATAATAATTTTTACGCAATCCGGTTATAATATAAGAAGATAAGAGTATTAAATTTGGGGAAGTAGAATTATTTAAAGATTATATTTTAATTTCTTTTAAAACCTCTAACCCTAATAAGGAGTTTGAAATTCGTTTTTATAATAAAGATAACGACTAGAGAGGCCTTTGTACGCGATTAGGTATAGAGGCTATTTATTTTTTAAATCGTTATAATATTCGCCGCTAATAGTAGGCTTTATAAGAGCGGCTATAGTAGCGGCGGCGGCAAGCGCAACATTAGCGGTACAGACTTCTTTTTAGCCACTACAATTACAACAATTCTTACCTTTACCCTTACTTTTATTCTTTTTACTTTAAGCGTACTAGGGGCCTAAAGTATCGTAATTAATAAAAGCAGTATATTTACAAGCGATATAGCTAGGTTTAGTATAGCGGCGGTAAAGGCTATTATAAGAATACTAATTAAAAACGTTTTTATAAATAAAGACGACGAAATTAATAATATTAAAATTTATTTTATTACCGCCTTAATTAATAGGGAGGTCGTCGGCGTTACGGGCGTTAGCGCCGCCGTTAGAAGTAATAGTATTACCACCGCTATTACCGGGGTTTAAAAGGTTAATACTTAAAATGCAAGCGTTTATTTTATAACGGTGGTTAATATTTTCGAAGTTATTAATAACGGTACGATAAATTGTAAACTACTTTTTAAAATCGTTGGCCTTAGGGAAATTACAGTAAATTAGCGCGTTATAGAAGCATTTATTAATTTTATTCTATAAGTAGTAAACTTTTATAGAATCGTTATAACCGTATAAATTTAAAAGGTTAGTAAATTCGAATTCGAATTTAGTAAAAGATATATTCTTTATAAAGAATTTTTCTAAACAATAGCCGGCGTCTATTTTTAAATTAACGTTCTAGAAGCGAATAATAAAATATTCTATAAATTTAGTATTAGTCTTCTAACGCTAAATATTATTATCGTTACCAGTTTAAATAATATTAAGGTTATTTTAAATATTAGAGAAGATTTTTAAATTTAATAATATAGCAGTACAAATAATTTTAACATCTTTATTAACGTATAGTAAAAGGTTGTACTTCTATTAGGATTAGATGCAAAAGCGTTAGGTTTTAAAGATTTTATATTTACGAGCGGCGTTAATATTCTTTTTATTAATAAAGATTGGCGGGTTTTTTATTATTTACTTAAGGGACGATATCTTTCTTTTATTCGTAGCATCTTTAATTATTTGGGCGAAATTATTATAGAGAATTCGAACATTAACGTTATAAATTTTAAAAGCGTTATAATTTATAAGAAAGTCGTTATATTACTTTTAGAGGTTAACGTAAATAGTTAAAAAGTTAATATAATTAAAGTTCTTTTAATTAAAATTATTTTAAGCCTCGTTAATTACTTAACAAACAATCTTTAATTTTTCTTCGTTACATTCGAAGTCGTTAGAGACGTCGTTATAGAAGGCGAATTAAGTATAGTAAAAGCGACCGAACGGGGTAATAATCGAACGAAAGGTAGGATTATTAGCGAAGATAATAACGGAAGCGAAGTAGTTACAGGGGACGGCTTTCTTTTTTTTATCGTTTTTAATACCGGTAATAAAGTTATTAACAGCCGGGGAAGGAGGGAGTTCGAAAAGCGCAGCGCGATAGACGGTTATATTGTAAGTATTAACGAATTTATTAAATACCTTACAGACGTCCTTTAAATTAAAAAATATAATTAGAGTATTAGGGAAGTTACTAAGGAAATCGCCGCTAATATTATTAACGGACGAAAAGATAACGGGGTCGTTACTTTCGTCGTAAAATATACGAGCGAACGGAAGAAAGTAGTCGTATAAAAGCGAAACTCTTATCCCTTGGATAAAGAATACCTACCCTTATTTATTAAATAAAGGGAAACGGGACTAGGATTATTGCGACTTACAATTATCGAAATTAATACTTAGGGGTATTAAATTTAGCGACTCAATTAACAAAACGATTTTTATACGCGCGCAATTAATAAATTAATCGTAAAAGAGGTTTACGTTGTAAACGCAATAATTAAAAGGTGTAATTAATTATTACAGGTAAAGGGTAGATGGTAGATGTGAATATACGTAATTATACGAAGGAGAAAGGGAGAGAGTATAGACGAGTGCCTAGAAGATTAACTTTATAAGGGCGGCTAGCGGTGGACCCGATGTGGGTCTTGGCGGGCCGCTATAGCCAGTTAATTGGCAGCGCGATAATAGTCTTAGAAGTTGCTGTACGCTGGCACAAGGCACGTGAGCGAACACGTGCAATACAAGCTAGCCCTATGACAGATACCCCCTATTATTAATCGAAAAAATATTAGCTAAAATTATAAAGGCCTAATAATTTACCAAAATTAATATTCGATAAGCGTTTTACTATATTTATATAAAACTAAAAGACGAAGAACTTACTACATTCTGTACTGGTATAAGAATTTTCAAATATAAAATATTACCGTTCGGTCTAACTAATAGCCCAGCTAATTTCCAAGCCTTTATTAATTCAATTCTAGGGCTATACTTAGGAAACTTCTATACGGCGTATATCGACAATATTCTTATCTACTCCAATACCCTTAAAGACTATAAAAATTACGTCCGCAAAATATTAGCCAAGTTAAAGAATATAAGCTTATAAGCCGATTTAAAAAAGTACGAATTCTACGTTACTAAAATAAAATTTTTAAACTTTATTATAAACTATAATAATATCTCCGTCAACTTAGAAAAAGTAGAAGTTATTAAAGAATAAATTATACCTTCTAATCTATATAAAGTCTAATCTTTCTTAAGGTTCTATAACTTCTATTAAAAGTTTATTAAAGATTATAATCGAATAATTCGTCCCCTTACTAATTTAATTAAAAAGGGAAAAGCCTTCGTTTAGACCCCTAAGTATTAAAAGGCTTTTAATAGCCTAAAATAGCTATTTATTAACGCCCCCCTATTAAAATACTTCCGCTATAATACTAAAACCCGGATAAAAATTAATATTAACAATAGAATATTTACTAATATACTCTCCTAATTGTAAAAAAACATAGGAGAATAATACCCTATAGCCTTCTTCTTAAAGATTATATAAAACGCCGAATATAATTACCCGATTTATAATAAAGAGTTTTTAATTATTATTCGAATTCTCTAAATATAGCGTTTAAAATTAATTAGTTTTTAATAGACTAAACTATTTATAATCGTTATAAACTATTAAATATTAGAATACTTTAGTACGAAACGATTACTTAATTTTAAATAAGTTAAATAAGCCGAATTCCTATTCTAATACTACTTCGAAATTATATATCGACCGGGTATATAAAACGTAACAACTAATATATTATCCCGAAAGTTAAAAAATTTAAAAATTTAAAAGGATAAAAAAGAAGTTTATTATACGTTTTAAATCTTTAAACTTATAGAAGAAGTAAGAGAAATAATATCTGTAATCGCTAATATTACTATTATAACCAGTACTAAATTAGAAGAATCCGTCCTAATTATAGTATTAAATATAGAAGGACTAGAGCTAAGTCTAATAAAGCTAAAAAATTACAAATTAGTCAATACTATTATAAAGGCTAATAGGGAGGAGGAGTCTCTAAAAGAATACCGAATTCGAATATACAATTCAAACCCTAATTTTATAATAATAGCTAACGACCTACTAATTTATTAAAATTATTTCGCCGTCTCTAATAAAAATATTTTACGTATTTACATTATTAACGAAGCATATTCAACCCTAATAATTATATACCCCAGCTATAATAAAATTCGAACAATTCTAAACTACCGCTATTAATAATTAAATATAGCCGGCGATATCGAACGTTTTACTAAGAACTATATAATTTATAAAGCGAATAAAATACTTAGAAATAAAATACCCGGAAAGTTATACCCTATCCCTCTACCTGCCCGGAAATATACCTCTATTATAATTAATTATAAAAAAATACCTAAGGATAAATACAACTTCAATAATATTTTAATTATAATAGACCGCCTAATAAAATCGTTATAAATTATACCCTATACAAAGAAATCAACCGTTTAAAATACCGTCCGGATATATTATAAAGGACCTTATAGAATCTACAATATACCCGAAGAGGTTATTTTAAATTATAGCCCTTAATTCATCTCTACTTTTACCAACGAAATATCTAAATTAATAAGTATAAAGTAAAAACTAACTACTATAAATTATAATTAAACGGCTAATTAGGCCGAGGTTATAAACGCGTACTTAGACTAACGGCTATACCCCTTCGTAGACTACTATTAAAATAATTAATCTAAGGCTATCCCTACTTTAAATATAATCCAAAATAGCCTTCCCCAAAATAATATTAGCCTCTCCCCCTACAAAATTATATTTAGCTACCCGATATATATACCCTTCGACTAGGAAGCGTATACTTTTAACGCCGGCTTTAAGAACGAATAATTAATTAAAGAGTAAATTTAAAAATATATTCAACGTATTTATAAATATATAGAATTTATTAAGGAGATAATAATAAAAGTATAAGAGGAATAAGCCCGTTAGACTAATAAGAAGCGCAAAAACCTAAATTTTAATATCGGCGATAGGATTATTATTATTAAACGGCTATAGTTAACGACTATTCGCCCCAACGATAAACTCAATTTCCCCAATACCTACAACTATTATAAGATTATCAAGAAAGTAGAATACTTTTACCAATTAGAACTCCCTAAAAAGGATTTTAATTTCTTCTATATTAACTACTTATATAAATACAATAATAACCCCTTATTAGGGTAAACCGCTAAATACCTAAACCTAATTAATATTAACGAGAACGAAGACCTTAAATAAGAGGTCGATAAAATTAATACTTTTAAAATTGTTAACGGGAAACTCTTTTACAACGCGGATTAACGAAGTTAGGATTTTAATTTAGAGTACTAACCGGCCTCGGACTTTAAGCACGCTCCGAAAGCCCTTTAAGAATTCTATAAGGTTAACCTAAATGCCCCGGGCCCGCCCAAACAAATAATACACTAACTAAACGAAGATTAAGAAGAATATAATAATAACGAACTATTAAAATTATTAGAATTAAAGTATTTACAACGGATTTTATATAAGTAAATTCGCTAGAAGATTATTATATCTATTATAGAGTACTCTCTAATAAAATTCGTAAACAAATCTTTTATATAGGGGAGGGTAATATAATAGCGCCGGTCCGGCTATACTACTACAACCGCTATACTCCTATAGGAGGACTAATACTACGAAATACTATAAAGTATTACAAAGGTTAGAAGAACGAGGGATATAGAAGGTTCGCGCCAAGATTAGCTAAAACGGGCTCTAAACCTATTAAAGGTATTTACTCTTATTTGTTATATAGGTAAAGGGGGATACAAATAAAGGGATTAGCTGTTAACGACCCGTATATAGGCCCCGCTATCGCTTATATACTAGGGTATTTATTCGGGTCCGTACGCATATATTTAATTCTCTTCCTTTTCTTCTCCTTACCTTAAATCTTCTATCATAGATGGTATCTTAGCTTTGCCTTCGACTTATCCATACTAGCGCCCTTGCATATAGGGTGAAAAGTCTGCTCCCTACGGCCCGTTAATACTATTTATAGTAGTCCTAAAGAGTATCGGTAGTTGTATGTATTTAATTGTCGTTTTAGTTGTGTATTGGTACTAATACCTCTGAGGGAAGTGTGTAATTACCGTATTCCGGCTCTTCGCAAAAAGAACAAAACAAAACAGAATGCCTAAAATAAAAAATAAAACTGGGTATTTATGATAAAATAAAACAAAACCATTGATTCTCGGTTTTGTTTTGTTTTATTATGAACCCTGGACTAGACTAATCAAGCATGTTCCTCCAACTTTGAGTCCGACATCGTAAAATCTTTGTCGACTATCATATCTTTAACTTCGTAAAAGTACCT
Organism: Neurospora sp. CHS-2018c; assembly: GCA_009806235.1. Classification (NCBI taxonomy): domain Eukaryota; kingdom Fungi; phylum Ascomycota; class Sordariomycetes; order Sordariales; family Sordariaceae; genus Neurospora; species Neurospora sp. CHS-2018c. The sequence continues at coordinate 23,769 of RAPC01000126.1, forward strand.
CCAGGTTCTCTCCGTATCTTACAAATGGCATTGCTCTATGACTGGATATCACTGAACAAATTAGCGAGAAATGCGTATCATCGTACCGTAGTGGGAAAACCTGTTTCTAGACATGCGTTGTGGTTGTTGGACAATAACCACAATTAATGTTTCCCAGCCAACGCATCTTTTATACAGGGGGGTAAGCGCTGTAATATAGTGTCCTTGGTTTTAGAGTCGGGTCGGGTCCGAAATCTGAAATTTTTCAAAGTCTCAAAGTCTCAAAGTCCTTCCTTCCTACCTTCCTCTCCAAACATCGCACTTCCCCTTCATAACTAGAAAAAGCCAGCTCTTTC
>RAPC01000127.1:0-21628 GCA_009806235.1 Neurospora sp. CHS-2018c
TCGAATAAAATCAACCAAAAATATCTGGCTTATATATATGGTATATATTACCATATTATTAACCCTTATACTTTATCAAGTATAATATGGACCCGTAAATCCATTATAAGTCTATAATTTATTATATATATATATTTTCAGTCCTACATATACTAATTACACTTATAACGCCTATATCGAACTCTTCTAAAGCCTTAATAAAAACTTTTATATAAATTAATTTAACAATAAAAATAAGAAGGTATTTACAAGTAAGGCCTTTAATAGTTTTAAAAAGCTATTTAAAAATACTACCTTCGGCCCCCCTTATAACTATTTACCCGGTTTATCCTTCTTATATAAAAAACCGTTTGAAGAGGAGATTTATAAGCTATAATAAGAGGGAAAGTATTTTATTTATTGTAAACCCGGATATATAGCTCCTAATTGCCTTCGTCGGAAAAAGCTTTTCAAAGCCTATAATACTAAAATTTATGCTATACGCGTAGAACTCCTTAATAAAGAAATTGAATTGAATAAGGATAATAACGGCTACAAGACTAAAACTATTATAGAAAAGGATTCGGATTCGGATTCGAAAAACTAAAACGCCCGGAGAAATTAATCTCCCGTTTAGGCGAGGTATCGATATATATATTAATAGGAAAAATAGATAATATAGATAAGTTTAATCTATAAAACTATTTAGGAAAGGGCCTGCCTTTTACTGTTAAATATAATATAGTTTATAATAAATTGTCTATTTCTACTTTTAATATACTTATCGATATAGGAGCAAATATTTATATTCTTCTAAATTAGAAATTCGCTAACAAATTAATTAAGTACTTAAAATTCGATAATAAAATTGACTTCTAATTAAAGTATATTAGGCCTTATAAAAATATTAAGCCCGACGTTATCTTTTAAACTATAAAGGCTGCTATCCGAGTATAAGGCTATAAATTCTTTAATTAATAGATAATTGTCTTACCGGTAATATTGAAAAATATAATCTTGGGGAAATTATAATTAAGCGAGAATAAAGTCCTACCCGACTATAGTAATAACTAATTAATCTTCCCCGAAGGACTATTAAAAGTATTACTAAATAAAGATATCGATGTTAGTAAGTAGCTGAAATTACTTTAAGACCCTTCTTTTTAGGAAAATATAAGGCGAAGAGAGCGTTTTATAAATATAGAAGATAAAAGGCGAACGGATAGCGTATTATTACAAATCCGTTCACCTCGGGAGAAGGAAGTAGAGAAAGAAATTAAGGAATTAGATATTGCTATTAAGGAGTTATAAGTTAAAATGGAGGAGGTAAAGAAGTAGAATAAAGTTAAAATAAAGGCGGTAAAAGAAATGATTATTAGGTTAGAAAAGTAAAAGTAGAAGTAGGAGCTTCCGTCGGTAATTAAAGAGGAGATCTAAGGAAGGAGGTATATTAAAACCCCTAAAGGAATCCTTAGTACTAATTAGAAGTTAAAGGGTATTTATACGGCTAAATATTACAATTATAGAAATCCTTTGGCGTTAGTAGATATTAACTAAATAGAATAGGAATTCTTTAATAGTATTAAGTACAAATACACCTCAGAAACGGAAATTATAGAGTTGGAAATAGTTTGAGATTTATATAAATAGAGTAAAGATCTATACCCCTACCGCAATATTTAGGGACTATACTATATAGAGCAAGCCTTCGGCTAGATTAAATAGCGCCCCCGGGACTATACCCTAGTAAGCGTTGTAGCTATAGACTTTTACGCTAAATGAGGAGAGACCATCGAGGAAACCAGTCTCTATAAAATTAACGGTATTATTGAAGTAAGGTAAGCCGGGCTATTACTAGTAGATAAAGAAGAATATAGGCAATTGGTAATAGAAAAATTTCTAAAGAAATATTAGAATTGTATTAACGTCTTTAGTAAAAAGGATTCCGATACGCTACTAGAATTAAAAGATAAAATTAATTACAAAATCGAATTCGAAGAGGGCAAATCCCCCTAAAATCTCGGTTATAACTCCTTATACAAAATAACGCTCGAGGAATTAGAGGAATATAAGCAATATATTACCGATAATTTCTAAAAGGGATTTATTAAAGTAAATTTAGTATTATAGGCGGCGCCTATATTATTTATACTTAAGGCTAATAGAAGTCTACGTTTCTATATAGATTACTATTGTTATAGGGCTGGTGCCCGTAGCTGACATGCCTGGCAACTGCCAGGCGAGCCCAGCTTATAGACGGTCCGGTAGGGTGTACCTAATCAGGTGCCTTACCGTATTAGCAACCCCCTGGCCCGTACGCGCGCTCGTCCCTTAAAAGGATAATTAGTTAGGCCTACCCAATAGGTACTCCTTTCCCCTCTTTTCTTCCTCGTAGAACCTTATCGATTTATTAGGCTAGCATCTATACTAATTATACTACACCCCTTATATTAGGTTCTACTAACCTATACGAGCGGATAGATAATTTTAAAGACGGATTTCTTTTTCAATAAACTCAAAGACGGAACTAGTAACTTAGAACGTAGTATTACGGTATTTATTAATACTATAGTCGGACTCGTAAATATAAATATAAATAATATCGGAGTCGAAGAATTTTACAACTCCCAAAACGGCGACGAATAATAAAAAGTTAATAATACTCTTAACGATAGTTTTGTAAAAAGCCTCCTCAAAGTATTTAACGGTAATACTTCCTTCTATAATTGTATTAAATCCTTTCTTTTTAACTCCAACCCCAATCTTATCCTTATTCCGTATTTAGATTTCAATTTCGTAGACTCTACTTCTACTACTACTAACGGAATAACCGGTACTTTAAATACTACTTCAAATACCCCTATTAATTATAATAATAATTATGGTACAACTCTTTATAAATAAAAACCCCTCGAACTCCTTAAATAGAATAAGTAACCTTATACCTTCCTTTTCTATTATAATAAATTTATTAAAATGTATAATACCGATATTAAAGCAAGCCTACGTACTGATCGCAATACTGCTTAATACGAAATTCTCAATACCCTTCCCAATAATAAATAACTTCAATTCGAAGGCTTCTAAACTAGTAAAATTACTCGTAGCAAAAAAGACCTTATCGCTCTCTTCGATTAAATCTAAATTATTTTTAATTCTTATTAGAACCGGAATACCGCCTTCGATAAATTAATTCATTTACGCTAAAAAGACGGAGAACCGTTCGCTAATTTCCTAACTACCTTTGATAATGAAATATTAAAAGCGGATAATTATAATTAAGAAAGCCCTGTTAAATTAATTTACTTTCGTTGCGCTATTAACCGGAAATTTTATAATAAATTCTTTATAATCGAATTCTCTAAGGACTACCGTATTTACGTTGTTCAAATACAATATTATATTTTAAGTTATAAGTAGATTATCGAATTTAAAGAAGATTATTATAAATACTTTTGTAATTAAAAGGGCCGCTCTTAAAGTAGTAATATTTACTTTTCTACTTTTAGCGTTAATATTTAGCGATTTAATATTTAATGCTAATAATCCTAAATTTAATTTTCTTCTAGCGATTATCCCCTTAATTATAACGGCGATATTATTATAAGATTTATTCGTATCGGTTTGGATAAAGGTTGTAGCAATTGAGGGCGAAGTAGTTTAAATTCGGCCACTTCCTTTAAGCGCGCTAAATAAGTTTCTAATAACGAACGTTAAAAGTGTAGAAATAGTAACCTTTATTTCTATTATAAAGCTTCGGGTTACCGGGTAGGAAATTGCCCTTACTTACTTACGATCCCTCCTAATAATAATAACGTTCGTATTTAGGCTACCGCTACTGAAGTCCCTCCGCTTCTAAAAGAAGATAATAAGTATAATTCCGCTCCCGAATAAGGAAAAGAGTAATTCTAAAGCGAAGTCGGGCCCCGGAGCCTATAAATATATTAAATAAAGTAGAAGAATTCAAATTAAAATCGCAATTAGAAATAGAGCCTATATTAATTCTACTTATTATTAATAACCGTAATTTATTCCACGTCCTCGTCGATAAAGGTTACCAATACTATACCGCGATTAATAAAAAGGTTATTAAAGATCTTCGGATTCCTATTATCCCTATTAAATCTCGTTATATTAAAGGAGTTTCTACTACTATAGAAAGCGCTACTATTCAAGGACTAACCTACTTCCTAATAAAGGTTAATAATTATATTCATCCTATCTATACCTATATAGTACCGCTTCTAAAATTTCCTATTATTCTAAATAAGCTATAACTCAAAATAATACGCGCCTATTCTATTCCCTACGAAAAGCGGTTATATATAGGCATTACAAACTATTAAATCCCCTATATCGGAAGCGAACAAATCTTAAATACAAAATTCATTAAAGATATTAAATCCGCAATTTACGTATTAGTAACTACTTTCGTCGGCCAAATTCGTAAAATATAAAAAGAATTTAGCGGCAGAGTAGTAAAAGAAACTATATTTACAATTAATTTAAAGGATATTAAAAAAGCACTCCAACCAAAGAAAGTCTATACTAAAGAACAACTATAAAAGATAATTCCAAAGAAATTCTATAACCTCCTTCCCTTATAGATAAAACAAAACGCCGATAAGCGCAACCCCTATCGTCCTAAGGTCAACTACAAAATTAAAATCAAAAAGGATAAAAACGGCAAAAAGCTTCCAATCCCCTTCGGTCCCCTCTACAACATAACCTGTAAAGAACTCTTAATCCTAAAAAAAACTCTAAAAAATCTCCTAAATAAAGGATTTATCTGTACTAACAACTCTAAAACTAAAGCCCCCATACTATTCGTACAAAAGCCCGGAAACGGACTCCATTTCTACTATAATTACCGGACTCTCAACGCCATCACACGAATAAACCGCTACCCCCTTCCACTTATTAGCAAAACGTTCTGTATTTTAAAGGGCGCTAAATAATACACTAAAATCAATATAATACAAACGTTCTACAAAATCCGTATAACAATAAACGAAGAATAAAAAACGGCGTTTCGAATACAATACGGATTATTCGAATAATTAATAATTCCTTTTAAATTAACAAACGCGCTAACAACGTTCTAATAATATATCAATCACATCCTTTATAAATATTTTAATAAATTCTATACAATTTATATAAATAATATCCTCATTTACACCTCAAATTCGAAGGAGGATTATAAAGCGAAAGTCCGCTTAATACTACAAAAACTCCTTAAAACCGGTTTACACCTCGATCCTAACAAATACGAATTCACTATTAAGAAAGTTAAATATCTTAAATTCATTATCTACGCGGGTATTAATATTCAAACCGACCTTAAGAAAGTTAAAATTATCTTCGAATAATTTCCCCCTAACTTACAGAAGGGCATTCGAAACTTCCTTAATTTCATTAACTACTATCAAATATTTATACTACAATTCTCTAAAATCGTTACTCCCCTAATAATATTAACTAATAAAAGTATAGTATTCGAATAGACTAAAAAATACAAAAGCGCCTTCCAATTATTAAAAACACTATTCACCTGTACCCCAATCCTTATAGAATTTAATCCTAATAAAAAAACCTTCCTAAAGACGGACTATAACAATTTCGTACTAGGCGGAATTATTTTATAAGAAGTCGACGATTCTAATAAACGGATAATTATTAATTATTACTTATAAAAATTAAACGCCGTAGAACGGAATTACCCTATTTATAATAAGGAAATATTTACAATTATTAATTACTTAAAATAATAATTTATTAAATTTCGGAATTATAAATCCTTTACTATCCTTACGGATTATCGCAATTTAAAATACTTTATAAAAATACAACGCCTCTCTAAACGTTAAATTTACTAAGCAAAATACCTCTTTCAATTCAACTTCGCTATTAAATACCGCCCGGGTAAAAAAAAGGTAATTCCTGACGCTTTATCCCGGCGGGAATAAAATATACTTATAGAATAAAACTAAGAAGCCTATAACTTACAAATAATTCTAAACTCCGCCCTTAAAACGTACGTTCTATTACGTATTTCGGCCTCTCGAGTAATTCGTACTGGGAGGGAAAGTATAAAAATATTTAAAAATCCGGATTTATAATAATTTTAAAACCAAATAACCCCTAAAAATACCCTCTATTAATAAATTAAAACGGTAATTTAAAATAACAAACGCTATTTTAATCCCTCTTTAAAACTTAAAATTCAAATCGCCGACTACAATATTAATTCCTATAACTGGCTTTATTATTAAAACCGTCTTTAAATCCCCAGAATTCCTATATATATAAAATCCGACTCTATTAACCTCTCGGACTAATCCTAATAATTTAACGTTCTTTATACGACTCTTATCCAAATTATCTATAATTCCCACATTCTTAATTACCCTAGTAAAGAAGGTACTATTACCGCCCTAATTAGACATTTCTATTAACTACTTTTAAACGCTTATATTCGTTAATTCCTTCGAAACTACTATACTTATAACTTAACTAAAATTTAGAGAGAGCAAAAGAAAAGTTTTATATAACTACTATCGATCCCGGACTAATTCAACCGAAAAATCTAAATAAACTTTATTACAGACTTTCCAAATTCCAACGGTAATATTTATCTCTAAATTATCAAAAACCAATTTAATAAAAACATCATCCTCAAACCTATACTATTTATAAAAACAAAACTCTATACCGAACGCTTCTTCTAATATTTCGTTAAATATTATAATTTCCCCAAATTTATCGTTAATAATAAAAGCTCTAATTAAATTAACCGTTTCTAAACGAAACTTTATAAACTCTTCAATATTAAATGTCTTCTTAATACTATGTATTACCCTTAAATTAATAAAAGCCCCGAATATATAAATTAAAAAATCTATACCTACTTACAAACCGTCGTTAATTATATTCAAAATAATTAAGATAAATAATACCCTATAGCCCAATTAGTTATTAATAGCCATATTAATACTTCTATCGGTATAATTCCTTTCTTCGCTATTTATAAATATAATACCGAATTCCTAATTTCTGTAATCGAAGAAGAAACCTATTTAAAAGCTCCCCTCCTATCCTCTAAAAAACGGGCCTACTAATTTATTAAAAAGCTATAGCAAATTACAAACCTATATTAAACTACTATAATAATAATTACTTAAAAGCAAAAGAAATTCGCCAATTAACGTCGCTAACCAATTAAATACTTCCAAATCGGGGACAAAATCTAATTTAACTTCAAAAACTATTCTATAAACCGCCCTAAAAAGAAATTCAATTAATTATATACCAAATACACTATTTCTAAAGTCCTTTCGCCTTATATAATCGAATTTTCTAATCTTCCCCGTACAATATACAATATCTTCCATATAAATCTACTACGCCGGGCAATTACAAACCCTTTATCAAACTAAAAAATTACTAACGATTAACCGCCAATTATAGAAATCGAAAGTAAATTAAAATTCTAAATAAAAGAAATTCTCTACGCCAACACCACTAAGAAATAAAAGAATATTATTCGAAAAGTCCTAATTAAATAAAAAGGTTACTACATCCTATTATAAGAACCCCTAAACGAATTCCAAAAAACAATAACCTTAAACCGGTTCGAAAAAAAATATAAGTCAATAAATACCAATAATAGACCGGTTAACTAATAGATTAAAAACTACCCCTAAGAAAACGAAGATCTTATAAATAGACTAAGAACAATCAATCACAAAATCAAAAAACGGAAGGGAACAATAAATAATACCAAAAAGAATTCAAAATTAACTAAGGCCAAGCCCCAAAACTACTAACCACTAACCAACTAAACATCTCTTATTATATTATCGTTTAACAAATCCTCTACAACCCTATCAATATTAAAACTCCTAACATCGCCCTTTCTACTACTAACCAAATTCTCGGGGGTTATATTATAAGGGTTATAAATTTAAAGGCGGATATTCTCTAATAAAACCGGGGATAATAAAGACGGCAACGGGTAAACCCTATCCTTTGGACAAATACTAAAAGGCAAACGGATAACGTCCTATTACTTAAATCCGCCGAACGGGTTCGTAGTATAAACCTTCTTATTAAAAGTACTATCCTCCTTATTCTTTTAATAATACTTAATAGCCTTAAAAGCGGAAACTTCTCTTGTAATAGTAATAGTAGTAATAACGGACCCAACAGCAATAACAATAATAATAAATTCAACGGCGGTAATAGTATTACGCTCCTTCTAAAATTCCTTCTTGCGCTTTTTAATAATAAAATTATTGTTATAATAATTAATAAACCGATCGAAACCGGCTTTAATAACTAAATCCACTACCCACTTTACCTTTACTATATCGACTTCTAAAATAACCATTTTCTCCCTAAAATCTTTAACCTTAATTACTAACGAAGAAATATCGCCGGATTAAACGGAAATAATAAAGGGCGCCAATTCGTAAGCAATAGCCGTACTAATTCTCTTCCAAAATTCGCTATAAAAAATAAAATTAATTAAATAAAGAACGGAATTAAATAAAGAACGGAATTAAAAAATAACGAACGGAAGAATAATAAAACTTATATTAAAATAATTCCTTTCTCCTCTAAAAGAGCAAGATTAAGGAACGACTTAAAAACCGCAACGAAGAAAGTACGCTTAAATCCCGGGATATATTTAATAATATACTAAATTGCAAAAGTCTTCTAAGCCTAAGCGGGGGTAACCTTATAAACGATTTTAATATACTAGTAAAATACGCAAATAATAGCCGCGCTACTAACGGAGGGCGCAATATAATTGTAATTGTACGATAGATAATGTACGTACTAAAAAGGTTAAAATATAGAGGCCTAAGCAACGGCGGCGGCGATCTCCTTATTAATAATAATCTTACCGATACTAACGGAGTAAATACTAAGCCGGGTCTATACCGGCTTAAGAACTTTAAGCTTCTTCGAAGCCGGAATAGGAATCTAAAGCAATAGAAACGACGGCGGTAAAAACTAACGCTATATTTATTAGAATTATTAGAAAGCTAAGAACTACTATATTATAGTAACGTTAAAAGGCGGAACGGATATTTTAATCGCAACCGGTTTACAATACAAATAAATTAACGGGAGCGATAACGAAAGTAAAAATAACGAACGGGAAAGAGTAAAAATAATAGAAATAATAAAGAAGACGGGAATTTAACGAGGAGGCAACGGTTTAAAAGTATACTTATAATTTAATATAATAATAATTAAAAAAGGAAGAGGAGAAAGAGAGAGAGAGAGAGGGGGATTTCAAAAATAAATAAGATATACGCATAGGCAAAAAGGAGGTTTATCGTCTAATGTTTGGGACATACGTACAGAATTACGCGTATATATTTAATTATTTAATTAAAGGAAGAGAGGAGGGCTAATATTATAGGGCTAATACCCGTAGTTAATATATTTAGTAATTATTAGGCGAGCCTAGCTCACAGACGGTCCGGCAGGGTACACCCAATCAAGTGCCTTGCCGTGCCGGCAACCCCCTAGCCCGTACGCGCGCTCGTCCCTTAAAAAAACAGCTGGCTAGGCCTGCCCAATAGGCACTCCTTTCCCCTCTTTTCTTCCTCGTAGAACCTTATCGATTCATTAGGCCAGCATCTGTGCCAACTGTGCTGCACCCCTTACAACTATAAGTTCAACGCCTTATTAAAGAAAGATTAATATCCCTTACCCCTTATTGATGAAACGCTAGTACGAATTAGCTAGGCAAAGGTCTTTACTAAAATTAATATCCGATAAGTATTCTATTATATTCGAATATACTTAAATTATAAAGATTTAATAACGTTTTGAATATAATATAGAATATACAAGTATAAAGTATTACCCTTCGGCTTTATAGGAGGACTATTATTATTCTAGAGGTTTATTAACGAAATTTTAATAGGCTACCTCAATAATTTCTATAGCGTTTATATTGACGATATTTTAATCTATTCCAATAATTAAGAGGACTATAATAAATACGTTAATATAGTACTATAACGTCTCGAAGAAGCGGGGCTATAAGCCGATATTAAAAAATACGAATTTAATATAATTAAAACTAAATTCTTAGGCTTTATTATTAGTATTAACGGTATTATAATAGACCCGGAGAAAGTAGCAGTTGTAAAGGAATAAAAGGAGCTAACTACTATAAAAAGCGTATAAACCTTCTTAAATTTCTATAATTTCTACTAGAAGTTCATTAAAAATTTTAGTCGGATAACGAAGTTATTAACGAACTTAACAAAGAAGGACTTAGCTTTTAAGTAGGACGACCGCTATAAAGAAGCATTCGATATTTTAAAAAGGAATCTCTTTAACGTACTTATTTTATATTACTTCGATTACGAAAGGGAAATACGAATCGAAACAAATACTAATAATAGAGTTTACGTAAGTATAATAAGCTAATTCCAAGATAACGGCAATTAGCATCTAGTTATATTCTACTCAGAAACTATAAATTTAGTAGAGCTTAATTACCCTATTTACAATAAGGAATTAATAATTATAATAAAAGGGATTAAATAATAGCAATCCGAATTAAAAGGCACTAAACCCTTTACAATATTTATAAATTACTAAGCATTTAAATACTTCAGTACGAAGAGGGTATTAAATAGTAAATAGGTCTATTGGTTTAAAACTTTATTAAAATACTAATTCCGGATAACCTATCGCCCTAGTAAAGAAAACGTTGCTATTAATATTCTATTTTGCAAATTGGAAGATTTAAAGACCGTTAAAAATAAAAAGAAAAATTAATTTACTTTACGAATACTCAAACCCGCCGATAATAAATTTTTTATTTTTATTAGTAATAAACTAGCGGATATACTAATTAATTCGGAGGGGAAGGACGAAATAATTAACGTAGAAATTGCTAAGCTAGAAATCAATTACAATTTAACCGACGAGCTAATCCAAACTAACTGAATTACAAAATTATTATTAATTTATAAGGAGAAGGTTAATATTACGGGGTAGAGGCACAGTTAGGGGTAGGGTAAGATATGTGTTGTTGTACGGAGGAGGGGAAAGGAGGTGTATATAGAGGGCTGGCTATATAGGCGAGAGCCTTAGAGCTAGCTTAAGGTTATGTATTTACGTACGTAACCGGATAGTATAATTCTAAATTATACTGAAGTACTCTAGTATATTGTAATAGTAGTACTTAGCGTTAGGTAAGTTATAAGTAGGCTAACCCTATAATATTATCCCCCCCCTCCGTCTATTTAGCGAAGAAAAATTTAGTTATATATTATTCCCCTTTTTTTAAACGTTTAATAATTTTTTTAAAATTTATATTATTATATTCGTAAAGCTTTCTTCTTTATGCCGGGATAGGGTAGCGGCGGTAATAATTTTAAATGGTTACTATAAATAGGATAAACGGCGCTAGGGAGGCCCGGGGGCGGAGCGGTAGTATAATTTGGGGGTTAAGTAGCGCTATAGGGGTTCGGGATTGCCCGGGTCCGAATTTAAGTCCGAATCCGTTTTTAATTCGGTAAAGTCCGCTTATAGCTGGTAATTAAATTAGGAGCGGACTTTTAGGGGTATGGGGGTTTAGGGGTAATTATAATAGAATTTTAGAACCCTTTCCTCGTAATCGATAACGTAGTTTTTAAGTTCCTATATGAGGGGGTAGTCCCCTTTCTATTTAATTTAGTAATATTAATAGCGGTTCTTACCGAATTAATTATAATCGATTAGGCGTTTAAAGTTCTATTCGACGATGTTTATACTGTTGTTTATTCGTATTATAACGTAGCTATTGTTAATAATAATATTTAAAAAAACGTTTTAATTAGGGAGGCTTCGGCTAATTTAGCGTTGGACTATAGAGATATAGAAAATTAGCGAATACTTTATATTAGCTGGGAGGTCGAAGTAAATTTAATAAGAATTAGCTTTAATAATATAGAAAGGGCCCTCCTAACGGAGGGAGAATTTTTAATAGGGGCGGCTATTAGTAAAATTAATAACGTTGAAAAGGACTAAATTGTTTATTTAATATTTGTTTGAATTTATACGGTATTTATTAGTATTAGTTTTATACCGTTCTTAAGTATAGCGGGTCTATTAAGAGACGAAGTCTTAAATTTTCTAGAAATAGTTGGCGAGTTCGGTAGTTTTATAGTATTTTTTTAATTAAGTAGGGGAGAGGTTAGGGGGTAGTAGGGAGCGAAGTTCGGTATTTATACGAGGGTAGTAGTTATAGTTAGTAAAAAATAAGGAGACGTTTATAGAGGAGGAAATAGTATTATTACCCGAAAATTCTACGAGTGGGAATTACTTTACCTAGTCTATTTATATTTAATTAATATAAAAGTGTAAGAATTATTCTATATTCGTATTAATACGTTTAGTTTGGGTATTAATTTAAAGATGGAAGGTAGAATTAAATTTTCGTATAATAGAAAGGCGATTATAAAGGGTAATTTAAAAACGGGAAATAAATTAAGAATTTTTATTAGACGTAATAGTATTAGGTAGGCTATATAAGAAATAAATTTAGTCGATAAAATAATCGGCGAGTTCCTTCGCTTTAAAAGTAATATAGGGGATATAATACTATATTTTTATTAATTTATCTATAACGATAGCGATATAATAGAAAGTCTATCCGAAGTATTTATTAAGTAATAGCGGGGTAATATAATTAATTAAAATATCTTTCTATAGGATTAAGGAGATAGCGGTAGGTTTAAAGAAATTTATAGAGTTGCGTTTGAGAAACTTCGTCTTCGCGTATAGGAGGTAGCTTTTATAAAAAAGGCGGACGTCGTAATATATACCCTTTTAAAAGAATTTGCAAGCGAATAAATTATATGTAATATTTTTACTTAAGTAGCCTATATTAGGCGAATTATATTACCGACCGATTAATTAGAATTGAAATTCCTTATTTTTAGGGTCGATAATAATGCGATTACGCTATTTCGCTATTCCGTTAAGGAGGATATAATATTTAGAAAAAGTATAATTAAAAATTTTACGGATCGATAGTAGTTAGTAGCGAAGGGATTTATCCGATAAGTAAGCCGTAAACTCCTATAGAAACGGGGAAGTTTTATAATTAATACGGATAAAGTTATTAGTTAATTAATTATCGAAGTTTTTAAGGCCAAGGAAATAAAAGTTGAAAGTAATTGTAAGATTATTAATTTTAAAATAGTTTTCTTCGAATTAGGAAGGGTTAAAGAATTATTTTTAACGGGCGGCGAAATAATCGTTTTCTACGCTTATAGAGCGGTTATTAAATTTATAATTAAAAGCGTTTAGGTAAAGGTTTTAGGGGCTAAAGGTATAGCGGATTAAGAAATTAAATTATAAGAGGAATTAGGATTAGCGTATATACTATTAAGTAAGTTATTTATTTATTATAAAAGTAATAAGATTTTTATAATCGTTAAGAATATTAAAGGGAATTTAAGCGCTTTCGAATTCGGAGCGCTATTTTTCGAAGGCTTTAATAATAGCGAGGAGTTTTTTATTATAAATATTGTAATTATATTCCTATACGCTATATTTGGCTAAAAAGTAAGTAATAAAGTATAAAATACTTTTATCGTTATATTAGGAGAGTATACCGCTTACGGCCTAATTTAAAGCATCCGTTTCTACTATAGTCTTCTTAGTCCAATTATAGATTTTAAGGACGGGGCCGCTAATAAAAACCTATTTAAAGGAGTCGAATACAGTTTAATAGCGGTCGGTCCAAATTTATAACGCATTTTTCGTAGTTAATTCGTAGAAGGGGGCCGTAATTAAAGAAAAAGAGTATATAAACCGTTAGTAAAAATTTATAAAGCCGAAGAAAAATTAAAGGGACTTTTTAGATTTTAGAACTTACTATTCAATAATAGCCTTAACCTTTTCTAAATTTATTTTAATACTACCTAACGTAATAATAAGCTTTAAATATTTAATACGCTTAATATAGAATTCGTATTTATTAATATTTATATTAAAGCCCGTTTTTATTAACTATTTAAGAATATTGTTAATATAGTATTCGTAGTCCTATTCGTTATCCGAATAAATAAAGATATTGTCGAAATAAGCGGTAGTATAAATATTAAATATATTATAAAGGATATTATTAATATAATTCTAAAAAGCGCTAGGGGCGCCCTAAAGGCCGAAGGGGACGACGAAATTCTTAAAGAGATTAAAGCGGGTAATAAAAGTAGTAAATTATTCGTAGCCTTCCTTTATACGAATGTAATTAAAAGTAGTAATAACGTTGAATTTAGTAAAAATTTTAGCGTAGTAAATAGTGTCGAACGTCTCTTTAATTAAAGGAAAGGGGTAGCGAAATTTAAATATAATATTATTAATACCGCGGTAATTAATGTAAATACGGACCCCGCCTTCCGGTTTCTTAACGAAGAGAACCGGGGAGGAGGCTTAAGATTAAAAAAATTAAATAAATTTCTTTTAGAGGTTATTATCGATCTATCGTTTAATAATATTAAATTCGTTTAAGTTAAAAGCGTAGCCGCGTACTACGGGCGCCTTTTCTCCGGGTTTAAATTCGATTTTAAAATTATAAACGTAATTAGGGGGGAATATTTTAATTATAATTTAGCGGAAGGTATTTATATAGTATTAATACTAATTAAGGAACTTAGTCCGGATTTAGTCGTCGGTTTTATAAGGCTTATCCGCCTTTTTATAGAAAATATTAATATTTTCGGAGGTAATTTTATTGAGGGCAATACTATTAATTATAAAATATTCGTTAATAACCCCTTCGTACTTAATAAAATCCCCGTTCGTACTATTAAAAGGGATAGAGTTTAAAATTCGGGTAGTATAGAGGGCTATTTTTATACCTTAGCCCGCGAGGGCATCGATCTACGGGTAAAAATTAGAATTAAAGAACTTTTTATATTATTAATTATAATTAAAGAAGATTTATTCAATAATTTAAATTATTAATTTATCGCTAAGAGTAGAAGGCTCTAATTTATTAAAATTATCTTCCGCTTATTCTTCGTCGCGTATACGTTTAATATTTTCTTCTATATTAACCTAAATCGTTCGGATAATTTAAAATTTAAAGTAGTTAGCGAATTCGAAAAAATTAGGCATTAAAAATTCTTCGATATCTTTAAAGTCGATAAGGCTATAAAAAAAGGAAGGAAAGCGGAAAAGAGCGAAGGAAACTATTAAAAGTATAAATACTTAGCCCGGGCCTACGAAGGTATAACCAATAAATTTAGGGTTAAACCGGTTAGTAACTTACTTAAAACGGCGGCGAAAAATTTATTAAATTAGGGAAATTAGGGAAGTGTAGCGTAATATTATTAAGGTTAGGCCGGGGTCTATAGTTAAGGCCGGGGAAAGGTCCGCGTTTAGGGTTAGAGGAGCGGACTCTACGGTTAAGAGGGTTCAAATAGCCTCCTCGGTTAGGAGGGCTCGAATAGTAATTTCGGTTAGCGAAGGAAAGTAAGGATTACCCTCGTTTTCGGTATCTTCGATTATAAGAGTACAGTATACTATTATATTAGCCTTTATTATTTTTAAATTAAAGGGTTAGGAAGCTATTTATAGAGACGGGGCGCAGCATAAATCTTAATATAAACCGGCTAATAAATAGCCGTAAGCTTTATAAATAAAAGTAAAAAAGAAAATATTAAGGGGCTACGAAATCGTTAGCAAATAATAGGCGAATTAAAGGTAGCCGAAGATAATTAGGTTATCGGGGGCGAAATTATAAATAAAAAAATCGATAATTTTATAATATAGGCCTATTTATATAATAAGCCGGGAAAAGTAAATAATATTACCGCTTTTTACTTCCCCCCCGTTAACGAAGTGAAGGACCTTAGGGGTAGTAAAGTAGTAAATTAATAAATAATAATAGTAAATAAAAGAATAATTAATAAAATTAAAAGTAATATAGCCGCTATCGATAAAAGCGGAATAATATAATTTATATAGCCCGTCGGAAAAATAAATAGAAAAATTTAAAGTATTTAATTATTTATAACGGCTATTTATAAAAGATTTATTTATTTTTATAATATTAAACGGTATAGGGACATTTC
The DNA here is from genome assembly GCA_009806235.1 of Neurospora sp. CHS-2018c. NCBI lineage: Eukaryota > Fungi > Ascomycota > Sordariomycetes > Sordariales > Sordariaceae > Neurospora > Neurospora sp. CHS-2018c. The sequence continues at coordinate 16,086 of RAPC01000127.1, forward strand.
CTTTTCTTCCTATAGGTTCCGGCCTTTAAATATAATTTAGCGAAGAGGCTATATATTTCCCTAATCGATAACTCTTTATTTATTACCTAAGAGGGGGCTAACGAAACCTTATTAATATTAAGGAATTAATTAAATATTACTAGGGACTATAGCGTTAACTTAATAAAATTATTAACTATATCCAAACTATTAGCCGTACTTAAATTAGCCGGACTACTAATTATAGCTATTATAGGAACCGCCCCTATTTTTTCTATTACGGCCGCAGCCGCTACTACAGGTAGAAAGAGGGAATTCCTTACGGAAATTTATTTTATTATAATAAGCGGAAGAATAGTAGCCGGAGCGTTTATAATAGGTATAAACGCTAAATTTTATACGGAAATTAAAAATATTTTAAAGGATTATAGTACGGACTATAATATTAATAGTAAATAATTTATTAAAATTTATAGCGTCGCTACTATAGTTAATTATAATATAAATAACTATAAAAGAAGAGGCCGCGCTAAAAGTAGAGCTATAAAATTTATAGAAAAGATTATTAATTTTAGAACAGTAAGCGTTATCTTCGAATTATTAAGCGAGGGTATAAATTAAGGTAAATTACTTAAAGTAATCTAAATCCGAAAGTTAGGGAATTTATATAGTAAAAGCAGCGCGAACTTTATTATTAATTTTATTTCTAAGGAAGTAGACTTTTATAGCGTCGTCGAAATTATAACGGTCGATAATCTAGGTCTACTAATTTTCAAAGTCGGATTAATATATATTTTTACTTATAGCGAAATCGTTTAATTCGCGGCAGGCGAAAGTAATTAGGTTATTATTATTATATTTAATATTAAATTCTTCTTTAATAAAAGTATTAGTAGTCTTTTACTTCTATTTCTCCTTATTTAAATCGAAATCGACGATATAAAGTAAGGCCGTCTCGTAGGCGGAGAAGGGGGCGCCTTCGAAAGACTTAATAATAAATAAGAATTTTTTACACTCGTTAAAAAAAAATAAAGGGTTATTTAATTAAATAAAGGTAATCCTTATATACTAAATATAGTATTTTTTAACTTTCTTTAAAGGGTTTTCGCCCTCGCTATTAAAAGGTTTAATATAAGCGCGGGAGGAATAATCTATAAAATTATTAACAATAGAAACGAATATTATAACGTCCTTAAGAACGGAAGCTACGGAACTAGTACACTTAAATTTCTTTTATAAAGATTTAATAATTTTAATAGCGGAATCGAAGGCTTATTAGAGGGCTTTATTATCCAATCCGAATTTACTAGCGCGCTAATTAGTATTAACGTAAATCTTTTTAAAAATAGAATACTTCTTTTTAAAAAGAATACTATTATTTAAAAGGCGAACGTTCTTAACTTTAAATTAAATATACGCTTCGTAGAGAAATTAGAATTCCTCTTAAGTAAATTAGAGTTGGGCGAGGGTAGCGACGGAATCGACGTTAAGTAAGCGGCCGAAAGAGAAAGAAGTATTGCAGAAAACGGTATTAATAGAAAAATTAATAGCGTATTATTCCTCCTTTATAGAAGTAAGAAGGCTATTAAAAATAATAAGAACCGTTTAGAAAGTTTTATAGAAATTAGCGTTATACGGGTTAATAATTTAAAAGGAACTAATAGCGGTAGCCGTAATAAGGTTATTTATAAGGGTAATATTAAATACTAATGCTTTTAGGAGTTCGATATCGCTTATCGAATTAATTAATAGGAATTGCGGGTATTACGAACAGACCCCGTCTTTAAATAGGCAGATTAGGGTTTCCTTACGGTATTTATAAAAATATCGTTTAATTGAAAGAAGGATAAAGCCTACGCTTGTACCTCGATGATAGGCCGAATTTTAAAGTCCTATTTGCGCGCGTAGCGCTAAAGAGGTATAATAAACTATTATAGGGTAGAGGTATAATTAAGGGTAGGGTAAAATATATATTATTGTACGGAGGAGGGGAAAGGAGGTATGCGTAGAGGGCTAGCTATATGGGCGAGAGCCCTGGAGCTAGCCCGAGGTTACGTATCTACATACGTAACCGGACGGTATAGTTCTAAGCTATGCCGAGGCACTCTAGTACATTGTAATAGTAATGTTCAGCGCTAGGCAGGTCATAGGTAGGCTAACCCTATAACAGTTAAATAGGAAGACTTATCCTTTATTATTAAAGACGGCCTACTAACCAAAGATTATAAACTAGTAATCCCGGAAAATAGCAATTTGCGAACTAGGTTTATCGAAGTAATTTATTGTCCGGTAATTTTAGTATACCCGGGTAGAAATAAGACTAAACGAATAGTATATAAGTAGTATTAATAGGTAAGGTTAGCCGTTAATATAGATTATTACATTACTAATTATTGGATATATAAAGCGTTAAAGGCGCCTAGGGATAAAACACTTAGATTAATATATTCGATTCCTCTAAAGGAGGATTACTAAGTATAGAAGTCTTTAGTAATCGACTTCAAATTAATGCCTAGGGATAAATACGGTTATAATATACTAATAGTTATTATAGACCAATTTATTAAGGTAAATTAGAGTATTCCTTATAAAGATATAGTTATTACTAAGGATACCGCTATTTTGTACTACCGAGGCCTATATCGATTCTTTAGTTTTCCCGATGAAGTAATTAGCGATAAGGGCTCCTAATTCGTATTGTAGATAATATAAGAAGTAACCTCTTTATTAAACGTTAAATAGAAGTTGGCTATATCCAATTACTTATAGACTACTAATTAAGTTAAGAATTTATACTAGTATATCGATTAACGGTTAAAACCCTATATTAATTACAACTAAGACGACTAATTAGAATTTATCCTAACGCTAAACGTAGCTTAGATAAGCTTACCTTATAATAATTTAAACGGTTTATCCCCTAAAGAAGTTATTATAGGCTTCCCTATACTTAGTATACTAAATTAGAAGGACTATATAGCTCCGAAACCGCCTAAAACGGAAATTAACCGATAAAAGGCTTATTAACTAATTGAATATTTAAAGACGTTCTATACAATGGCCTAATTCGTTATTAATAAAGTATAATAGTAGTAAACGGCCTAAGCTAATAAATACCGGAGGGAACTAAATTTCGGAATCGGCGATCGAATCTTTATTATTAAATAAAACTAAATTATAGATCGACTTAGTAATAAACTCGATTAGCGCTAGACCAGGATTCTTTATAGGATTAAAGCTATAAGAGGTTACTTTTACGAATTGGAAGTTCTTAAAGGATAGAAAGGAATAATAATTTACTATATTAACCGCTTAAGAAGGTATAAAAATAACCCATTACTAGGTTAAGGCAATAATAATTCGGCTAGCGAGTTAATCGGTAATTAAGAAGAATAAGAAGTCTTAAAGGTGATTTCTTTAAAGGTTACTAGGGGGAAATTAGAATACTAAGTAGAATAAAAAAATTAGGACCCCGACTTAGAATTCTAATTAATAAATAATTTCGTTAATTTAATAGAATTCTTAAAGAAGTATTACAACGCAAACCCTACAATACCGGGTTCCCTTAAACAATTAGACCAATAACTAAAAGGTAATAAATTAAATTATAATAATAACAATACCTTAGTAAAAGGATTACAAATTAGTTTAAGGAGGAGAGCAATAATAAAGAAGAAGTAAGAAGGACGTTAGAGGAAGTATTCGAATTATATTTGTATTAAAATTTTTCTTTTTATTCTTAAGGCTTTAGGGCTAAACTTCAACCCGGGGGGGAGGGTAGTATAACGACTAGGATCCCGCGACTTTAGTATAGGTATTGCAAACCCTATTCGTCCTATTATAAGACCTATATCCTTAGGGATATACGCCTTCTAGTTAGCTAGGCTAGAACCTAGAGATGTACGACTAGTTAATTAATTTATTGTGGCTATTCAACTGGCACCGCGACTTTTACGTATATTATTAAATTAGATAAGGAAGGCGGTCGAAGCTAGTAGAATCTAGTCCTATCCTATATAAGGGTGTAACTCCAGGGCCCAGATCTCAACCTCTCCCTCTTTCCTTCTTTAGCTTTAATTATTTATTTCATTTATACCCAATTACGCGATACGGAACTACGTGAGCTGGTGCATCGTAACACTTCCTTAGAATAGAACGTATTTTTATTAAATAATATATTATAGGTATTAATAATCGAATTAGTAATAGGGTTTTAAATATAGTAGATTAATAACGTAATATAACCGATTAAATAACCGATTTATACCTTAGGGTTTATCTTTTATTTCCTTTCCTCTTTCTTCTAGGCAATTATAATTATAATATATACTTTATAATTGTAGACGCAAAGGTATATAATATCTAGCTTATATAGGGTTATTATATTAAAACCGTTTTATTTAGTAATAAATATATAAAAGTATTCGTATAGGGATTTTTAATTGTAGAGGAATTTAGGGGACTAGTTAGTAAAGTAAACTACTATAAAAACGACTTCTAATTATAAATTTTTAGCGAAATAAAAACTCTAGGTTATCGCTCTACCCTTTTCTTTAATTATACTTCCCGAGCGCTTTGCGCTACCGTTCTATATTTAAATATATAGAGTAGAGAGCTCAACTACTATACCTCTTAAAATGAGGAATTTTTTTACTACGTAGGACCCGCTAATTTCGTTATTGTACTCGATAACTTTTAACTAAATATTATATCGAATATTCAATATTATAAAGAGGTCGTTAAGGAAGGAGGCAATAGTTGTAGCCTTCCGGTCTATTATATAATAATCCTAAATATACCCAATATATTTATAAGTAATAAGTATTACATTAGAATATCCCTAGCGACTCTTCGTATAATTAAAGAAGTTTATAGCCAATCTTTCTCCTAGGCTATAACTTTAATTGCGAAATTTACGGCTAACCTATCGTTTAATTTTTAATATAGTATAAATATTATAATATATTGTAAAGGGGTTTTTAAAACGTATATTAATAATATTAGTAAGGTAATTTAATATTTAAGGGCTATAATAACCGAGGTAATTGAAGCGAAGCTTCAATATGGTCTAGGGAAAGAAGTGTGACAACACGAAGTGAGCAGAGCGTATTAGCGTAGCTTTTCTCTAATGGGGTCGACCCCCCTGTCGACCCCCCTGTAAGTTCTTCGTCCTGTGATTGGTCCGTCAATTGGTCAATCCGTTCCTTGGATTGGTCAGAATCTTCGCAGTCCGTGCACGCCATGCACGCCCTTGGATTGGTCAGAACTTTCGCGGGGGTCCCCGGGGGTGTCCCCCGGGTCTTTTTACCCTAACCCTCTCAACGGGGGGTCCCGGGGGGCAGAGCCCCCTGGTAAAAGGAAAGAAATTGACTAAGTTTTTATCCTATCTCTATTTACCCTGTACTTTCTACCGGTCAAATTTCTTTTAAAAAATTAGAAGAAGAAAAGAGGATAAGATAAAAAAGAAAAGAAAAGAGAAAAAGGGTAAAAGAGGGTAATAGTAAAATAAATAAAGGGAAAAAAAGAAAAAAAGAAAAAAAGAAAAAAAGAAAAAAAGAAAAAAA
>RAPC01000128.1:0-30818 GCA_009806235.1 Neurospora sp. CHS-2018c
ATAACTCTTAAGACTTATCGATATCTTTACCAATATAAGACCTTTCCACACAAACCACATACCATTCTATTCCATTTTGAACGCTCTATTCAACTACATTATTCGATCCTTCGTAACGCTTCAACTCGTCGAACGATTCCCTCTGATAGTATTAATAATAATAGTTCTAATAATTTATTTCTCCTTGGAGAAATATATAATTAGTTATTTACTTTTATAGAGGAAGTACTAATTCGGTATTAATTCCGAATTAGTATTATTACTTCCGAATTATTTAATTAAAATAGAGTAGAATTTATTTAAAAATAATTACGAATTAGTATTATTATTCTAGAATTATTTATTTAAGGGGAGGTAGAATTTATTTAGAAATAGTTATGAATTAATATTATTACCCCTGAATTATTTATTTAAGGGGAGGWATTTCTATTTATTTAAAYAGTAGTAGAATTTAATTGGAATTAATTATAAATTAGTATTATTATTTCTAAATTATTTAATTAAAGGGAAGAATTTTTATTTATTTAAAGAGAAGTAGAATTTATTTAGGATTAATTATAAATTTGTATTACTATTTCTCCGGGTTATTATTTCTATAAATAGAGTAATAAAAAACCTATAATTTTATTCGAAGTAAACTTTTATAAAAGTAATTCTAAAAAGAAGTRTTAAATAAATTATTCGTTTAATATTACCCGTATTTATTAAGAATTGGTTTTAAATTAATTATTTATTAATAYTTATTTAAAGGTTAATTACGATATTATAAAGCGATAAGTAGTTAAATTTTATAATTAGTTAGATATTTATATAGTATTAATTAAATACTTTCCTTATTAGAGAGAGAATTGGAAATATAAATATTATATTCGTTTATAATTAAAATAAAATTAATTTAGAATTAATATAAATTCTACTCCCATTTATTCTATTCAATTTTTTTACTAAATATAATACTCTTTCAAAATTAATCTTCGTAAACCTATAAAATTAATTTAANGAAATATAAATATTATATTCGTTTATAATTAAAATAAAATTAATTTAGAATTAATATAAATTCTACTCCCATTTATTCTATTCAATTTTTTTACTAAATATAATACTCTTTCAAAATTAATCTTCGTAAACCTATAAAATTAATTTAARTATAAAATAATTATAGTACAAATTAAATAGCGACGAATYTAAATAAATTCCAAATTTATTAAGTATTAATATATAAAGTAAATAAATTATAATTTAAATAAGACCTAATTATATATTAATTCGTATTAAAAAGCCGAAGTTTAGAAATTGGGTAAAAAGGATTTTATTTTTGAGAAACGCTATTTATACTACTAATAATCTCTTACGATACTACTACCCTACCCTTCCTACCCTTCTAATTAATTAAATTGCGTATATCCTCTCGCTTTTACTAACTCCCGTTTCTAATTCTACTACACCCAATCCTTCTCGTACTACGCCCGCCAAACTCTTAGATTTCAGGCCATTACGCATTACACAGGGCATTCGTAGCGTATTATTATTTCCGATAGCGCATTCGCAGTGCATTATTATTTCCGACAGCGCATTCGCTCCCCCGATAGCGTATTCGCTCCCCCGATAACTATTTATATTGTATTTAATTGAATCGCAATCTTTTTCGTTATATTTAATTATATTGCTTATCTCAGCGCTTAGACCTTAATATTGGGCGTTACGGAAATTTTCATTTTGGGTAGTAATTTTAATATACGCCTATAAGGTTTGAACTCTCGATACGGCCCCTTTAAAAATTAAGATAGTTATTAAAAGTATTATTCCTTAATAAAACAATTACTATTGGATATAATTAAATAAAAACTTTTTTAGAGGTAGAATTTTAGATTCGCTTTCTAATAGTATTATTTTTATTAAAGTATATTAGTGAAAAGTGGTTATCCTAGTAATTATTTTTAATATTCCTTAATTAAAGATTCTTTTTAATCTTTAATTAAATAATTATTTTTAAAGATGTAAATAATTAAAACCCTTTCGGAGGTAGAGTTTTTCATTCTCTTTCTAATAGTACCACTTTTATAAGGGTATAGCTACGGAAAGTGGTTGTCCTAATAGTCATCCTTAAAAAGTATTTTCTTCTATTTTCTTTTTTATAGGGGGGGGTCCTAAATTAATTTATTCCCAACGCTATACCCTAATAAAAATATTACCGTTAGAAAGAGAATTAGAAATTCTACCTTAGATAATGTTTTCTATATTTGCGCCTATAAAGGTAATTATATGGTTGAGGAAAATATTCGAAATTTCTATTCAAAATTTGATATTTTTGGGTATTTCTATCGAGACTCGGGGTTTTCCGTATTGAGAATTCAAGACCTCAATCTTAGGTAATCTTAATTAATATAGTAATTATTATAATACTCCTTAATAGCTAGCCCGGTATTATAAGTAAATTATAACGCTTAAGGAAAGGAAGTCTAAATATTAAAATAAGTTTAAAGTAAAATCTTAGTAGACGCCGCCAAAATATGCCCCCTACTAAAGGGAGGTGCTACTATAATTAGGGGCAGGCGGCTTTAGTTACGGGTATTAATACTGCGCCCGCCGGTAATATAACCGGTAACGCTAATATAAACTTTAATATTCCGCTAGTAAATTATAATCCGTTAGAAGGTAACTACCGACTTATATAAATTACGGGAGTTAAAAGTAAAAAAAGTATAATAGACTAGGGTAATATATTTAGGATTAAATTGGGTATAGCGTATACGATTAAGAACTATATTTATATAGTTTTGGGAAATTGAATAAAAGAGTAAAGGATATCGCCGCCGCCCTTCCTTTTAACCGGCCGTCGAAGCGGTCTAACCTCGGTACTTCTACCGGAAATTATATTTTAATTTCTATACAAAAATTATAAATCTGCAATTAAATATCCTTTATCAGAAAGTATTCCTAATAATACTGTCGATACCTTTTAAAACTCTTATAACCCGAACGATAATAGGACTAAGACTATTAATAGCGCCGAAATTTGGTTTTCCGCTTAAAATCGGACTTATTAACCTATAAACGTATATATAGAATCTAAAAACCTTCCCGAAGAATTATCTATTCCTAAGAATAATATACCGGATCAACTATCCGAATTAACTATTAAATCGGATAAAGATTTAATAAATACCGAGTAAGATAATTAAATCGATAATAAAATTATTATCCCTTCGGCGCCTAATTAATAAAATATAATTATAAGAGAAAACTTTATTACAAATTCTCCTATTAATTCTTCTTTTATTAATTAAATTAGTAATAGCCTCGATCTCTTCTAAAATATATTCGATAACGCCCTTAATAAAATTAATATAGAAAATTAGGCTAAGCGTTTTAACTTCAATAGCCGTTACGAAATTAATTTTTAGAGAATAAATTATAAAGCGAATATAATGCTAATTATTTAATAAATTTTAACCTAATCGACTATTATAAAATATCTTTTCAATATATTTAATCGTCCGCCTACTAATATTATATATTATTTTTATCTAATATTATACTAAATATAACCCGAGGACTACTCTCGCTACGACTTTTAACGATTATAAAAATCCTATTTTAATTATCGTTTACGTAAACGTTAGGATAATATATAATCTAATAATTACTATAAACTATTTACCCTCTAAGGAGGAATCTATATAATTTAATAGGGTATATTTAAAGCCGAAGGGGATATATTTAATATTTAAATTAATAGCCTTCAAATATTAATCCTCGGGTCGCTTAAAATAAATTATTCTCCGGATTTAACTAATAGGTATACAGCCGGCTATCGGTAGCTTTATCGAACCTAAAATCGGAAGGGAAGATCTAATATAGAATTTCGGCGCGATTCTAAATATTATAATTAGTATAGAGGAGGCAATCCTACGTTTGGGCTACGGCTAGTATAGAGGAGGCAATTCTACGTCTAGGCTACGTTAGCTCTTATAGAAATTCAGCGCAACTCTAAGTATTATAATTAGTATAGAAGAAGTAATCCTACGTTTAGACTACATTAACTCTTATAGAAGTTCGGCGCAACTCTAAGTATTATAGTTAATATAGAGGAGGCAATCCTACGTCTAGGCTACGTTAGCTCTTATAGAAATTTAGCGCGACTCTAAATATTATAATTGGTATAGAGGAGGCAATCCTACGTCTAGGCTATATTGGCTTTTATAGAAGTTCGGCGCAACTCTAAATATTATAATTGGTATAAAGGAGGCAATCCTGCGTCTAGGCTACGAATTTTAATATATTTAACCGTTTGCCAACTAGTATTATATATTATTTTTATTTAATATTATAATTTGGAATGAATTTAGGACTTTAAATACGGCAGGTATACTTCTAAACGAGGCGGGCGCCGGCCTAGTAACAACGATTATAATAGAAATAAAAATTAAATTAGGGGTCTTAACTTCACCGGGGAACAAGTCCCTATTACCCTTATTTATTACCCCGTTTCCTTTATTCTAAACCTTAATAAGAGCCGGTAAAAATATTCCAAAAGGATTTCGTCTCGGATCTATCAATAAATAGAAACTAGCATATAAAATTATCCGACCCGAAATTTAAAACTTATACCGTACGGGTAAATAGGAATATAAGCATTTTATATACGGATATAGGGCGTAATTCTAACTATAAGCCGATTATCTAGAAAGGGGACGTATACTTTTAACTTCGCAACGCCGACTTTAGGAAGGTTAGTAGTACTTTCGCCAGCGCTAACGAATTTAAAAGCTATTAGGACGAAGATCCTCTGGCGTAGCTTCGTAAATCGTAACTTCGTTATTATCCCTAAATATTAATACGGAGGTCGGATTCCGGGATGCCTACTTAGATAACTATTTAGAGGGTTGTTTAGATAGCTGTCTAAATAACTTCTTAGAAGGCTAATTCTTTTCGGCGTTAATTTTATTTACTTTCTATACTTTATTAAGCGAATAGCAGACCCTTATTATTAGTAAGTAAATTTCTATCTTTTCTTTATTACTTCCGTTATTTTAATATCGATATCGTTATCTAATTTACTTTTAACCAATAAAATAGAAAATACCGTTACCGGCGTAATACTCTTCGATCTCTCGCTCTTTAGGTTATTAATTATAATAAGAATAAGCGATTTCAACGGCTTCGTAGAATTAATCGTATTAATCCTCGCCTCTTCTATAATCGGTATTATAATACTAATAGTAATAATAGTAATAATAATAATAGTAATAGTAATAGTTATAATAATACTTTCCTTATATAATATCCCTAATTAAACCTCCTAGAATTTTAACCCGATTACTAATACTATATATTTAAATACCGAATTACTAACTAACTTCTATTAATCTACTATCCGTCCTATTAAAATTTCCTTATTTAAATATCCCTACGCCCTTTATATTTTATAAATTATAAACGGGCGGTCTTCGTCTTAATACAACCCAGGTCCTATATACATATCGCTAAGGTTATAAATAGTCGTAATTATAGGAAATAACGTCTTAGGGTTAAATTTTCGCCAATTTACCGAAATATCGTTAGTACAAGTCGTACCTTCGCTAGGGAATAAATCCCTATCGCCCTTAATTATTACGCTATTTCCTTTATTCTACACTTTAATAAAACTTATATTGTAGGGGTAGGTAGGGATATAGGCGTATTAGGTACGGATGTAAGGTATAATACTTATTATTATAAATCGATAGTCTGGGAAAGGGGTATAGGTTTCCGGTTTAGCATTACCAATCAGAGGTATTTTTACCGGCGTTAACGAATTTAAAAACTATAGGTACGAAAATCCTTTGGACGTACGACTCTCCGTTATAAAAGAAGCCGATATTCCTATTTTTATTCCTATAGTAAGAGTAAAATAGGAGAAATAAATTAGGAAGAGGAAGACTTAGCGCAGTAAAATATAAAAATACGTATTCGCAACTTTAAGGGGCGTTATAAGCCTAAGCGTTTCCGAAGATAAATTAGACTTAGTAGCCTATTCTAATTAGGGCGTAAAATAATTATAATAGGACGTCCTACTTCCAATTTACAAATATTTAGACAATACCTAATATATTCTCGAAAACGCCGTACTTAGATCGATAGAAGTCGATAAAAGATACGAATAAAATTACTAGGGATTAATTCTTAATTTAGTTAAGGACTTTTTTATTTTAGGTAAAAAGTGAGAATTTAGGGTACGGGCTAAGGTACGTTCGATTTATCCCCCTTAACGAAGTAAAAAACCGCTATTGACCTAGACGAGTACTTATTAACTCTCGAATTGGATTAAGACAACTACGCGAGATCCGATTTAACTATAATTCGAATCTTGCGTTTAGGCTACGAATTTCAATATATTTAACCGTTTGCTAACTAGTATTATATATTATTTTTATTTAATATTATAATTCGGAACGAATTTGGGACTTTAAGTGCGGCAGGTATACCTCCAGACGAAGTAGGCGCCGGCTTACTCGTTAGGGCTAAAAACGCCTAATTTAACCCTAATAGATTAGTAAGGCGTTTCTAACCCTAATGAATAGTAGTGGAGGCTTTGGAAGAGGTTTAAATTTAACCGTTTATAGCGTATTACGAATAAATACGCGCCGTTAAATTTACTCTTAGGAAACTAAATACGAACTAGACCTCGGGATTCCATTTAATTGGAAGGGGAAAATATTAGTATTATTTTATTTCTAGCCGTTGAATAGTAACCTTTAATCTAAACCTTCCCGCTAGTAGTAGTAAAAGCTTTGGAAAAGGCCTAAATCTAACTATTTATAACGCACTACGAATAGCGTACCGTTAGATCTACTCTAAGGAAACTAAATACGAACCAAACTTTAAGATCTTATTTAATCGGAGGGGGAAGAATATTGCCTAGGCTTACCTATTAATAGTAAATACATATTTGGAGAAAAGACTACTTAAAGCAGATTAATTAACTATTTACCCTAGAATTTAGTATATAATTACCAGGCGATAACCCTTTTTTAATAGGGGTAGATATAGTATTAGTAAACACTACTAATAATATTAATATACGCGGGGGTAATCAACGTCGGGGGTATAGATAAACCTTTTCCGAAGGGAAATATTTTGAAAGGCTTAGAAATAACGTACTATTATACGTTAGCGCCGACTATAATAAGGAAAGTAGTAGTGACCGTATTCTATAATAATAATAAGAGGAAATTCTTGAAGAAGAGGTTGCACCCGTAGTTATAGGCTTAGTTAGAAAAGGAGGGCGTTAAGTAACGCCGATTATAAAGGGGAAAATAGTAGTAACTATATTTTATAATAATAGTAAAAGGAAGTTCTTAAAGAGGTTGCAGCCGTAGTTATAAATTCAATTAGAGAAGGAGGGTATTAAATACCCTAAGGGCGTAATTAGAACTTCGGTAAAAGTAAATAGGCGGACGGTTATCTATACTTCCTATAATTATATCCTTAGGTTTAGGGGTACGGGGAGAAATTTGGGCGGGAGGTTCGAGAACGGTCTTAAACTAGTTATCTATATTATATAATAACTCTCTAACGATTTTGCGAAAGGACGCCAAAGCCTTAAAAATATTTCGGTCTAAAATAATAGATTTATAATTATTAAAATACGCCTATTTTGGGGAGAGTATACTATTACGAACGAGCGTACATCGATTTAAATTAATTACTTTTCTATATCCGATTTAAATTTACTATACTCTCTCAAAAATTCCTACCCCCTATTATAGGGTATTCAACGCTAGGAGAGACGGCTTTAAGACGTATAGGTTTAAAGCGGGTATAAAATTAATTAAATAAGGCTAACCATTTTAAAGAGGCGGCCTTTAGTCCCTTAATCTCTTTGCCGGCCCCTAGTCTTCTAATCCGTTAAAGGATTAAACTATTAATATCGGCGCTCGAGGCGGTTTTCGCCGGTTTGGGAATTCTTAGTATAGCCGGATCCGCCCCGGGAGTTCTTAATATAATAGGATCCGGGCGGCCGAATAGGCCCGCTCCGGTCTCGAAATTAGTAAGAGAATTAGTCGTTCTCTTAATATAATCGACTATCTTCGTCTCAAGTCCGGGCGTCGTTAGGGTATTACCGTTTATTCTTTTATCTATTCGACTAGCCTCTATCTAATATTGTACGTTTATAGGGCATCGCCAGGCGTCGACCGGTAGGTAACAGTCGGCACATTAATTAATAAATTAGACCTATCCTTCTATCTAAGATATTAGAGGTTTATATTTCTTCAACCAGGGTATACCGAAAATAATTGGGTAGGTGGGGGAGAAGTCGTAAATTAAGAACGTGATATTCTCGAGGTAATAACCGATATAGAAGTTCGTTGCCAGACCTTTAATAATTAGGCCTTTTATAATACCATTAGCAAGGGTAAGCTTCTTTAGTTTTAATAATTTGAAAGTGGCGAGCCCGTTCTTTTTTACGAAAGAACGGTCGACGAAAACTATTATAGAATAACCGCTATCAACGAAAGCGGTATATAGGATTTTGCGCGGTCTAAGTAGTAGGTGAGAGGAAAGGAGTATTGAATTTTAACTAAGACTATCTAGTAAATTAATAACGACTATCTCTAGATTCTCGTTAGTCTCTCGAAACCTCCTTTATATAAACCTTTCTTACTTCTATAGGCAGAGGATATAAATTTAACTTAGCGCGAAATAGCTAATTTTATTTCTATTTACCTTCACCTCTATTAAATCTTGAAAATTATATAGGAATAGATAAGGAAATAGTATTTAGCTAACCGCAAATTGGCGGATTTTTAGCCTTTAAATAGCTTTTAAAACGTAGCCGAGGATAATGTTTATAACTATATTATTATTAAAGAGCCGGGAGTACCGTTTGAAGTGAAGTAAATAGCCGGAATTAAGGATTCGAACAATAAATTCGCCCCTATACTAAAGGAAGGGAAACCGAAACCCCCGAAATCGTAGAGAGAAAAGCTATTATAATTTTAACCTTCGACTAATAATATTAGTAAAGTTATACCTTTCCCGCTAACCGTAGTAGTAAAATATTAAGAGCTAGAATAGTAATCTTAAAAAGAATATTTCGCCGCCGAATTAAAGGCTGCGGAACAGTCCTTTAATTATATCTACAGTTAAGTAGAAGATATATAAAGTAGCGGCCGCTTACTTTTAATAGTATAATTAGATAAATTATTAAACTTTATATCGATTACTTTAACGCGTATATTAGAGGCCGTTAAAATATCCTTAGCGGTAGTAGAAGACTTCGGATCGATTCCTATACCTCTTATCTATCCTACTTTTATAGTATAGTAACGGCAATAATAATAGTAATAGGAGTAATAGTAGATTATAGGAAAAGACGTTGAGAATAGAAAGCGGCCCTTTGAATTCGTTGACGTAGGCCTAAAGGGTTTAGAAGAAGACGAAGGTATTTAGGCGGGATCCTTAAGAATAAGTAAAATTAGAAAATTCTTATCTTATAAATCCGTAGCGGAAGTAAAGTCGAGAGATTTAATACTATTTTTACTTCAGAATAATTAAATAGCTATTAGCCTTCCCGGGTTATAAATTATATTTAAATCTATATTTATATATTTAACTTCCCTTTAATAATATATATTTTAAGAGCCCTAGCTAATCCCTACTAATTATACCTATAGTAGTTTTATAATAGCCCTAATATATAGTTTACCTTTAAATGTATTAATAAATAATAATAACTAATATTCGGAGATGGCGAGTAAAAGTGGCGGAGATAGCGACGATTATAGTAATAGCGGTAATAATAATAATTATAAAGAGGAGGAGGAGGAGGAGGAGAAAGAGGATAATAATAGTAGTAATAATATAGATAATAGCGGTAATAGCGACAATAATATATCGGATTAAAAATCCGATACTTTAATTCTACCCCCTAACCTCTACGTCGTTTAAAAGAAAAGTAATTTAATCTTTATATAAGAGAGTAATATTAAGGAGAATAAAGGAGGATTAATAAAAGTACTAGAAGAAGAGAAAATAAATATTGGGAAGGCGTTGATCCGGTCCGTTATCGACGCCCCTACCGCTATTCTAAGTACGCGTAAAAATACCGAAGATTATAGTAGTAGTAATAGAAAACAGCCGGATATCGCTTATATTATAGAAATTATTACTATAGATAGCATTAATTATAATTATTTTACTAAAATCAAAATATAGCTTAGAACTTCGGATAAAAACTAATTACTTATTTTAATAAGTATTACCTATACGATATAATAGTATAGAAAATAGGAAGACTTAATAGAGATAACCTTTTCGTTTTTTATTATCGTAGTAGAAGTTAGCGTAGGCTCCGGGCGGCCGAATAGGCCCGTTCTAATTTCGAAGTTAATAAGAGAGCTAATTATTTTCTTAATATAATTAATTATTTTCATCTTAAGTCCGGGCGTCGTTAGGGTATTACTATTTATTCTTTTATCTATTCGGCTAGCCTCTATTTAGTATTATCCGTTTCGAAACCGGTAAAGAAATAATTACCCTATTTAAATTTATTAAAAACCCTTTATAGCCCTCTCTATAGGCCGGATTAAGTAGAATATTTTTAAAATATTATTAGACGTGATTTCGTAGGCAAAGCATTCTAGAGAATTTTAAATATATTAATTTACTATCTATAAAGGCAATTAATAAATAATAAATTCTTCCTATTTTAAATTGGTTAATTTTCGAATTTATTTAATCGTATAGTTTACGCTCTAGCTATATTTATTTATTTATTAGGGTTAGAATTATAAAAAGGGGGTATTCTTCGTCGACGTCGACGTTCATACTATTAACTATCCTAAAAAATCCTAAATAAACCCTAATCTTTTAATTCCTATATATAAAAACTTAATTATTTAATTAATATCCTTTATTTTTATTATTTAAAACCTCGTCCTTTAAATAAATATTTAAATATATAATTTCTCCCCTCTCAATATTCTCTTTCGAAATATATTTAAAAATATTTTCCCAACTCTTTTATTAATTCCCTTAAAGCCGGTACAATTATCCTAATATCCGGTAAAATCTTTTCCAAATTATTAAAAACCGGGTAATACTCTTCTAATTTCTTTAATACTTTTGTATTTAACCGATCCTAATCTTTAATATTTAATTACTTTACGGTATTAATAATAATTATATACTAACCGTTAAAGATAAACGAAAAGTATTTATCAATTAATTTATTAGCGGTTTTAATGCGGCGGAAGGGTTGCTAGCGGGAAGGGATAAATTAGGAGGAGAGGTTAATATTATAATTAGGAATGCTTTTAATAGAATTTAAAGAGGTAGAGCGGCGGTAGGCTAAGCGTGAATTTGATTTAGCCGTAGATTAAAAACGGTTATAAATATAGAAATTTACGTCGAGGTTAGGGCGGGGATTATAATTGCGAAATATATTTATTATCGTTACTATTATACTTTAAGAATATCTTTTTAAACGGAAAGTAGACTAGGAGGTAGAACCTCTATTAATAAAGGTTATCGATTCCAAATAATTTATTTATATCGTTTAGAGGCTAAGTTATTTATTATTAAGAAATTAATCGCTATTATCTAAATAAATATAAATACCTTCGTTTCTACTTCTATTAATAAATCTATAGAGGAGTATAAAGAGGGTAGTAACCTCCTAATATACTATTTACGTTAATTATTTAATTCTATATAGGTAAATACTCTAATAAACGCTTCTATTACCTAATAAGCCCGTAGAGGTCTAAATTCGGGTGGATGAGCTAGGGTTAATTTCTATTAATAAGCCGGCGGAGGAGAATAATTATTAATATCCGGGGATTGAATCCAAATATTTATTCTAACTATAGAATTCATCGCTTTCGTACAGGGGTAATAATACCCTCGATCATTTCCCTGAATAGGTCCCTTCGTTTATTATAACCATCGTATATATTAACTCGGTCGAAGAACGCAAGTTCCGGCGGGCGGCCGCCTTCTACTACCGGTATTATTCGACTACTTTTAATAAATTCAATTACGCGACCTAAAACCAAGGCCTAAAACTTCTTATATCCACTTTTCCGCCCGAATACCTCTACGACGAATTCGTATACAAATAGTATTAATAAATTACCTTATTTAAAACACCTATTAGATAAACGCTTTATAATATACTCAATTAAGTATAAAGTATATTCGGCAAGCCTTTATTAAATTACTATTACAATTCTAGGGTTACTTCGTATATTTCCTAGACCGTCTTTTTCGTAAATACATTAATATTAACCGTAGTATATATTAAATTCCTTTAACTTCGGGCGGTTCTAAGACTTATTACCGTCGGGGTTAATAATATTAATAAATCGAATTACTACTTATAAAGTCTATTTTTCCCAATCCTCTTTCTAATTTCCCTTAATTATATTAAAGAATCCGAAGGTATTTAATAATAGTTAAGGGAAGATCTAATACGTAGCTAATATTATTTTCTTTAATATTTTTAATTATAAGTAAGCGTATTTTATACTTAACCGCTTATATACTTCCCACTAGCCTAAACGAATAGTAATACAGAAATTAGCTATATTCTAACTACTTCGCTTAATATTATTATTAAAATTAAAGAGGAAATCTACGTATTCTTAAGTATAATACCTTTTTTAATTATTATTAGCTATTAGGTATAGTAATATCCCGTCGTCGGCGCAGCCCTTTACTTTCTTATTATAAAATATATTTCCTATTTCCTCGAAGTAGAATTGTAATAGTCGTTTTACTTTCTAATTCTTTATAAATTCCCGGCAATAGGGCTTGTCGTTATATTCTAATAATTTCTCCTATACGTCGAAATCAAACTAATAGATAATAATATAAGTTAATATATATAATTAAATTCTCCGCCGGTATTAAAAGGACGGTTAGGCTATATTAAAATCGGCGAACTACTCGTCCTACTGGCGAATTTACATCTATATATTAAAGACGTCCCGAATAGTAGTTTTCCGTTTATTATATTCGAAGTGGATTAGAAAATTGCCAATTAAAAGCTGCGTAATAATATCGCTTTTAAATTGCCAATATCGCTAAATAAATAATTCTAGTAATTATTACCTAAAGCCGTAGCGCTTTATTAATATAAATATATTTAAATTACGGCGGGAAAAAATCCCGCTAGCCCTACTACTACCGCTTCCCCGTCTCCGTCCCCGTCCCCGCCCCCTTCCCCTACCCCGTCCCCGGCTATTTCCGGTTACCCCCCTCTCCACCCCTACTTCTACCTCCGCTACTTTTACTTCTATTAATTTTTTTAATTATATTTATATTGTATTAAAGAATAGAGGCTGCTTATATATAGGTTTATTAGCGTAGTAATATCGGAGCCCCCGCAAAGTTACGATTATAATATACGTCTCTTCTTGCGAGACTTATAACGTTTTTCGATTTGCGTAAATATATTCGAATAAGAGGTAGTAGCGGTTAATTTAGGCTTTAAAGAATTTAGCGATAACCTTCGTTAGGATAGTTAACTACAGTAATACTTCAATTTACTAGGTATTACTACGACTACGGCTACGGGCACTAATACGGCTATTCTTAATATTACTAATAATATTATTAATTGCCGGCGTTTATATATTTACAACGTAATTGAATAATATTAAAAAAATTTAATATTCCTCCCGAATACTATACGATTTATTTAACGAATCTTCTAATATTATAGTTAAATTATTAGCCGCTTTATTCTTTGCCCGTAAATACCCTTATTCGGACGCTTTAAAATTAATAATAATTATCCGGGCATTATATTAGAAATAGAGAAAGTAGAGCGGGTCGAGAGTAAGATATTCGTATATAGGAGAGGTAAAAATATAATTATTAGCAATATCGAATAGCGCTTTAATAAATTCGTATAATTAGATATAAGCGAAGTTAGCTTACTATTAATAGCTCCCTTCTTTAATAATTATAATAATATTCCCGTAGCCAGAAACTATCGTTTAAAGATAATAGGTCATTATAAGTAATCAGGAGAATTAATATTTTTTAATTTTATTAAGGACTTCGTCTATATAATAGACTTTTTCTAAATTTAACGCCCTTATAAACCAAGGGGCTCTTCCTATCGTACGTATTATTTGAATAGTAGCGGCGTTCGCGGCTTGCCAGCGCCGGGTTATAATATAGAATACGAAGTAATACGAGCATTAAAAATACATATATATAGGGTCTACTAATCTAAAGGTGCCGTTACAATTACTCACTTATTTATTAAGGTCTAAGTAAAATATATCTATATTATAATAAGCGGGATCGAATATAATATTAAATATTTCCCGGATATTTACAACGTATTAGTAAAAAATAATCGATATTATTATCGCTACCGAAGTATTGTAATTATCGCCCGTAGATATATATACACTAGATATAAACGAGAGCTTAATATTCTTAATATCGAAGAATAGTTACCAGTTTTGAAAAACGTTATAATTATCTACGTCCTCGGCTATACGGAAGTTAATATAGCAGTTGATCGCTTTCTATATCGGGTCGAAATATTACGCCCGGAATTAATAATATAAAAATTATACCCTTCGACAATCTAGATTTATTAGGAAATTAGCGTTGCCGTCGTCCGAAATTACACGTCGGCGGCTACTTTCTTTAGGCGTATACATAATATTTATTACTATACGTTTCGAATTAGGGAAATAGGTTAAAATATTATTATTAGGGATAACTTTATTTAAGGCCGGTATAAGGATTATATTAAATTAGAGGTTTAAATACTATAATAAAATAATAGTATTTAATAACGGGCTATTATTACCGATCCTATATTCCCGCCGCCGTATTAACCTTCTAAGACGGTTATTATTATTACCTATTATAATATTACTATTAATATTTATTTCGTCCCGTATATCGCCGCTATTACCGCCCCCTTTACATAACAGTAGGGGGTAACAATATATCCGGAGGAAGAAAGCATAAAAATTATAAAAGGGTATTCCCTAAATTATAATTAAAACGTAGTAGGGGATTTAGTATAGCGGGCGAACCTATTAGAACTCCTAATTATTCTAATTAAATAAAGGGGTTAATAATACGCGTATACTAATATAAACGTCCCTAGTAAAATTAATAGTAATTTTGTAGTCGGCGATCTAATATAAACCGTATTTAATTATAATAAGAGATTTAATAAGTTTTAAAACCGTATTAATATTAAAGGCGATAGAAGACGAAGGAGTACTTTTAATAATTATATTATAAAAGTAATTGAAATAGAGCTAAGGAAGGACGCCGCCGGTAATTAACCCTTTAAACGCTTATTATAAATTGAAAGATAGCGAATAATTTAATTTGGAGAACCTTATACCGTTATTCCTTAGAGCCAATAATAGCGGGGGGCCTAAATGAATTATAGTCCGCGGCTCCTCCTCGGACTAACTATAATTTTTCCATTATTCGGCCTTCGAGCGCTATAAATTATCGTCGGCGTAATAATAGGGGTAAGTATTTTTACCCTCTTATAGCGGCTTACTTTATAGTATTCTAATAATATCCTTTAAATTATAGTAGTCGATATTAACATTAATATCTCTATAATTAGAATTTACATATACCTCGCTATATTAATTTTAATAGGATTTGAACGTATAATTTGGCTATATTTGTAGTTCTATAGTAAATTCTACCGCGAAATCGGGTAATAGCGGCGGTAATATAGAAATATTATCGTTATCCAACGCTTTTATATTCGATATTATTTTGGGCGGAGGGTATAGCGGCGGACTTTATAATTTATATATAAGCGCTATAAGGGGTATTTAATATAGAAGGGCGGTATTATTATTATTATCAATTTAGTTTAGAATATTAGTAATAATATATCGTTCTCCCTCTATATTATTATTAGAACCTAAATCGTTAAGGGATTATTACTATTATAATTTTTATTTTCGGTCTTCTTCTAACGGGATAGAAGTTTCAATTTCCTTAGTAAATTTATTGAATTTATCCGTACGCTTTTCTATTTATTTATTAATAAAATTTTATTAATAAAAGAAATTTCCTACTATACCCTTCTTAAAGAAGGCGTTTACTCTTATATATTAACGGTTTTTATTTATCGTATATTTGGTTTTAGTCCGCCGCCTCCTCTTCTATTCTTTTTTAATTATTTTCTCTAGGGCGATTCTTCGGTAGAGTAGCATTATAAATATCGTTATTTGGTATATTATAATAGTCGTCGTTATTAGGGAAGGGCGTATCCGTATTTATATTCGCGCCGGTAATATTAATCGTTAGGGCCCGATTTAAATTGGTATAATTTATAAAGGTTTAGAGTATAAGGTCTATAATTGGATCCCTATCTATAAATAGGGTTGGATTAATAGCGCTATCTAGTACCTAGGCTATTATTCTTACTGCTACTACTATTATTATTAATAATTAAAGGCCGGGTAGCGGTCGATATAATAGTTTAGGGTAGGATATACTTAAATTCGGTAATAGTATTATATTATTTATAGGCGGGAGTAGGGATTATAATATATAGTCGACGCCGAAGTTAACCGAAGGGTTTTCCGTATAGGGGTTATTATTAGTAGGAGTGTTTAATTAGAATAATATAAATTTATATAGCGCCGTCGGTTATAATTATTATAGTTTTTTATCCGCTTTCTTCTTTTATTTGTATTTTCTTTTCAATTCCCGACGTTTTTCCGCCTTCTCTTCCTTAATATATATACGTTGTCTATTAGGTTTTTTCGGCGGTTCGGTATTTATTACAAACGTTCAAATAAGTACGATAGAGAAAAGATTTAGGAAATAGTCGAATATTAATTAATTATTTTAGATAAGGAATAGTATTATATTATAGAGGGTGGTAAATAATAGTGCGGCCGTTAGGCATAAGGTAAAAGGGGTTTAGGACGTATAGATTCAGGGTTATATTTATAGGTCTTATTGTAGTCTATTAATTATAATTGGTTATTGAAGAATTATCGCCTAATTGGCTATAATATTAAATTTATACTAAGCGTTATCCACTACCCTACTGCCCTATTCTATAATCAAAGATATTATATATTAAAAGAAAAAAACCTTCGCGAAAAGAAAAGATAAGGTATATTACCCAAGATTACTACTAGTTACGTCATTTTAACTATAACAATTATTATTATTACCGCCCAATTTTAACCGAAACCTCTACTATATTAATTATACGTAATAATTAAAATATAAATAAATTATAGTCGTTACTATTCTTTATCCGCTTATAACTACTATTACTAATAGTTTTTAGGGTTCGGCAAATTGAATAGAATCCCCCGATACT
Source organism: Neurospora sp. CHS-2018c (assembly GCA_009806235.1). Taxonomy (NCBI): domain Eukaryota; kingdom Fungi; phylum Ascomycota; class Sordariomycetes; order Sordariales; family Sordariaceae; genus Neurospora; species Neurospora sp. CHS-2018c. Next base: position 17,342 of record RAPC01000128.1, read on the forward strand.
ATCTATTAGATTAAATAACCTACAATTATTATTATTAATTATTATTAAAGAAGGGTATACTATATTATAGGAGTATTTCATCGGAATCCATCGATAGTATCCGTTGGGCGATATAATTACGGAAAGTATTATAATTGCCACTAATTAAATTAAGTAGCCGCTAAAAGAGGTCGATATATTCGTACATTATAAAGTTACTTTAGATACGTAAATAGGGGGGGATAACTTAGTGCTAAAAATTAGTACGTATTACCCGAAGGAGTAGGCGGCCGGATATATTAAAATTTATATATATTATTTATCGATAAATAAGAGGGAGGCCGGGCGCCGGGATTAATAGGCCGGTATACGTTCCGACGATAATAGGCCGCCCTACTCTGAATTTTCCCGGGGCTATTATACAAGGGCAATTAAAGTCGGCGGACCAATTAAGGCCGGCGGGCCGAATAGGGCGGGGGGGGGGGCGTAGGCTTTCATTAGCCACAAAACTATTATCCGTAGGAGAATTTAATACGATAAAGGGAATTTATAGTATAGTTTTTAGAGGACGCTTACAATTAGTAGCAGAACTTTCTAAACTAGTAGAAAAAACGTCATTAATATTAATAAAATTGTATAGCCGAGAGGGGCGATGAAATTTTAAAATTGTTATATTATTGCTATTGTCCGGACTATTTCCTTTAAAATTAGTAGAACTATTATCTATACCAATAGTATAGATATTTTTAATGCCGTTTAAACGGACGGTATTATAGGGCCTAAACGTAAAATAGGTATTAGGGGTCGTTATAATAGGAATTGGGGCGTTGGGATATATAATAGATTTTAGTTTATTATCCGTTAAAATACCCGGGTTGACCGGTACTTAATAGTTAACTTAATTTAGAAGTATTATTTAAATACATTCTATAAGTAGACTAGGGTTACCGGTAGGGGGGAAGAACATTTATATATAACCTTCGAAAAAGCTATAAAGTTTTTATAGCCGGTCTTCCTAAATCCTAACCTCCTTATAGATATTATATAGAAATATGTCTCGGGTGGTATTAATTTAGTATTATATATAGTATAATTACTTAATTATATTTACGTCGAAATAAACGAATTTATTTAAATATAGAAAGAGTAAGACACGTCTAATCTAGCGTTTGAGGAATTCGGCGGTAAGGCTCTTAATATCAACGTCCGGGGGAATACTTAAAACATCGAAAACGTTAAAAATATTACTATTCTATAGTAATTATAATAGTAGTTAATTAATAGTAATAACAATAGAATAGTAGTAACGTACTAGGAATAATTTAGATACCCCGGGATCTAGGGTCTTAATAGTATTATTATTCGATATAATTATAGTAGCATTATTAGAGTATTTTATTATAGTGGTATTATTAAGGAGGGCTATTATATTACGGTTAATATAATAGAAGAGCTTGGGTTAGGAAGTTGGGAAGGGAAGAAGTAGGGAGGAATAAAGTTATTTTATAATTGAATAGTAATAATCGAATAATAGGTAGAAGGAGGTTGGAAAGGTGAAGGTTATATAATCGTTAAGTAGCATTATAATTGAACAATAGTAAAGTATATAAATAAATAAATTAATTAATTGCGGTTGAATAATAGTAAGGTATATAAATAAATAAATTAGTTAATTACAGTTAAATAATAATAAAAAATAAAACGTTAGGATAAACGTATTTCGATTTAGGGGTAGGGAAAAATAGAACGAATAATAAGAATAATTATTAAATACAATTAAATAATTATATAAAGTTAGAATTAAATTGAGATTAGTCTATATTCGCAGAAAATAAAGGCGGGTAGCGGAGGGGAATAGCGGGGATACCGCGCGCCGAAATATATAGGCCGATATGTAATCGGACAACAATAGTTACATTCGTAATAATGCCGGGCGCTAGGATATATAGGCCGATATATAATCGGATAAGGAGGAAAAGAGTACGGCTAAATATAGGTACTACTACCGGCGGACCGACCCGCCTAGGGCTATAATATAATATAATATCCAATATTTAACGTCGGGAATATTCGTTAGGATTAGAATCGTCTCCTTCCCTTTAGCGTAGCTAAGGGTTAGGCGGGTTTAAACGTAATAAGGGGGTAATTCGTAAATAGGGTTAAAGGTAAGGTTTTACTCTTAGGGTTATTATTAGTTAATAGTAATTTATTTATAAATATTAATACTTAAAGACTCAACCTAATATAGAGGACTAAAAGAAAAGTATAGCTTTTAATACTCTAGGACTCTTTAATAGAAAAATTATAATAAGAATAAAATATTCTTAGGTGAGGAAGCGTAAATTGTAATAAGTGTGATAGTAATAAGTAAAGCTATACCCTATCGAAATTAATTATTTTTCCTCTTTTAACCCTAATTTTAGGCTTTTGCGAATTGCTCTTATATTGCCTTTAAACCCGCCTAACCCTACTTAAAAAGTAGGGGAAGATTGGCGCTTCGAGCCCTAATAAATAATAGTTTTGTACGAGCGAAGTAAAGAGTTATTTAGAACGGCCTTTATTTAGGGATATAATAATAAATAGAAAATATATATAGGAAGCTATTATTTCGATAGTATTTTAGAAAGAGTATAAGTATATACGTAGAATAGACGTTATTATTTAAAGGGTTAGGGAATTGGGTATATTAGGAGGATTCGGGTATATAATACGAGGTTAGTAGATATTAATAGTAGTATACCTAATTTTGCCTGTAAATTAATAGTGTAAATACTATTGAGCGGAATTGAAAGTTTGGAAGAGGTTCTTTACTATAGTTTTTACTTTACTTTATATATACTTTCGACCTCAGTTATTAATTGGAATGCTAAAAGGGTACTAAGATACGCTAAGATAGACTTCGGTTATTAATCGGAGTATTATAACGTATATAAAAATAAAGATTTATATTGTATTTACTTATTAATAATTGAATTAATTAATATAATAATTAAAATTTACTTAAGTTTAATTTATATTTGTATAATAGATTATAAATAGGTTGTTAATTTATTCGGAATTTATTTAATATATTTACTTTTATTTTACTTTTTAATTTGCTTTTTTCTTCTAACTTTTTAATATTTATATATATATATATATATATTCTACGCTTCTTTTCCTAAATATATTTTAACCCCTTTTTAAATAAATTGCAGTTATATTTTTATAATATTTACGTATTATTTTAATAGTATATATAAAGGATATTAATTTTTAAATTACTTTTAATAATTTTTTTTTTTTTTATATATATTATATTTATTAATTTATTTATAAATATATTTCTAATAGAGTATATCGTTTATTTAGTTTTTTATATATAATATTTATTAATTTATTTATAAATATATTTCTAATAAATTACCCTCTAATTTATTATATTTCTTTAAATAGATTTTAAATATATTACTAATATATTCTAAACCTAATTATTATATATATTTAATTATTTATTAATTTTATAATAAGTATACCTAATAATATTTTGAAGTCGATTTTATAATATATTATTGTACTTATATATTCATTATCTATTTTATATTTTTTATTATAAAAGTATAAACGTAAATAATATTTTTAAATATATTTTAAATATACTATTATATTATTTTTGAAACTTCGATTAATAAATTCCTAATTTTAACTAAATTATCAATATTANTCTATTTTATATTTTTTATTATAAAAGTATAAACGTAAATAATATTTTTAAATATATTTTAAATATACTATTATATTATTTTTGAAACTTCGATTAATAAATTCCTAATTTTAACTAAATTATCAATATTATATATTTCCTTCCAAAGCCAATTTAACTAACTAGGATTTATATAATAATATTCACAATTAATTTATTTAATAATGCTTTTTATTTTAATTTTAATTATAAATTTATAATAAGTTTCACCTTTTAAAATTACCTTTAATACCTTTTTTATTTTCTATAAAACGTTTTATATATAATAAATATTCTTTGAAGTAAACAATACTTTATCATTTATTATATTAAAAAGAAATTATATAATATTAAATATAATATATATAAATAATATAATAAATAAATTATATAATTATTATATTTATTAGTAGTTAAAATGTAGAATTATAATTAATTTCTTATATTAAATCTGTTTAATTTAGGATAATAGTCTATTTTTAATATCTATAGATTAATTTAAAACTATTAAGTAATTAATTTTATAAAAAATAACCATCTTATAATTATTTATAAAATATTTCTTATTTTCTAATTATAAATACTCTTTTATTTATAATCTCCTACTTATAATTTATTATTCGTTACTACTTATCCGTAATTGGTAATATAATTTAAAAATAAAATTTCGATTATAAAATCCCCCCCTCGAATTTTATTTCTAATTTTAAACCTTCCTTTCTATTCTCCTTCGATTAATTTCGATTTAATTCTAATATATATAATATTTTTCTCAAAATTCTTTTAAGTTTAATTTAGATTTCTTTCACTTTATTTTAAAATTGCTAATCCTTTATAGTATTAATCCAATATTAATCAAAGATCGATCTAAAATAGCTCTAAATTATTTAAAATTTAAATTGTATAAACGCTATATTTAATTACCGAAGCGCCCTAAGGGTATACCGCCCTTTATATTTAGTAATATAAATATATCCTTTTATTAATTATTAATTAATTTAAAATTAATTCTCAATTAATCTTAGGACAATTATATTTATATCGCTACAAGTAAGGCTTTTTACCGCTTCGCTATACCGGGTAATCCTATATATAATAATAATGTAAATTTATATTAAATTATTATTAATCTATAATTAATTATTAATTATTGTAGAATTAATCCTTTTTTTTTCTTAGTATAATTAGGGTTTAATATTTAACTTATATAAATATATTTCTTATTATTATATAGTAGAGAATATTAAAGCTATAATTAAGAAGAATAATTTGGGTAATCCGACCCTAGAGGAGAACAATTCCTTAAAACGTAAATTATTAATTATAAATTAGTCCTTAACCGATTTAAGATCAATTTAGGTTAATTTACTATAATAACCTTATAATGGCTATTAATTAATTTTAAAATAAGTCTAAAATTAATCCGATTATTATTTCTACGCTAGCCCTACCTTCCTGCCCTCTTAAAGATAAAGCTTTACTAAAGCACGCTATTAATAATAATAATAAAGAAAAAGAGGATATAGAGGTTTATCCTTCGCTGAAGAAAAAAGTTAAAGCAATTCTAAAGCCGATTTTTAAAAAAGTTAAATTTACTTTACCTTTTAATAAGGATAGTATAATAAGTTTTACAATCTATTTAATATTAATTCTAAATTAATTTAAGATTTAATCTTAATAATTCTCCTACTTTAAAATATATTAATTATATATCTATAATATTCTTAGTAAAAAGAATAATACCGGAATAGAGGCCTATAATTACGAAGGCTATACCTAATTTAATATTAAGTATAAAATTCCTAGTTAATCCCAAATTAATTTGAAACTAATTTAGGGTTAATTTAGGCCTTAGACCTAAGCGTCCCGTCGAGGATAAAGTTAAATACGAAATCTAAGACAAATTCCTTTTTAACATAAAGTGCGGGAATAACCTTATTATTATTTTAATTAGTAAGTATTAAGCGGATACTTAATAGTATAATATAATACTCTTTAAAATTAAATTGGTTAATAATTAAATTAGGAATAGTTAAGAATTAAAGTCGGAAAGGTTTTAAATTAGTCCTTATAGTTTAATTCCTAGGTATTACCGATTTAAATTTCTATTTATAAAGTTTCTTATAATATTTCGTCTTATTATATTATAAAACTATATTAAATACGAGGAAATAGTATTATTTAATTTTATTTCCTTTTATATTTACTTTGTATTAATTTATTAATTATATATCTAATTCTTAATATATATATATACGTTTTAATCTTCTATTTAACCTTTAAAACTATAAAATTCTAAATCTTCTTATATATATAAATAATATATAATATATTATTTAGGTCTTTATATATATTTATATATTTAGTTTGAAATATTATGTTAATTGAAATAATAAATGAATTATAATATATATAATATAATATTTAATTAATAATATAAAACGAGACGCTATTAGTTACTTTTAAATATATTAGTAGAAGATTTATAAAATAGTTTTAAAGAATTATATATAAATATCGATTTTATAAGCCTTTAATATTAGTATTNTTATAATATATATAATATAATATTTAATTAATAATATAAAACGAGACGCTATTAGTTACTTTTAAATATATTAGTAGAAGATTTATAAAATAGTTTTAAAGAATTATATATAAATATCGATTTTATAAGCCTTTAATATTAGTATTATAATTATAATTAACTATTTATTCAATTTATAATATTATTATTTATTTATAGAAAAGAATATTTATAAGATATAGAATCCTTTAATATTACTATATATTTTATTATTTATTTTATATATATTTATAATTTGGATTTATTACAAATATATTTAAATTCTATTAAACATCCTTTTCAAAAGTATATTTATAATAAATACTCTTTATATTTAAAACCTTTTAATATTAAAATAATGCTTTATAATAAAATATAAATCTATTTACATTATATATTAATTATAAAAAAATTAGAAAGGAGTTTATAATTTATTTCGAAAATACTATTGATTATATACTTAAATATTATATATAAGTCCTATTATAATAAGAAATATAAATTGTAATTAAATATAGATTTATAAAAGCGTTAAATCAATTTTTAATATATTAAATATTAATTTAGTCCGCTTTATCAAAGTAAAGGTTAGTAAATAGATTTATGATTCATTAGAAATAGGTTTACTTTCTACTTTAGGAATACTATTTATAATAATTATATTAGAAGTTGGAATTTGCAATTAATAATAGATATATATAGAGTAGATATTTATTTAAAATAGGTTCTAAATATATTCCCGACCTAAATCGAATATATTATTTCTAATAAAAATATATAAATTTTATAATATTAATATAGGGTCTATAATAAATTCTAAATCTATTTATATTATAAAAGGACTTTTACTATAGTAAAAGTAAGTTTAAAATTAATTTATAAAGGATTTTTAATAATAGCTTTATATATATTTCCATTAGATTTTTAATGTATTATAAATAGAATACTAACGTATTTTATTAGTATTATATAATTTTTAAATATTAATATATAATTTATATTTAAATTTATTAATATATTATAAACCTATATATAAAATAAATTAATTATTAATATATTCAGTATATATTGCTAACGTCTTTTATAATTATTATATATAAAAAGGATATTTTAAATATAAATAAGGAATACAAAATTATATTTTTATTTATATTATATATTAATTCCCAATCTATTAAGAATAGATTTGAGTTTAGTTTTAAATTATTAATTTACTTAAAAATAATAATCTTTATCATTTATTATTTTTATTTGCAATTCAACCCAAATTTGTTTATATTATAATTAAATTTGTAATAACTTGGAAATATATTTAAAATAAATATTCGTATATTATAAATAATAATATATATATAATATAAAGGAGAATTTAAGATTAATATATAATTTATAAATACTTATTAATAAAATTATAAGAATTTACTTATAATATTCTAATATATTCGAAATTAATTTAAAATATAAATTGATTTATAATCAATAATAGATTTATTCTTAAAACGTTTAATACGTTCAGAATAGTTTTGGAATCTATTAATATAAGAGCAACGCTATCTACACTATAATGCTATATATATATAAAATTTTAATATATTCAATATTCCTAAACCTATTTGGGCGCAGTTCCGAACCTATTCTGAATCTATTTAATAATATATATATATTCTAAATTTAAATATTTTATATATAAAAAGATTTAGTAATTAAGTAGTATTTTAAACGTATATAAAATTATTTACTTATAGAATAGTAAATAAGCTATTTGCAATATATTATATATTTATTTATTATTTAAAATTGTTTAAAATAAATCCGGAACTCATTTATAATATATTTAAAACGTATTAATAATAATATATATTCTCTTATATAAGTATATTATTTATAAAATTGATTAATATAAAGGAATCTATTTATAATTACATAGTAACCTATTTATAGTTAAAAGGAGGTTAAATTTATTAAAGATCTATTTAAAATAGAGCTAGAAAATATTCTTTTTAAGAAATGTATTATTTATATAATAATTTATTTATATATAATTTAGTTATAATAAATTATATTTTGCACTAAATATATTCCGAATATATTACGAATATATGAATAATAATATATTACCAATATATAAATAATAATATATTAGATTTTTAATATTAATAAATACATTCTGAATTGATTAAAATTTATTAATAACCTATTTATATACTAAAAGGGCTTTAAATATATTAAGAGTCTATTTAGAATCTAATTAAAATATATTATATTAAGAAGTATATTATTAATTTAATAATTTATTTATATATAATATATATAATTATTTAATATTAATAAATATATTTATAATACGCCGGAAATAGGTTTTGGACGTATTATTAATAATATAATTTATAGTTAATTATATATAATATATAAAGTGATTTAATATTAAGAAATATATTTATAAAATATTAGAAGTAAATTTGATAGGGTAATACGGGTTCTTCGAAATACTATAATGCTTATACAATAGTAATATTATTAAAAGAAAGATATTAGAAGAAGAAAGGCGTAGCCGAAGGCCGCGCCGTACGGGAATTCCTTTATAGGAATTCCCTTATCTTATCGCAGACCTATTTTATATAGAGCTGTACGATTTAATAAACGCGCGTAAAGCGTACGTAAGATACGTATTAGGGCACGTATTTATTAGAGCTTCTAATAAGGGCGGCTATAATAATAGCTATACTTAATTTAATCTACTCAATTAAATTAATTATATATATAATATAATAACCCCGCAATAAAATTCCAAATATAGTATTAATAATATAATATGTAATTATTTATATATAATATAAATAATGATTTAGTATTAAGGAATATACTTATTATAAATTAAGAATAGATTCCAAATCTATTATTAATAATATAAAATATAATTATTTTTGTATAATATTTAATTATTTATATATAATATATGTATTTATATAATATTAAAGAATATATTTATAACATATTAGAAGTAGGTTCTAAATCTATTATTAATTATATATAATTAATATATAATTAAGAATTATATATATTCTTAATATATTTATAATATTTTAAAAGCCTATTCGTAAAATATTTTTAATTATTTACAAATATATTAATAATATATAAAGTTATTTAATTAATAAATATATTTGTAATTAATTATAAATCTATTTATAATAGTAAGAAAATTAAAGAAAGAAAAGAAATGAATTAATTCCGCTTTAATTATAAGATTTCAAATTCCGCTTCAACCTTTCCAATTTAAAATTCGAATATTCTAATATTAATTTCCTTCTTTTTCGCTTCCAATTCGAGAATTTTAAACTGCCGTTCCTCTCGAACGTTATTATCCTCTTGTAGTAATTTAAATATTAGTTACTTCTACTTGCTATGTAATTATTAATTAATTAATAAAGGATAGTAAATCGATTCTATATTTACTTCGAAATAATTCCGGAAAATAATGTTAAAACTATTGAAAATTATCCTTTTAATTTACTCTATACTAGCGAAGAATTAAGGCCGCGGGAAGAGGTTAAATATAAAAGGAATTTTTAAAAGAAATTATTATTCGAGGAGGAAATTTTCAATAGAGTAGGGGTTTATAGTAAATCCCCTATTAAAGTGTATATTAGAATAATTAAATTAATAATCGAAGCCTATTGCTTCCTTATTATAAATAAATTTAAAATAGGTTTTTAAAAGATTTAGAATTAAATAATTTACTATTCTTATTATAGGAACGGCTATATTTTAATTTAAATCAAATTAAAATAAAATATAAAAGTATTTCAAATAAATTAAAAATTAGTTTAGAAATATATTTCGTTAGATTAATTCAATATATATCGCCTAAATTACTTCGCAATTATCATTTTTAGAAAAATACTTATAATTTATATTTAAATTAAAAGATTTAATTAAACCTTTTTTAAAGAGTTCGACTTACTTTTAATAAAAGTAAATAATAACGAAATTCTTTTTATTATCGAAGAAACATTAAATATATTATAAATAGATTAAGGATTAATATTTAAATATTTTAAAATTAATTTTATATCTATTTTATAATAATTCAAAATTTATTCGATTAGGATTATTCTTTTAGCGAATTTACTATTAATAAATAATTATAATATTTAAAGAATTAAATAATTAATAAATTACTAAATACTTTTTAATAAGAAATTCGATTTATTTAATATTATTATAATTAATATAAAATTAATTAAAGGTAAGTTTATTTTACTCGGCCAAATATTTTTAAAAGAATAAATTGCGAATTAATTTAATTATAAAAAATAGAATTAATTATTAATTAATTTCAAATCGATAGGGAATAATTCACGAATAAGTTGGAAATAGATTTTAAATTTATTCTATATAATATTCAAATTATTAATACAACTAAAAAGATGAGAAATCTTCTTATAAATCTTCTCGAGGACTTTAAATAGTAGAGGGCGAAAGTAGTAATAAAATCCGTAAGTGTAACGGGGATAGTACGGTTAATATAGGTGTTGGTCGTATAGTTTAATTAAGGTTCTATGAAGAAGGAAAAGTTTGATTGAGAGGCGGCTCTACCGTAGATGCGAGGTTTTGAAGGGGGCTGTACGGATATAGCTACGGCGCTACTAATAGCGTTGGTTGGGAGAACCAGCGCGCTATAATCTGGGCCCTAGCCCTATGATAGTAAGAAATGAGGATAATATAAGGTATAATAATTTAATTAATTAAAATATAATAATTTTAAAAGATTTTATACTTTTTAAAATATATTATTTTCCTTTAATTTTAAAAATAATCGGTATTTAATATAATAATTAATTTTAAATCTATTTAAAATAGATTTTTAATTAATTAGAGAATAATATTTAATATTTATTATATTACTTTTAGTATTCCTTATTAAAAGACTCTTCGCTATAATTTTCTTTTTGATTATTTCTTATTAATTATTTATTCTATTAAAAATAAATTTTATTAATATTTACGAAGAATAGAATTTTATAAAAATATAACGATTTTAATAGCTTTAATTACTACTTTTCCAATTTATATATTTTAAATAATAAATTAATTAGCTATTTTACTACCCCTATAAAGAAATTAATTGGAATATAATTTAGAATTAATTTAAAATAGATTTAAAAACTATTACTTATAATAAAATTATACTATATTAAATAGCAATTATTACTTCGTATAAAATATACTTTTTTATATTAATTTTTAACTACGTGATATAGGAAACCTAGGTTACTAGGGGTTTCTAGAACCTTATAGAATAGTCTAGCTTAGTCTTAGAAGGATTGGCCTTTACTGTTAGGATAAAGGTCCTTTAAGACCTTTGTCGCCTAAGGAATTCCCAGCACCTACCCAGGTATATAACTTGGGCCTGGCCTAGTTTCTTAGGCTTCCTCTTCTTTTTATTATCATTATTATTATTATCCTACATAGAATACTACATTATTGGTCTTCTTTAGGATACCGAGCCTTCGGCTCACAGTCACCTATTACTACGGTTAAGGCCTAAGTAAAGAATATATATAAATTAATAAATAAATATAAAATATATTTCGAATTAGTTTTAAAAAAGTTTTTAATATATTAGGATTTAATTAAGAAAATTTTACGATATTATATAATTACCAATCGGATTATAATCCCGAACTATTCGAATTTAGGATCCTATTTTAATTCCTCTCTTATTAATTTTATAATTATTACCCTCTTTATATAGATTCTAAATTTATTTATTAAAATATTAATAATATAAAAGTCTAATATAAGTTAAAATAAGGTAAAAGTAGGGAATACTTATTAAAAAAACGGAATTAATTATTCTTTTACTCTTAGTTTGCTAGTAATAATATTAAAACTATTTCTATTAAATGTGGAATTAATTTAAAATAGGTTTAGAATTAATAARAAATAAAATAAATTTATATTTTTATATAGTTTTTCAACTAAAGTAAGTATAAGAGTTTCCGTATTAATTATATATTTAATTTTACTAATAGAAATCTTTAGGTATTTAAAAAAAGATAAAATATAAATTAAGTAGTTTACTTTAACTATTTTTATATAGTTTTTCAACTAAAGTAAGTATAAGAGTTTCCGTATTAATTATATATTTAATTTTACTAATAGAAATCTTTAGGTATTTAAAAAAAGATAAAATATAAATTAAGTAGTTTACTTTAACTATTTATTTAGAGCTTTTCCTACTAGATRAGGTTTAAWATAGTTTAATATTATTAATCTATTTTAAATTTAATTAGTACCGCTTTCGAATCAATATTAAATTAATTTAAAATTTATTAAAAATCTATTCCCTATTATTTAATTATATAAATATTATTTATAGGAATATTAATAGTAAAGATTATATATAATATATTTATTATYATAGAATTAAGAAGGGGTTTACTTTTAATAAAATTATTCCTATTACAATTCTATTTAGTAATAGGTTTGAAGTTAATAATAAATTGGAATTGCGTATCGATTTTAAATTTATTATTTTTAATAGAAATACAAGAAGTACGTAGGTTRAAGGTAAAAGATATTATAAAAYTAGATYAAGAATTATTTCTTAATAGATTTGAATTAGATTTTGCGTAGAAGAATTCGATTTATATTTTAGTAAAATCTTTTAAAGAAAAGAAATAAAAAAAAAGAATTTCGAAATAAAATTATTTTAAAGTAAAAAACTATTATATRATTTTTGATTTGTAATACTTAACCTATAATTTTATATTAAAATTTATATTTATAATCAATAGGCCTCTAATCTATTTAGAATCTTTTTMTTAATATTTTATTTTATATTTATTTATAATATAAAATTATTTAAGTATTTAAAAATATTATATARTTCTTTATTAATAATAATTTTCTTATATTTATATTTCAAAATTTATATATTTACTTAATATATTCCAAATATATTTAAACTCTTTTTCTTCATATTTGATATTTAATTTATTTATAATATCTTTATATTCTAATAGGATTGTATTTAGAATCTATTTAATATTAATTYATTATCTCAATTTATAATATTTTTATTATATAATTAAATAAGTAAATACTTGGATATATAATTTGTAGAATTTATTCTTAATTTATTTAGAATTTATAATACTATTATAACTTTTAACTTATTTAAAATCGAATTTAAATTTAGTTTA
>RAPC01000129.1:0-32133 GCA_009806235.1 Neurospora sp. CHS-2018c
CTTAATATTCTTTTAAATCCGTATATTTAATAATTATAGTAATATATTACTATATAATTATATTTGATATAAATAAAATAATAAAATTAGAACTAATTTCAAAGAATTAGATAAAGGTAAAAAATTTATTAAAAGTAGAATTCGGTTAGGCTATTATCGTTATAAAGTTTTAAACAAATTGGATTAAAATTAGTAAAAATATAATACCTATTTCTTAAACGGTAATTATAATAATCGACGAACTTTTTTACTTAGAAAATAACTAAGGGTTAATATAAATTATAATAGGAAAAAGAAAAAAAGGATATAGAAGTTCTTATTTATATTATATTTAATAAATAAACCGTTTTTAAATACGATTTATCGTTATTAAAATATTTATAAGTATTTATAAAAAATATTTTTTCTTAAGGCCAATTTATATATATATTTAAGTAGCCGACGGCGTTTTCGTATAAAATCGTAATAGACCTCCTCTTATTATCGTTTGAAGAGGGGAGACTTATATTTTTTTTATAGGGCGGGTCCGCTGAAGGTAGTCGTCGGAGGTTAGGGTAATAGAGATTAAAGGGAAGAGTTCTCCGTCGTTATTAAATTGGCTTATTTTGACGTAGGAGGATGTGAGAATACCGTAGCGGGAATATAAGGAGCGTAATAGGGCTTATTGAAGTTAATAGGCGTTATTGTATATTTAAGGTATATTTCTATAATAGGCCCTATTGATTTAATAACCCTTATTAAGTTGAGGGAGGCTTCTAATTGGTTAGATTTGGGTATAAAATAGTAAAAGCTAAAGACCCCTATAAGTACCTTTTGAAGGTACTTATAAGGGTCTTTAGTTAGGGTTATTATAGTAGTCTTCTTAAGGGTTTTAGATTTTGGCTTCAAAGTCCGGATGAGGGCATTTATAATTTACAAATCATACTTTCGCGCGAAATTTTTCGCGTAACGGAAAAAAAGCTGTTACTAGTTGGAATCGAATTGGCAATTTTAAGAAAGAGAGCGACGATAAGAATTATTGAGCTATTGGCCTAATTGATTGAAAGTGGCCTTCGTTCTTTCCTCTAATATAGGGTGGTTGAGTTTTAAAGGGGAAATGAACTTTGGGAAAGAAGGAAGTATTGTTATTTTGGGCAATTATTAAAGTAATGTATTGAATTTGGGACCTTTAGTGATTAATTATAGTGGGTATTCCAATTGGCTAATTAAATGTCTCCCTTAGTTCAATAGGGCTTATTAAATTAATAAGGCTTGTTACTATAATAAGACTTGTTAAAATTATAAGCCTTATAAGCCGTATTAAGTATTATAAGCCTTGTTCCCCTCTGTATTTTCCTACTACGGTAGGGTTGCGGGGTGTAAACGAAAATTGGGTATAGTATATTAGTATAATGTTAAAATAGTTGATAATGGTAAAGTGGGGAAATTTATAGTTGAATATATAAGCCTCCGTAATTGGATGGAATAAGGCTTATATTCTAATCGATAAGATTACGGATTAGGAAGGCGGCGACGAGTAGTAGTTTTAACGTATATATCTAGAATTGCGATGCCCTCGTTTGCTAGCTTTAAAGTCGTTAATCTAAAGATGGCGCGAGTAGGTCGCCAAATATCGAGTTAATATCCTATATTTATTATACTTAATATTCGTTTTAACTATTTAATGTCCTTCCATCGGAAATAATAAAATACCTAACGTTATTATCCTAATTATTTAATATCCTTCCATTGGAAGTAAGTAATAAGATATTGAAGGTTATCGTCTTAATTAAATATAGGGTTTTAATAAACTTTATACTAAACTATTATAATTTCAATACTTTCTAATAACTTCGGAAATTTTATATTTACTTCTACAACCTAGCGGATATCTTAGCCTTCATTCGGTATAATTAGAATATTAAGTAGTATCTTTTCTTCTAGGCCTCTTCTAAGATAATGTATAGGAATATTTAAATATTTAAACTTTTCTATCTTTAGCAGGCATACGAGGATACTACTTAGACTAAACCGATCTACCTGCTTATATACCTATAGCCCAATAATTATTATTCGAATAATATATATATCGGGCTAAGTACTATTATACTTAAATAGGTAGGGTCGTCTAAGTTATAAATATATTATAAGCGACGGCCTTATTTAAGTATATATAACCCTCTTTTAACCTTACTACTTCGCTAATTATTTATTAAAATATTATCGGAAATTTAAAACTCCTTATTTACTTTATCCTCTTCAACCCTAATAAACGCCTATTCGTAAGGTTTGCTTTAATCGGTTTGATAATATTCGATATAAATATAGTAGGAGACCAAAATCCCTATATTCTTCGCTTATTATCTTTTTCCAACTATTTTTATAAAATTGTCTCGATATTAAGGGAATACCGCGTTGGTTATTCGAAATTTCCTTATTGCTAGAATATTCTCCGGTTTAATGTCGATAGTAATTTATTCCCTTTAAAGCCGAAGGTTATAAGTATTAATAATTACTACTCGGCGGGGTTAATATTCTCCGGTTTAACGTCGATAATAGCTTATTCCCTCTAAGGCCGAAGGTTGTAAATATTAATAATCTTTTTTCACCTTATTATTATTACTAATTTACCTCTCTTAAATATAAAATAATTCGAAAAATTTAATATTATAATAAATTATTAAATATTTTAGCTAAAATATATCTAAATACCTTCTTTCTAACCGGCCGCTTATTATTACCTAGCGGAGTCGGTATACGTTAGGCGTAGGAAAGTTAGGAAAAAGGTGAATATAACGTTTTAAGAACCTTATATAATTCGGTTTATAATTTAGGTTAATAGAGAGTGGATTTGAAGATGGAGATAGATAGGTAGATACGGTTACTGAATATATATATAATTTTAAATATTATAATTAGAGAGAGGTTAAATAGAGGTAGATATAAAGGTAACGCCGAGGTTAAGAAAGGGGTCGAAAGGGAGGGTCCTCGTAGTAATTCTACGGAGGATTTACGTATAGTGGTTGAATCGGATCTTTCGTTATTACTTTAATCTAATTCTTAGTCTAGTTTAAGGATAGATATCTCTTCGTTAAAATCAATAACCGTCTTCTGCGTTATTTTAAGAATATTTAATTACCGAAGAATTTAAATAATTATATTAAATATTAAGAGTAAGTAAAAGGAAGATTTCTATCTTATTTTACTTATTTATTTAAATATAGTAGGGTTTTTTATTTTATTTAATTCGGGAATACATTGAGTTATACCCTTTTTATTCGATTATAATCGTTATCTTCGAATAGTTCTATAGTAATTCCTAAGGAGTAAATTATTATAGCCCTAATTAGTAGTAGTTTTTAGTAATTCTATAAGTAATTATATATAGGAGGGGCTTATCCTTATCCTAAAGTGCTTTTAGCGTTAAGAATAGTTATAAATAGGGTTAATAGAGGGGGTAGCGTTTTCTTCTATTAATAATTACTAGCGCTTACTATATTATTATTAAAGGCTTAAATCTTCTGTTCTTCTAATTACGGTTAATATTTAGGCTATACGTTAATAGTAGAAATAGGGGAAGCTTCTCCTCCGGACCGGTACTAATTATTATTAACCTCCTCCGAGGTTGAAGGAGGCTATAATAAAAGAAGTTTATAGTTAGGCTTCGTATAGGCCGGTAATTATACTTAATAAGGTAATAAAAGATAGAGGATATTAATTCGATACTGAATATTCTTATTAATAATGAAATTATATATATCTATATTATAAATAGTCGTAGCGTAGAAATTGGCTTTTAGCGAAGCTACTACGTATTCCTAATTATCGATATAAAATTCGTTTTCCGCAGTACTATAAATAATTATATAGGGTAAAGGTTTATTACTATTCCAAAGTACTTTCGGTATTAGGAATTACTATAAATATAGTTATTAAAGGGGATAATATAGTATAAGGTACTATACTACCGTCCCTTAAATCGAAGGTTCGGGAGCGCGTACCTAATACGTTCAAGTAATAATACTTAGGATAATAGGACATCGAGGTTAGGTATTGTAGTATAGAGTTGCGGTTATTAAAGGTGTTAGCGTTACTGTAATATACGGTACGCAATAGAGATAGATTTATATTTTAAATTCGTAGTTGAATAAAATTTAGAAGATTAAGCCGCCCGTACGTTACTTTATCGGTTATATAGAGCCGGCTATTACTATTTACGATCTACGTATTTAAACGTTATTTTTTAAATCCTTTATCCTCTTCTTATATTGCCCTTTACTTCCTAATTATTCTATTTGATTTATATTTCCCGTATATTAGCTATATATTTCTTATATTACTTTAGTTCCTTAATACGGACGGCGAGGGAGTTATTCTGAGGAGAAAATAATTATAGTTTTATAATCCCGTTTATTTTATATAAATTTGGAATTTAGGGGTAAAGGTCGAAATTAGAATAATAGAATAATAATATATTATAGGGGGTAGATAGGACGTCCTACGCAAGGGGTAGAAAGGTACGGGGTAAGCGAGGGGTAATTATTAATATAATTAGGATATTAAATTATAGGGTACTTCTATTAAATAATTGCCTTTAATTAATTAAAGATAAGGCGCCGTAAAACGACAACGACGACGGATTAAGAGAATAAAGGCTAGGACGAGGAGGATGAATTACTATTATTTTTATTTTTCTTATTTCTCTATTTAATTATTTATATTGTTCTACTTTATTTATTTGGTTTTATTCGCCGCCGCCCGAAGCGTAGACTTTCGCTGGATTGAGAGGAGGAATAATAGTTGCGGAAGCGAATTTGGACTGCCGGTACGTAAAAATAGGGCGTTACGTTTATTATATAGTATAATAAATTAAATATAGGGTTTTAATAAATTTTAATATACTACGCTACAGTAGTAGGGATGTAAGTATTTAAAGTCTTTAATCGTTTAAATATTAATAGTATTATTATTTTAATAAAGGATCCGTTTAACCTAGGGGACTAAATTTAATAGGATACAATTATAATAAAAATCCTAGTAATAATATAAATTACGTATTAAGAACGTAGCGAAGCCGTAGGAGAAATAGTAATATTATAGTAATAATATCGCTAATATATTTTCGGGTTTGACTTCGATAATAATTTACTTTTTCTAATCTTATAAATAACGGATAGTAGTTAGCGTCGTCGGTAGTACGGGCGTTAGTAAGAGTTCGGTAAGTAATTAACGCCGTTTAATATTCTTAATTAAGAAAGTTTAGTATTTACAAACGGTATACGAATATATATTGTAATTATTACGGAGATTTAATATAATAATATAGATAACGGTTAAAAATCTTTCCGCGGCGAAATTTAATACTATTTATTAAATAGTATTTATTAAATTATTTAGGCCGTTTATTGCGTAGGGGAAATAGTCGCCGGGTTTAATTTTAATACGGGTAGAAGTAAGCGCGGAAGTAGAATTAGTTCGAATAGGTAAGTAGAAGTAGGATATTATAAGGTTTAAAATAGTAAGATAGTAATTAATTATATTTTATAATAATTTAGGAATATACGAGATAGGCGCTACTTACCGCTAAATTAGCGCCGGTAGTTACCTCTGCGAATTTTCGCCGGTCTTCTATAATATTAAAATAGCCTTCTAAATAGCGGTCGCCGATGTTTATACTTAGGAGGGATCTGCCGCAGAGGTAGTCGCGGCCTAGATTATACGTACCCGAGCTATGGATTTGCGCTATACTATCTATATTGTATTCCGTTGTATTTATATCTATTAATACGGTAATATTACTATTTGCCCGCCTATACCTTAGGATATATTAGGACCTTAATTGCTATAATATTACTTGGATGGAGCGCTATTATTTCCGTATTCCGGCGGGCGGGCGTTAACCTTAAAGCTATTCCTTAGGTTTTTATTGTTTGATAGGAATAAATAGATTTTATTTTTATTAGAGTAAAAGGACCTTATAATATTAAGTAAATTTTATTTTGATGAGAATTATATCGTTTTATTCTAATGCGAATAAAAAGATTTTGGTATATTATTTCGATTTGTAGGGAAATATAACTCCGAATAATATTCGTCCCGTCTTTTTATTCTAACCGGAGGAAAATCTAGTAATTTATAGGGTAGGTACTAAATAAGTTATTTCTATAGATAATTATACTCCTTCGCTTACTATATCCTTTTTTATTTAGTAATTATATAAGATTATTTATAATTATTATATAATATTCAAGAATTTAAATATAGTAATTAGGAATTCGCGATAGTAAATTGAATGTATTACGAAGATT
This sequence comes from Neurospora sp. CHS-2018c, assembly GCA_009806235.1. Lineage (NCBI taxonomy): Eukaryota > Fungi > Ascomycota > Sordariomycetes > Sordariales > Sordariaceae > Neurospora > Neurospora sp. CHS-2018c. Next base: position 6,288 of record RAPC01000129.1, read on the forward strand.
ATATATATCGTATAGCGCTAAAGCCCTAAAATCTCAATCCTTTCGGGGGTAAGGAAATTATTAATTATACTATATTTCAATTTCCCCTTCACTTCCCTTATTACGCTTTAAAATATATAATTTATTATTTATATAATTTAATTCTTTTATTAATATTTCTAATTATTTTATTAATTTCTCCCTTTAAATTTGAAAGTATTCGATATTGGATATATTAGCCGTTCCAACTACTATACGGTAATATATTAGACGATTATTGGCGAGAGGGGCGAGAGGCTTTTATATACCGGATAAAGAGATTATATATACTTTTTTGCATTTGGGTTTGGGTTCTTCTAAATCTACTATAGCCGGAGTAATATTTATAAGTAGTTAACTAATAATTTATTGATAAAATAAAGATTATTTTACTAATTTACTTATAGGTTCCTCCGCTAGTACTTCCAATAGAGGATTTATAGGCCACTTCCCTTAAACTTATACCCGGTTCTTCAATATAAACCGCTTTGGAAATTTTAAGACTATTATACTATTATTTACGCGAGGGGTAGTTAAATAATTTGGGTATATATTATTATTATATAATTTTGAGAAGGTATTTATATAAATAGGGTAGTAATTACTAATATCCTTCTTAAAATATTTAATTATTTACGTATAGCCTGGGTAGTCGAGATCGATAATGTATTTTATTATATTTATTGGCTAGACGGGATTAAATAGGAAATTAAAATAATCTTTATTAGTACCGGTTGTCTAAGCCTCTCTATTTAGCGGCCTAAAGTATAAAATATTTTCCTATTGGTTTCGCTTACTTCGGCGGAAGTTGAGGTGAAGTATAGTATCTTTACCCGAATTTATAATATATAATTATAAGATCGTATTGCGAAAAAAATGCGTTTGCGGAATATAATATATATTAGACCGAGGGAAAGTAGTAGATTTGAATTATAAAACGTAGAGTTAACGGGGTTTACCGTCGGGTTTATTAGAATTAGTATAGAGGATATTAAAGTACTACTTCCTATATAATACCTTTTTATACTTGACGGTTCTTGTAGCGCGTACGATTGCTTTTAATTATTTAATATTATATACATAGCGTTTACGGATCGTAGGGGGTATATTTCGAATAGGAATTAATACGGACGTTATAGGTTATACGTATAGTAATTTGAATAGGAGTATTTAGGAGTTATAATAGGCTTTTTCCTATAATTTGTCTTCGGGCTTTTAATTAGGAATATTATACGGCGGCTCAATTTTATCCTATAAGTATTTATTAATTATATATAATCTAATTTAAGAGTTTATATATTTTAATATATATAATCCTATTCGCTATTATATTTATAATTGTCGTTAGGGGTAAGAGAACCGGTAGGGGAAGCGGTATAGATCCCGGAGGTATTTTCGTCGCTATTATTATATATACCTATACCGGATATATTAATTAATAATATTAGTATTTTATCGGCGCCGATTAGGGTTTATTGAAGAGGATGTGTAATTGGGGTATAGCTACCGGTTAAATTAATTGAATTAAATAAATAGGAAAAAGCCGGGGTATAAGCGCCGGTTGGGGTTTATTAAAGAGGAGTTGTAGTTGTACTATAGTTATCGGCGACGGTTAAAGTATATTAAGGTTCGGGGGTCGGTCTAGAAACTATATTATTAAATTACTATAATCCAAAAAATTATATCTTCTATTAGAGGGTGCGTAAAATTGATAATAATTCTATACCGAAGGTCTAAATCGAATCGGCGACGAAAGATATAATTTCAAACGTCGGTATAAGTTAAACGGGAGAACGCTATTTATTTAGACGGGAAATAAAGAAATTTCCCTACCGAAGGTTTAATTAAATCGACGACGAAAAATATAATTTTAAACTTTAATATAAATTAGACGGGAGAACGCTATTCGTTTAAATAGGAAGTAAGAAAGTATATATCGAAGTGCTTATTATCGCCTTCTATAAGTAATAAAATAGATTTAGCGTCTTAATAAATGGATAATATAAATTAGGAGAAATAAAAACGATATAAATAGTAAGTACAAAGTAATTTAGTCGTAGAACGGGGTATAGGCGGTTTTTAAACGTATAATATAAAAAGTAATCGGGGTATTAAGTATTACCTTACTTCGTACCCGCACTAATATATTCCCGGCGTAGGCGTTATATTATTTATCTTTATATTTAAATTTATATCCGTCTAGTCGTAAGACGAATTAATTAGATTTTTATTTTTAATACAGTAGGTTTGAGTAGAGAACGTTATAGTATCGGGTACGTATAATAATATTATATATAATAGGGTTATTGAAGATAATGGCGGTAAATGGTAGTATATAATAAATAGGTAGATTTTGTTATTTATTTAATATATAACGAGGCATCTATAATTTTAAGAAAAGATACTTAATAATTATTTTAGAATATAAAATATTAGACGTATTAAATTAACCGATAAATATTATATTTAAACGAATAAAATTTATATTTGCGTTTAATTTAACTACGTATTTTTTTAATAGATTACCGACCGTTAGACTTTAATAATTTACTATATATAATATTTATCCGCTTAATAGCATAATATTTATTATACCTAATAAATCTACATATAATATTAAAAGTTATTAGATATTCCGTCGGTCTTGACCTATATAATTAATGTACTAAAATTCGTTTTAATAATTTACCGGGCGGGGAACCCAATCCGAATCCGTCGTCCCCGGCTTTAATAAGCCTCTCCGACGGCTGTCTATTGGCTACGATACGTATATAACCTCACCGAATAGGATATAGTAGTAGTATTAGTCTATTCGGTTAGTAATTAATAATTATAAGTGTAAATTAATTTCTAATTAGAGTAGGTTATATAATTAAGCGAATAAATAATATAATTATTATAGTAAGTCCGGTAGCGCGCTAAGGAGTAAACGATAATTGGGTTGGCTTAATATTAAAAAATATAAGAGTAAAAAAGCAAAAGCGATTTGGATTTCGATTTTGGAAAAGTTATTTTACCTATCGGATCCTTAAAAGTAATTAGAATATTACCGTAGCTTTCTATATAGCGCTATTACAACGTTATATATGTAATTACGGGCTTCGTTAGTATAAGTAAACGAGTTTATCTAATATTAAAATAAATTTGGATTTGGATTTTGTAAAAAATTAGTGCTTACCCGTCGGAATCTATATAGTAATTGGAATATCCCTATATTCGTTATATTAGGGTTATTAGTACTTTAATAAATATTCGTACCTAGATCCCCTCTTCGTTGGGTTCGAATATCCTAAGACGGGGATTATTATTACCTATTTCGAAATATTAGAAAGTATTACGAAATTGACGATACCGAGTTTTGTAGTCTATTTTTATACGTATTACTAGATTTCCTCGGATCCTAAAGACGTATACTCCAAATTAATATAGTATATATACATTGGCTTTGTAGCGTCCGCGGGTAAATTCTATTCGGTACGTATAAATAGTTTAGTCGTTTAAACCTAGCCGTAGGGTATTATATACCGCTACCGAATATCCGCGTCCGTTAACTTGTATTACCTACGGGTAAAACCTATTCGGTGCGTATAAACAGTCTAGTCGTTCCAAATCTAGCCGTAGGTAATAAATAAATTCTAGCCTTAACTACTATATATACTACTAATACTAATAAATTAGTATAATAGTCGTATATTATAATATTAAGTAGTAGTATTGTTATACTTGGAGGATATTGTTCTACTTCTACCCGCTTAGTAAGTAAAAACGGATTTTAGTATATTAATTATATAAGTCCGATTCGACGGGATCTTTACCGATTTTATACTTTATAATTTATATACGGACGTAGTAAGTACTACGTTAGCAATTAGTATAAATACTTATATAGTAAAATATTAAGCGGCGATATCGATACTCCGAGATTACTATAGGTATTATTATATAATATATATTATAGAATTTATATACGAACGGATCGATATCGAGCCGTATTCCCTATTTACTACTGTTCTAGCGATTATCCTATATTATATAATATAGTTCAAAACGATTCTTTTATATTAAATATAATCTTCTTCTCCGGGCTACTACTATTATAGTTATTAAGGTTAGTCCTATCTATTTACGCCGTAATAGAAAGTAATTTAATTTCGCCCTTTTTATTTTTCTATTCTCTTCGATATACGATACCGCCCTATTTAAGAGGCGAGCCGACTAGGGTCGTAAGTGAGATTAAATAGTCGTTTTATTCCCGATTCTTCTAAGGATTGTAGACGGGTACGTTAAATATTAGGCTTAGCTTCCTATATATTTTTTCGGCTAGGCCCTATTATTTAGGCGGCGAGTGGGTTTATATTGTAGATAAGTTAGGATTTTACGACCGAAAGGTTTTGACCGACGAAATTGCCTTTTACGTTGCCCTCTAATATTATTACACTTTGCCCTTACGAATACTCCGATTCTTCTAGGGATTATAAATAGGTATGTTAAATATTAGGTTTAATTCTCTATATATCCTTTTAATTAGGCCTTATTATTTAAGTAATAGATAGGCTTTAGGTCGTAGATAAATCCGGTAAAACCGAATGGTTTTATATTAATTGAATATTACGAATAGTACGAATTCCTTTAAAAGAAATTATTCGGAATATGCCGGCGAGGCTAATAATAAATATATAGAAGTGGACTATTACGAAGTAAAGTAATTTTAAATTACGCGTACGCTATTAGGCTCTATTAATTTGTATAAGATTTAATTAATTTAGGCGAATAGCCGATATACGCTTTAGCTACTTCGGGCTAGACGATATAGGCTTTTATTACCCTATACGAATAGCCGACGTATAATTTAATCGATAATATTTATAATGGTAGCGATATTAATAGCGGTAGTAGTAACGGCGACGGCGATAGTAAGGATAGTAGTAACGGCGACGGTAGCGATAATAATTAGAAAAATAGCGAGAATAGTAGTGTGAAGTCGGGACTATTGCGGAAGAAACCCCGCTTTACGGAGGAGGGGCCTAGTATTTTGTAGAAGAGAAGGCTTAGGAAGATTAAACGGATTAAGTTCGCTAAAGAACGGAAGGCTATATTTAATCGGTATACGTAGATTATTAATAGTTTATATTTACCGCCGGATATTGTAAGGAGATCTAATCCCCCTAGTTAAAGGTATTATACTAATATTATATAGACGTTAATAGAGGCTACGCATTCCGCTATTGAGCTTTGAGGATTTCCCTTTTATAATTACAAAAATTAGCGGTTATAACCTTGCTTTCGTAGGTATTATATTCCGTTTTAAACGCATTTGGTTACTTTATAAAGATTGTATATTCTAACCCCGTTAATTATACTTTTAGTAATGTATTAACGGTTTGTTTACGTTTATTATTTTAGAAGGTTCCGACCCTTTAATTTAGACGGCTATTCTTATTGTTCTACTCTTATATAATTCTTTTAAAAATAGGGGCGCCTATTTATAACTATATTTCCAATCGGGTATTTTTAATTTATTAGCGCCGATGCTTAATTTTAAGCCCGGCGAACTAAATTTAATACTATACTTCTAATTATTATTTAGGGAATAATAAATGAATTATATTATTAAGTACGTACTTATTTATTTTATTGAGCGGTCGATAGTATTTCGTATATTGTATTCGGATATAAAGTGGCCTTATTGTACTATGTAGTTCGAAATTAACGATATTTATTCTTGGGAATATTAGAGGTCTCAATTCAATATTATATTCGGAAAAGTATATTTTTTAGACCGTACGCCGGAGCCTTTAAATATAACTTATTTATACAATTACTATAAGAGAGTGCGATAACTATCGCGCGCGTTTCCGCTGAAAGTAAAGGGTAAGCTTTAAATTAATTTCGTAAGGAGTAGTCTAAAGCAATTAGAATTGTAATATAGAACGGAAGAAAATATATTTACCGACGATAAATTATATTTTAAATAATCGGTCCCTTTAGCTTTATATAAATTAGTATTATTACCAGTATTACTACCGCTACTTTCAAATATATATTACCCTTAATATATATTTAGTAAACGCCTTTAGTAGATTTGTATTAATTTATATTAGGTATAGAAATCGTCCAATATTCGACCGGTAATTCGAATTATATGAACCTAATATTGAAATTTAATATTATTAACCGCAACTTTTAAAATACTTACGTCCAGCTCTCTATATAAATAATTACCAATTTTACCGAAATATCGGATCGAATATAATTACTCGAAAAGTTTTGTAAAAAAATAGTTAAAAGTATAGAAACAAGGGTGGAGAAAGCAATCTAGAATAGAATTAAACTAGATATAGTTCGAATAGATAAAGTATTTGGGGATAAATTAAAGAATTTAGAGTAAAATACTACGGCGGCTATTTAAATCCTCTAAAAATCGGTTGTTAAAGTCTAGGACGGGGTTAGAGAAAGTTATTATATATTATTAAATATTATAAATAATATATTAAAGGTAGTAATTACGAATTAAAAGGCTATTAGTAAATTGGGGGACACTACGAAATTCCTTTATATAAGGATAAAGGATATAGTAGTATATTATTATAAATTTAATAAAAATAATAGCGAAAGTAATACTTCTAATATAGATTAGTCTTAGTTAATTTATTCTTTATTAATACTTTAAGAGATTTAATAGGCTCGGTACTTCTATAGGATTCATTTTGACCTCTACGGGATTCATTTTGACCTCTACGGAATTCATTTTAAAGAATTTAATATTCCGTAATAATTATATATTAATTTAGTAAAATTTAAGACTTATTGCCCCGCTTTAAAATTATTAACGGACTTAATCTATTTGAAAATCTCTAGGACGTTATTAGCGTCCGAAAAAGTAATCTTAATTTCGTTTAAGAGTTAAATTCCCGATTCCAAACCCGCTTTTAATTTTATTGGTGAGGTTTCCGCGTTAAAACGCTAAAAATAGATTAGCTTTAAAGTATTCTCTATAATATTAATTTTAAATATAATAATTATATTACCCGTACGAAATTAATATTAAGTAAACCTAATTTAAGATTTCAATTTCGTTCGATTTATTAGCCGCCTCCTACTTAATATTCCCTAAGGAAATAGGGATTAATAGGGTACTAATTTTATTAGGTATATTAATACGGGCGTTAAGGTTATTTTACGCGATAAAATTATATATTTCTTCGTTGTACTAAGAACTGCCCGTATTACCCTTTCGTTCGTTATTATTTCCGGTAGACTCCGAATCGGGAGAAGTTGTACTTCCGTCGAAGGTGTAGTAGTATATAAATTAGGGCCGGTAGAATTAATATCCGTTACTTCGTATTTGTAATTAATCTTTATTATAAATACCCTTATTACGAATTTAATTTACTCTTACCCTATATAAAATGTAAATCTCCGCGAATAAAGTAAAAGGAAATCTATAACTACTTTGAGTATTTTTAGGCTTGGTAATAACTTTTATATAGAAGATTCTACTTTTTCCTAAAGCCTTTTCCTTAATATTTAAATAGAGAAAAATCGTATAAATATAAAGAAGTATATGTTGAAAATAGCCTTTTTAAGACTATTTTCGTAATACTTTTCTTGAAACGCTCGGACTACTCCTCATTAAAATCTAGCCTTAAAAGTATTACTTTATTGATAATAAAATTTCTATCTTTTAGATACTATAGATTTTAAATGCTAATATAATTTATATAAATATAAAAAATATATATAAAGGATAGCCTTAACGAAACGGTTCTAATAGTACTACTTTTATAATATATAGGCTATTCATTACTATAATATAGCCTCGAAGGGGTAAGGTTAAGTTTTTTACTTTTTTAAATTTTAACCTTATATTTATTCAAATTTAATTAATTAATAATAATGTAATGAAAGTAGAGGTATATTAATAATCGTCTCAACGAGACGGTTCTAATGGTATTATTTTTGTAACGTACAGACCACTCCCTATTATAATACAACTTCGAAAGTATAGTTTTTCCTTTTATCTTTCTATCTTTGAAGCCTTGCATCCGAGCCAATATTCACTATATGAAAAAACTAAGACTACCGTTGAAATTAGAAGATAAAACTCTATATAGGTACGGCTTAATTGTATTAAAAATATTTTCTATTAATTTATAATATTAAAAAAGGTTTTTATTAGTTAATAGCGGAAAGGCTCAAAGTCGATTCAGACCTATTACCGTAGCAAACGGGGTGGGTAGGGTCGGTTTTTGGAGGTGCGGGTTCTGACTAAGACTATTTGTAATCGGGTAATTAGTAAAGGCTATAAAGGAGGGAGGATTACGGGGGCTATTGTTTCTATTGGTTTTAAAATAAAATATAATAAAGTATAAAAGGTTTGTACTACCAACTACCTATAGGCACTAGGCTCGTACCTATAGCGCGTCAGATCGTAATGGTTATATTGGGTTGCGTTGTAATGCGATGTAAGGGTAAGGTTTTTCACTTTTCTTTTAGAACCTTCCTCTTAATATTTAAATAGGAAAAAATCGTATAGTTCTAAAAAAAAAGTATTGAAAATAGTTTTTTTAAAACCTTTTTAGTAATATTTTTTTTAAAACGTTTGGACTACGCCCTATTAAAATCCAACCTCAAAAGTATTATTTTTATTATAGTACTAGCCTATAATTATTATTTAGTTGCAATAATACTATGGCAATAGTTACCGGGTTAATATATACTCTCTAATTAATTGTACTACCCTAGAAACTACAACCAATTACTTACTATCCTAGTAAATATATTAATTACGTATATTAAAGATAAAGTTTAACTACAGGTATATAAGATAAACTATTACGTATAAATTCTATAATTTCCTTTCTTCTTTATATAATTATATAAATTTTAATTAACTTCTAACGTTTAATATTACTTTACCCTATAATAATTAATTATACTTCTACTATTATACTACGAATATATATTATTATAAAGAAGAAATACACTATTTAATATACTTATTACAATACCGTTAATCGTTAAAAAAGAAATCCTATAACGGGTAAAGTCTATAATTTTTAATATTAATATTATTATTACCGATATAAATAGTTTACTAAAAGAATAATAACTATTATTAATATATATTTAAGAGGACGTTAATATTTTAAACGCCCCTTAAAATAATAAGTTGTAAAATTCTAACGAATTAGTAAATTCTATTCCCCTTTTAATAAATAAATAAAAAACTTTTATAATTTTAAATAATATTTTTAAAACTTCGGCTATTAAAACCTTTTTTAATACCTTTATAACGAATAAATTTATATTAAAATAGAGTGAGACTATATTAATAAAAGAAGAAAGCTTATTATAGAACTATATAAGTAAGGTATAAATTTGTAGTTTATAAGAATTATTTACGGAAATTAAGTAGAGCTATTAAACTATTACTATTAATTACTAAGAAGTAAAAAAAGATGAAGTTTTACTTTACCTCTTAATTTACTTTCTAAATTAGTAAGGAGTAAATTTAGAGGTCAATTTCTTCAAGGAGGTCGAAGTTACGGAGTGTTTAGTAGTTCTAATTAGTAGGGGCGAAGTCCGGGCTATTTTTTTACTACTTCTATATCTTGTTTAGAATTGCCTATTTTCCTTTCTTTTATTTTAGGAGGGCTATTTTTCCTTTTATCTTCTTAGTAATACTAAGAGAATTAAAGGCTTTATAAACCTCTAAGGCCGTTAATTAATCTATACTTCCTTACTTTTAATAACCCCTTTTCTTAAATTATATTATTTTATAAAAAATAAAAGTAATAAAAAAACACCCTAAATTAATAAAAAACTTTATTTATACGGATTTAAAACTCTATTTATATAGATTAGAAAATTTTAATATTAAGAACAAGTTTACAAAACGAATTCGTATAAGGATAAAAAGAATATTATTTTACTCGTAGATTTTTAATAAATTTAATACGCCTTACCCGAAAACGTAAACACTTCTAGAGCTTAGGATTCACTCTATTATTAATATTATCTCAATACTTTTTAATTTTTTTAATCTTCTTCTTCTTTTCTAACCTTATAAAATACTTCTTAATAAGATAAGAGTAATATAAAAAGCAGAAAAAAAAACTAAAAATTTCAAACTTACTCCTATACTTATACCCCTTTGCCTTTATTAGGAAATCTTTAAAGTTCTTTTTAGGAGTCCGTACAAATAGAGTTTTAAGTCCGTACAAATAGAATTTCTCAAATTAATACCTTTATAAATTACTAAAGGCTTTATTATTAATATTATTTATTTAATTGATAATAATATTTTCCGTACTATTATATACCCTATTGTATACGTAGTATAAATATTTAATTATAGCGCTATTAATTTTATAAATTAATTCGAAGACTTAAAAGTTTAATTTTAAATAAAAATAAATAAGAGAAAAGTATTCAAAATAGCTTTTAAAAAAATAGAATATATTATTAAAATAATATAATTAATTTTCTTAAAGATATTAAAAGAATTAGACTAAATTAAATAAATTAATAATAATAATATTATAATTAATTTTAGTAATAATAGTAAGGATAATAATAATATTAGTAGATGATTAAATATAGAGATTAAAAATATATTAAAAAATAATTTAAAGTATACTATTATAATTAATTTCCTTAGAACTCCTCTTATAATTATAATTATTCTTAAAATACTATTCTTAAACCCTAATTCTTTTATAATTAATTAAAAAACCTTTATTTAGTAGAATAAAATTTATATTATTTAGAAAAACCCCTTTATAATAATTTAAACCTTTAATAAATTTTACTTCCCTAATAAATAGATTAAAATCCTTTATATAAATTATTATTTAGGCTTTAAAGTAATAATAATCCTTTAAAAGGATTTTAATATTATTTTAATTAATTTTAACGACCTTATAAACAAAACTAGAAAACGGACTTTACCCTTATAATATTTATAAATTCCTATTTGAATAATATTAATTTAAAATTTAATACTATATACTATTTTAATAAACTTAAATAAAATAACCGTTTCTTTACCGACTCCGAAATAAATTTTATTAAATTAATAGATTATTACTAATTAAATAAAATAATAAAAATAAAAATCTATTACCTTCGTAATAAAATTTCCAATAAATTCTATATTATTGTTTTGAATTAATATATTTACTTTAAAAACGATAATTTCAAGAAATAATTATTTTTTTACTATAATTTAGTATACAATGTAAACAATAACGAATATTATACTAAATTTAATTAATTATAAGTTAATAAGAATAGTAATAATACTAATAATACCGGTTATACTCCTAATAAGAGTAGTAATTTAAAAGAAAATACTACTAATTAAGAAAGTAATATTTTAAATTTAAACGTTATTTATATCGTTTATATTATTTATTTAGACGTTCTTAATTAATATATAAAAAACGGCTTATATTAGAAATACGGCTAAAAAGGCTATATTATACAATAGGGTAGGAGTATATATATCCTAATAACGATAAATTATTTAATAAAAAATAGACGTAATTTTATTTGAAAAATAGAACCCGAAGTATATATTATATAAATTATTATTATAATTATTACCTCGTAATACTATTTCCTTTTTAAAGCGGATTTTACATTTAAGAAAAGGCTCCTATATAATACTACTTAAACCGAAGTTCCAATGGGGTAGCCGCTAACATTTAGTCACTCCGCGCCCTCCAAGCGTAGATAGGCGGTTAATAATATCTTTTATTAAATACGCGTTATTTTCCTATAGTATTATTACTAGGTCTATAACCGAATGCTATAATTATATATATTCGAAAACCCTTCCTTTCTAAATACTACTACGGAGAATTAAACCCGAGGTATCCTATTATTTAAATAAAATTAATTATAATAGAGCAAGAGTATATTTATTTTAACAAAATTAAATTATCCGATAAAAAATAAATATAATTCTATTTATAAAGTAGAACCCGAAGTATATATTATATAAGGTATTATAGTTATTACCTTATAATATATTATATATATTTATAAGAATAGTATTGATTATAGTAATAAGGGCTTTTAGAATAATAATTATAATAATTCTTATAATAATTACGGAAGTTATTATAATTATAGCAGTTAAAACGGTCGAAATAGCCGTGGTAATTAGAATTATAATTCATTTAGCCGCTTTACTACTAGCTAAAGAGGTTATAGTAATATTAAATTTTGTAGCGCCGATATAGAAAACGTTAAAAATAAAAGTAAAGAATATTATAACGCTGATAATAGTATTAATTAGGGAAATATTTAAATTTTATAAATAATCGCCTATAGAAGTAAGAAATGTTTATATAAAAGATGTTTCAGAAGATTAATAAAAATTTAGAAATAATTATTATTAATTTGCTAAATAGTTTTAATTAAAGTTTAATACTCTTTTTTTCCTATTTACTATTTAGATTGCGTAAAATCTTATATATTATTTTCGTTAATAATAATTACTTTTCATTAATTTTTATTAATTATTCCTTTAAAAAAAAGAACGGATTTATTATTTTTAAATTATTAAAATTAAAAACATTTACCTTCGCTAATAATATTGTAAAAAGCCTAATTATTAGAGGTCTAATAACGAATTCTATATTAATTATTATTTTAAAAATATTATTTTTTTAATTTATAATTTTTCTCTTATTTATTTATTTATTTTCGGAATACTTTAATTAAAGAAATATAAACTTATAATATTTTAAACGGAAAGATAAATTTAATTTACTAATTAATATACTAATTATTATTTACTAATTAGCCTTTCCCTATTTATACAAACTATTTATAATATTTAATAATATTCTATAAATATATAATACTAAATAAAAATTAATTATATAAATAAAAGAATAAATAATAATACCCTAATAATATTAGGATTTAAAATACAAATAATTATTTATATTGAAAAGGTAATTATTTTTCTTAATAATTTTATAAACGGAACAAATCTATTTAATTATTTAAATTTAATTATACTAAAAACTCCTAAATTAATAAAAACCGCCTTAAATATTAATATTAATAATTTAATCCTTTAACGACTATCTTTATTAGATTATTATATTTAAAAGTTAAAAGCTACTCTGCTAAGGAAATTAAAAGTTATTAATATCTTAATCCCTAAATAAATTGGAGAATTAGAAATAACCCCCTTAAGAAGGCTAAAAGCCGCTTTCCTAAGAAAACTAAAGGCTATTAATAATTTAACCCTCTATAGGATTAAAAGGTTAAAGGCCGCTAATAAAATTCGCGAATTTAATTAAAAAAGCGCAATAACAGCTCGCGAATTTAATTAAGAAACGCTTTCTACTAACGAATTAGTAGAAGTTAATTACCGTAATTTAACGTTTTATTAAAATATTATAATTTGAATTAATAACCTTAATAAGAGGATATAATTTAAAATAATTAATAAATTAATAAATAAAATTTCTTTTGCTAAATATTATAACCTTAATAAGAGGATATAATTTAAAATAATTAATAAATTAATAAATAAAATTTCTTTTGCTAAATATTATATTATTAACGGGAAGGTATATTATTATATAATATTAATCGTCAACCTTAAAAATTATCCTTTATACTTCTAATTTATCTAACGGTATTACGAATTCGTTCTAATAAATTACTAAAGTAAAAATAAAACTTTTACCACTTTAAATTAGTTCTTTTATTAACTTAATATAAATAAAATTCTAAAAACGTATTATAAGGCCTACTTCTAATATATAAAAATTAAACTATTATATTAATTATTAATAAAATTCCTAAAATTATTCCTTATTCTTTTTATAAAATAGAAGAATATTATTATTAATTATCTTAAATTTATAACCCCTTATAAAAAACGTAATAATTTAAAGTAGTATACTTTACTCTTTTTGTAATAGATTTTTTAATTTTCTTAACAATATATATAAATTAAAGATATATTTATAATATTGGAGAGTTTAGTTAATTAATTATAATTAGGGATTATAAAGAAAATTAGAAAACGAATAATTATATAAGTTAATTAGACGATTAATCGTTTGCCTATTTTAATAGACTTAATAAAATAGGGTAATTATTTTAATAAATAAAAATAAGAAGGAGAAATAGAAAAGGATAAAAAAGAAAAAAAGTAAAATATTAATTCTTCCTTTAAGAAGGGGGTAATTAATAGAAAAAACTATAGCTATTCCTAAATTAATTTATTAGTATAAATTTTTATAGAGGATTTAATATACTTCGTTAAAACTTCTTTTCAATTAAATTTTACTAATAATATTTATATAAAATATTTTATTATTTATTTTATTTCAAATTATATATTTTAATTACTTGTATTTTAATTACTTATTTCTCCAAAGAAGAAAATACCTTCATTTACTCGTTAATTATTTAAATTAAAAGATTTTGAATATTAGTAAATTGATTATTCTACCTTTTATTTTCTCTATTATTTAGAATAACTTCAACCTTTCTATCTAATATTAACGTCAACTATCTAAACTACTTAAATTTATAATAATTATTAGTACTACTCTAATTAATTATTTATAATAAGTCCTATTATAGTATATAATTAGTTTTATATTATATTAATAAAATCGGCTTATTTTAGTAGTTAAAAATTTAAATATATTACTATAGTTGTCGATTATTTAATTAAAATATATTCCTATATTCCTATCGAAATTCTAATAATTAAGGAATTAATTAAACGCTTTATTAAAAAGGGCTATACCCTTTATAAATTATTTAATATTATTATATTAAATTATAAATTATAAGAGCGAACGGGTATATCTTAGTAATAGTATTAACTCCAGTAACGACCTCGATCTCATATAATTACCTACTTATAAATCTTAAATATTCGCATAAATTAAACTAAAACTAATTTAGGGTAATAACAATATAGGCCAATCTCGCGTATGTTTCGTATTTTATAGGTCCTTTTTAAAGATAATACAGTACGGCGCACTCGCGGAGTATTAGAAAAAAATAGGAAGATAGGAATTAAGAATAACGATAATCCGTATTACTTTAATAAATAGATCTAAAGGTATTAAGAAGGGTAGTAATAATATTAATTAATTTAGTAATCTCTATATATAATAAAAGTCTAAAAATTTAAATACGAGTACGGGGTGCTAAAAATTAAAGATAAGGACCTATACGAGGTCACGTACTTATTAATATCCGAATGGAGAATTAAAGTTTAAATTCCAAAATACTAAAAAAATAATCCGCTTCGGGTTCGAACCGGCGGCCTGCTAATATATTAAGCTATTATATAAATATCTATTAACTACAACCGCCTATAGTCGGTATTAGAATAATACTAGCCGCGTTACCACTTACGCTAATAAATTATAGAATAATATATTAATAATCTATTTTATATAATATATATACTATAGACCGGTAAAGGCTTAATAGCGGGTCGACTAACGATTATTACCTAAATCCTACTAGGGCCGAAACTACCTCCCTATTAGAGTTGAACTATCGATCGAAGGAGGGTAAAGAGGCTACTTACAATTATCTAAGAAAAAGCGCTGGCCAAGTAAGTACAAAGACAAAATATAACTTCGCTAAAAGGGAAGGCTATTGAAAATTTTTTACTCTAATATAGTACTTACGATTTTAGATATAAAGAGCTAATTAAATATAGGAATACTATATCGGCGGGGAGTCCTATTTGTAAATTTTATAATTATTTTAGGGATATATTATATACTATTACGTCCTCTAAATAATAATTAAAAGACTACTAAAGCTGTAATCTAGTAATTGGATAGAGAATTTAGCGGAGACCTCGCAAAGAGGAACGAAAAGTAGTTTAGCTAGAATTATTATATATAAAGAAGCCAATAGGTATTATAACCTCTATAACTTATATTTATACTAATTTAATTACTATTCAAACCCTCTAGCTTCCGAATAATTAATCCACTCCTCTATATATATCTCTTTAATCTCTATATTAAAATTCAATTATATACTAGTAATTAACGGCTCCTTTACCAACTTCTTAATACACCTTATTATATTACCCTTTTCCAGTTGTCTTTTAAATCCCCTTTAGAGGTCCGTAACGGCCGTAGACAAATCGCCCGCGCTAGGGATTCTCGTTAGCGACGTTATAACGGCGATTATAGATTGCCTAAAGATATTAACTATTTTTATTTCTTATTTACGAAATAGCGGGGTTGAAAGGGTATTGTTAAATAGTATAGAGGCGACGGGAGTTAAATTGGGGTTAATTACTATACGGCGCCGTACTATTAGGGTTATTTTAATTGCAACGGGGAGAATAGGTTTATTATCGTCGTTTTTATTATCCCCTTTATCTTACCCCTTATTATTGTTAAAGATTTCAATATACTAATTATCCCCGCCAATAGGTATTAAATTTATTAGATTCTCCTACGTTTTAGACGGTTCCGCGCAGATTGGCGCGTATATTTTACGCTTTATATCGGCGAATATATCGTTATATTAGCTCGAAAAAATAACCCTCTTCTTTTTAACGATAGGTTCGCCGTTTAGTAAGGATATTGCCCGCTTCCCCCTCCCCGTCCCTTCGATTAGAATTAATATAGTAATTGAAAATTGGTTAGGATTAGTAAATATAGGGTTTAAAGAGGTAATATTAATAATATAGGGCTTAAATAATTCGTCTTCCCTATAGAAGGAGGTAGTAAAAGATATAGGGTAAATAGCGTCGTCGCGATTAAGTAATTAGAGGTTATTGTCGTCGCTAGCTTCTTTTCTAGAATTAGAGAGTTTATTACTATTATTATATAGCGGTCCCTCCCGGTTAACTACTATAGTAATCGAATTAGTAATATCGTCGTTGTATATTACTATAGCCGTATATATCGTAATTAGTAATATCGTTAGTAGAATGTATAATATTTAAAATATTAGGCTTCTGCTATTTCCCTTTACGAAGGCGGTTAGTCGGACTTGGTAGACCTTACTACGGTTGCGAGTAAAAAAAAACCCTTATCAAGTACCGTATACGGACTAGCACCGGTAAAGCTTCGTAGCCCTATCTCGTCTAGGATAATATTACTGGTAATTTACCTCGCTTAGAACACTTAGAATATTTTAAACGTTAGCTCTAAATTACGCTAATTTTTAAATTTAAATATTAAAATATTTTAAGCGTTGAAAATATTTAAACGTTAGGAGTAGGGGCTTATATTTAATTGGCTGGATTGGTTCGTACTAATATAAATTATTAGAATCTAATTAATTAGCTACGCTCGCTCCTTCCCTTCCCGCCCGTCTCTCGTCGCCCGCCTAAGTCTAAAACTAATTCGTCGCCTACTTAAGTCCAAAACTAATTCGTCGCCCGCCCAAGTCCAAAATTACTAAGTCTAAAACTACTAAATTTAAAACTATTAAGTTTATTACTATTACTTATAATATTGCGGCCGTCGTCGTCGCTATCGTCGTTGTTATCGTCGTCGTTGTCGTCGGGTAATTGAATTTGCAATACAAATAATTATCGTTAATTTAGGAATTAAAGATGGGCCCGGATGCATTTGTACTTAGGAGTATAATAGTTGTTATTATCGTCGTCGATGGCGATAGTAATAATAGTTATAAAGAGGAAAGTTGGAAGACGCCGGACACTTTAGCTTTTTCATTTCGTTAACCCCGCTTCTCTCCTTTTCTCTTTCCTTCTCTCTCTCCTTCTCTCTTTCCTTCTCTTCTTCTCTTTCTCCTTTACTCTTTCTTTTTCTCCTTCTCTCTCTTATTCTCCCCCACCTTCCTTTTCTTATTTATTGTACCTTTTTAAAATAGAAGTGTTTAATTTTATTTAAAGTTTTATAGTAGGCCGAGAGTTTAATATTTACTCCCGGCCCAACGGTTAAGAATTCTCAACGTTTAAAATATTTTAATGTTTAAAAGCGTTAGCCTACGGTTAATAACGTTATAATACGGTTAAAATATATTAAACGTTTTACAAACTCCTATATTCCCGTTAATAAAATAAATGTAGATTTTAGAGCGTAATATTAACGGCGTATAATCTAGCTTACGAGCGCAATATTAACTTTTTTAATAATTAATACCGAGTTATGGTTGTTATTAGTTGTATTCGATAAGGGGTTCTATATATTGGTAATGTTATTAATTTGCGAGGTTAAAATCGAATTATCGTTTTTATAGGGTTTTATTTCCTATAGATTTATCGATTAGGGTATAGTCAACCGAAAGCTTGGACTTCTTTTAGTCTACTAGAATTACGGAAATGAGATTTAGGTTAAGAAGTTAGAAGATTGGGATAATAATACTAATAATTATTATGAAAGCTATAGAGAGATTAGGCTTTATAATTATCTTTATATTCTAAAATATTATATTATTGCGTATAAAAATCTTTTTTATAGTAACCTATACTTTTAAATTATTTTTAAATATAGGTATTCTTATTATAGTTTTTGTAATGAAAGATATTTCTACGACTATAAGCGTTTTAAGTAAGTAAAAGTATTGGATAAGCAAGCGTAGAAATAAGGTATAGACTTATTAAAAGGGAAGATTATTGAAGATTTTTTACTCTAGTATAGTATTTACGATTTTAGATATAAGGAGTTAATTAAGCGTAAAAGTATTATATTAATGGGGAATCCTATTCGTAGGCTTTATAATTATTTCGGGGAGTTATTATTACGTCCTCTAAGTAATAATTAGAAGAATACCGAAGTTGTAATTTAAAAATAGGATAGAGAATTTAACGAAGAGTTTGTAAAGAGGAACGAAATGGTTTAACTAGAATTATTATATATAAGACCAATAGATATTAACGGGTATTACGGCCTCCGGGATTTGTATTTGTACTAATCTAATTATTATTTAGACCTTCTAACTTCCGAATGACTTACTAGTCTTTACGCCTATATTAAACTAATTCCCGAATATTGCTGCTATTGCTTAGTTTAAACTTTTAATTAAATTGGAGTAAGATAATTCTATTATTTTTAAATCCGGTATAGAGAACGAGGTAATAGGAGAGTTGGAGGAGAATAGAGAAGAGGGATAGTTAATTAATTTGTAAAGTATTGAATATTCGCTGGTAATTTCGGTTACGTAGCCGGCGGGGATGTTACCGCCGCCGAGAGTGCGGTCGAAGTCCGGATCTAGGGTATTAATAGTATTAAAATTGTAATTATAAAATATTCGTATATTTAAACCGCTTTTCCAAGCCGGTTACTACTTTAAATAATATATTGCAAACGGTAGTACCGGCTAGGGAAGCGCTAAGCGTATAAAAATCGCCCGTTATAAATCCTCCGATAATTTAAATAATATATTAGTAAAGTCCGCTAATATATTTTTTAATTTTTATTTGACGTCTTTAATCTGTTCTTCGATACCCTTAAATAAAAACTGTTATTTAACGCGCTTTATACCCGACTATAACGCCTTATACGAATTATAAATTTAAAAACCTACGACTATAAACTTATATTGGATATCCTAAACGAATAAGTCTATTAGTTTAGAGGCCTTTAATTGAAGAGTAAATACTAGGCAATCGTCTATTCTATTAATTTCTTTCTTAAATAATAAAGGTATATATTAATTTATAAATTCTTTTCCCCGTAGTTATATTTAATAGAGGTAAACGTATTATTAGGAAGCAATTCAATTCCTCTATTTTATTACTATTGGGTTTCCCTACCTCTTCAATTGTAGTTAGTTTGCTAGTCTTCTTATTTACCGGGACCCGGTTTTATTACCCGCGTAGAGGGGTACGTAATAATTAATTCGCCTAATAACGAAAATCGTATAAGGCTCGGGGTAAAGTAATTATTAGATAATTAGAATCTGATTTAATACGCTGTAATAGGTATTTTAAAGCGTTGAAAGCTTTATACTATTCTTTCTACTTATTAAAATTAATTTCTAATTATATAACTCGAAATAACGATCTTCGGTATATATAGAAGTTTCTAATTCGGGTATAAAGATCGGAATTATACGTCGATCTATAGGGAGTGACTTGCCTAGGCTAATATTATTATAAAAATATTAGGATCCTTAATACGGCGTTTCCTATAAGTATATCGGGATCGATTATTAGTAAGTCGAAGGCGCGCGGGGTAAAGTAAAGTTGTAAAGGGTAATTATATACGGTATTGGTAGCGGTTAGAACGGCCGACTAATAGGCCGGGTTAGCCGATTCTATAACTATAAATTCGAAGGGACTTTCAACTTCATCCCAAATAGGGTTTATATTAAGCCGGCGGTTAAATTCGACGAGTTTATATACGCGGCTAATTTAAAAAGCAATTCCGATAATATTTTCCTTTTTAACTGTCCGCTGTAGTATAAAAGGGAATATTTCTAAGAGTAGGCTATATAATTCGTCCGTCTATTATATTAAAATAGATTAGTATAATTTAACGAATAAGTAGGATAGTATATACCTTTACCCCCCCTCCTAAATCGCCATCCAATTCCGTCGAATATTCGGCGTCCGGCTTCGTCGAGTATTCGATATCCGAATCCTCTTCTGCCTATTACTTCCCTTTCGTATTAGGTTTTTTAAGTAGCGGCGGCTTTGTAGATTCGTTATCCGTTAAAGGTATAAAGGTAGTCGGAACCTATACGAATATTATATATTAGTTAAGTCCAATATTAATAGGTTAGAAAATATTGTACTTTAAGCAGCTTTTTTTTCCTATTCCTATTCTGAATAGTAGGATTAGTAGAAGGACTAGTAATGGGCGATATTATAATAGTGGATCGTCTTCGAATTTTGATACCTAATTTTATATAATTTGTCTTTAATAAACCTATTTACGAAACGAATTAAGGTTAATAATGTAGTTATTAATTAGGGTTTAGTCGAAATATATCCTAAATTTTATTATTTACGTTTAATTAACCGTAAAGGGTAGTAGGCTATAAATAAGTGGTATTGTAGAGCGTATTTAGAGGTTTATCTTTAATAATCCGATTTACGAAACGAACTAAGGTTAATAATATAATTATTAATTAGGGCTCGGTCGAAATATATCCTAGACCCTATTATTTACGTTTAATTAACCGCAAAGGGTAGTAAATTATAAACAAATGGTACTGTAGAGCGTATTTGGAGGTTTGTCTTTAATAATCCGATTTACGAAACGAATTAAAGTTGATAATATAATTATTAATTAGGGCTCGGTCGAAATATATCCTAGACCCTATTGTTTACGCTTGACCAACTGTAAAGGGTAGTAGACTATAAGTAAGTAGTATTATAGAGTATATTTAGAAGGATTGTAGAAATAGAGTGTAATAAAGTATAGTATTAAGGGCAATTGTAGTAAGAGAGCCGAATAATAGAAGATTGTAGGGGTATAGTGTCTTTGTAGTAAAGTTAGGGATAATAGATAGTTGGAATGTGCGAATTTTCGAGGGGGGATCCAAGGTTAATAAGGACGGAGTGGGCTCTACTAATTGTATAGAGGGAATTAGGCGTTTTATTAGGGAAAAGGGTTCGAATAATATTATAAATCTTTATTATGAGAATATTGAGGTAGGGGCGGCGTAGCGAATAGATATTATAATATATAATGGTATATAGAGTCCGTCGAAGTATTAATATATTATAAATTAACGGGTTTTTTTAGTAAATACCTAAGCGTTTATTATTGGAGTATATAGTTATATATTCTACCTTAACGGTTACTTACGTTTATAAGTTACTTAATTAAGAAGGAGAAGTTAATATATAAGCAAGGAGTAGAAAATTGGTAAAGATTCTATTAGTCCTAACTTATATAGTTGATACGTTAAAATTCGTTTTAACGGTTTACCGGGCGGGGAATTTAGCCCGAATCCGTCGTCCCCGGCTTTAATAAACCTCTCTAATAGATAGTTATTGGTTATAATTTGCGCTCAAACCTTACCGAATGGGATACGGTGGTAGTATTAGTTTGTTCGGTTGGTAATTAGCAATTACAAGTGTAAATTAATTCCTAATTAGGGTAAGTTATATAGTTAAGCGAATAAATAGCGCAATTACCGTAGTGGGTCTAGTGGCGCGCTAAGGAGTAAACGATAGTTGGGCCGGTTCGATATCGAAAAATGTGAAAATGCTAGAGTAAAAAAGTAAAAGCGATTTGGGTTTCGACTTTGGAAAAGTTGTCTTGCCTATCGGATCTTTAGAAGTGGTTAGAGAATATTATTATAGTTTTCTATATAGCGCTATTGTAATATTATATGCGTAATTATAGGCTTCGTTAATATAAGTAAACGAATTTATTTCGAATTAAATTTATTCTATTTTAAGAGATTCCGAAATATTGGCATTCTCTAATTCACTTACCTATATTATTAACTTTACTATATAAAATTATAATTATTTATTTATCTATATTTATATAACGAATTTCAAGTAAAGGTACCTTTTTTATGCTATAGATTTATATAGAATTAGTAATATTGGAAGGAACCTAGACTTAGGTTAGAAAATATTTGTGTAAGTACTATCTATAAATCCTTTATTTATAAATTCTTTCCTAATATTAGTCCTAAGATCCTTTTAAGTATTAATTCCCTCTACGGCTATTAATATTTCGCTGAGCTAATTATTCCGAACGGAGCCTTAGGGTGTTGCGGGTGGAATACGTTGGAATTGCTGCTAGACTTTATACGGTCGGCTTTTACTACTATATAAATTAGGATATTATAGGGGAGGATTTATAAATCGATAATAAGTAGAGGTTTTGTAAAATGTATTTGGAATAAATTTATATGTGCGTCCGAATTGTTTATATTTAGTATAGGTAATCCTTTCGGACGAAGGGATTCTAATAAAATAGTTTCGGATACTGGTGCGATGCTAGATCCCTAGGAGTTAGTAAACGATTGCTGTATTATTGAAGTGTAGGTATCTATATATTTTGTAACGTTCTTTGTTCGGACGGCTGTAGCCGTCTTCACTTATTTGCTCCCTTTTACTCCTTTTTCTCTTCTTTTCTCTCCTCTTTTCTCTCTTCTTTTCTCTCTTCTTTTCTTTTTTCTTTTCTCTCTTTATTACTTTATTACTTTATTACTTTATTACTTTATTATTTTATTACTTTATTATTTATTTTATTATTTACTTTATTATTTAATAGCGTTGTATTAGATCGTCGGAGTTACCCGATAGTAAAGAAGGCGATAAAGAAGACGATAATGAAGATAATAATGACCGGGAGGGACGGGAAGACGACGATAACCTTATTGATAGGCGATATCGAGAGATATAGTGAAGGATTTCAGAAATGGAAGGACCTAGTGCATTTTAGGGATAGTTTTAAGAAGTACTGTCCGCGAAATGACTAATTAGAAGTTGGCTTGGCAAGACGCCTTGACTAGTTGTAGGGCCGTGCTACGCATTTGACTAATTAGCGAATAAGAAACTTTATTAGCAAAATTTGGCTTTAGACGAACCGTCTTTCAATTCCGCTTCGGTGGATGTGGGTCTATGAACCCCCAGACTGTGAAAGTTATCTACCTTTGTATAGTTGAAGTACGTTTTAATAAATCTTATATAGTATTTTTATTTATTTAATATTGACTTAAAAAGCTGTTAGTTATAGATAATTCGGAGGATAAATCCGATATTTAGAAATAAATTATAGAGACTTATATTCCCGTTTTAGTAGGAGGGGATTTTTAAAAAGGCTATCCTATCTTTATAGCCCCGGATGTACTTTATTCTAATAGGGGTGAGTATTAAAAGGCGGGCTTCGTTTTAATAGGAGTAGAATACTATAATTAAATTTGCTATTATAATTAGATTTGCCGCTATACTTAGAACTACTATTATAATTAGAGCTACTATTATAATTAGATGTACTGTTATAATTAGAACTACTATTAAGCTTAAATTTACTATTATAATTAGAATTGCTATTATAATTAGATTTACCGCTATAATTAGAGTTGCCGCTATATTTAAATTTACCGCTATAATTAAAATTGCCGCTATACTTAGAGCTACCGTTATATTCAAAGTTACCGCTATATTTAGAGCTACCGCTATATTCAGAATTACTACTATACTTAGAATTACCGCCATACTTAAAATTACCGCTATACTCAGAGCTACCGCTATACTTAGAATTACCGCTATATTTAGAATTACCGCCATATTTAGAACTACTGCCATATTCAAATTTACTACTATAATTAGAGCTGCCGCTATACTCAGAGCTACCGCTATATTTAGAATTACCACTATACTCAAAATTACTACTATATTTAGAATTACCGCTATACTTAGAACTACCGTTATACTTAGAGTTACCGCTATGTTTAGAGTTACCGCCATATTCAGAGCTATTATTAAGCTTAGAACTACCGCTATATTTAGAGCTGCTATTAAATTTACCGCTATTATTTTTAGGGGCTATTGGGGGTATAAAGGCTATAGGGGTTATAAGGGCTATATAGAATATATTATTTCCTTCGATATTATAAGAGGTTAGTATATACCTTAGTAACCTCCGCTCCGATCGGAGTCGATTATTATAGATTCTAATCGGAGCGGACGTGAAGTTTTAGAAGTTTACTTTTGGGCCTTAGCGCCGTTATACTACTTTTAGCGCTTTCGCAGTCGTTTTATAGAGGGTAATTGTTCGCGTAACCGCTTTTGGCGAAACGCTAAGTCGTAATAGTAATTATCGTTAACCGGAATCCTTAACTATAGAGATTCGAATCCTTCCGCATAGAAACTTTCTCTACTTTTATAGGTTAGTAGCTAATTATCGGTCGCTATTTCCTAGTCGTTACTTAAAAGAATTAGTATTAACTAATATTACTAATATTAACCAATATCAACTAATATCCAAATATTTAAATATTTAAATATCTAATTGAAGTATTAATATTAAATACTTATTCGCTATTAAATATCCTTTAAAGTTTTTTGTAGATGAAGGTTTTAGAATTTCTTACGCTTAAAGCTTCTCGTAAGGATTTAAAAGCCTATTATATTATAAGGGTACTTATCCGCCCAAACGGATACTTTCGCTTACCTCGCTACGAACTACAACTTTAAAATTATAATTAATAATTTCGATTTCGAGTAATAACATTTCTTCCAAATTTGAATAAAACGTTTTTTCTAAGGACTTTAATCTTTTACGAGTATTTAAATTCGAGTAAAGACGTTAATATTTTGGGTAATTGCACCCAAAAAGAAAAGTAGGGATAGTCTCTAACGGAAGGATTTAAATCTTTATGGCTAAGGATTCCGATTATTAGCTAAATTATTAGTATAGGGTAGGGTAGGGTAGTTTCGGAGGCCTAATAAATCTAATTAAGATTAGGAAGTATCGCGGCTATTTTCCTACTTCTTGCAGTCGCCGGGGTATATAATACTACCTAAAGGCAAATGCTTTTAAATACAATAATTGTTAATATATATTAATCGCGACGGTTACACTTTAAAAAATTATTTTTAATATTATTATTTACGGGGAATTGAACCTACGGTGTCGTATTATTGAATAGAATATAATATTATAGCGGAAGGATATAGATTACCTAAGCTAAATTATTAAAAGATAGAAGAATATTCTATTCGTTAAATGGAATATTAAGTATACGCTTATATAATTAATGTTATAATTGAATATTTTGTAATAATTTTTAAAAAAAGGGATTCTGAATTAAGTTAATTATTAAAAAGAATTTATTTTTAATTAATTTAAAACTAAATATATATTAAATTAGAATTTGATTTAAATTTATTCTAAATGATATTCGGATT
>RAPC01000013.1:1208665-1388159 GCA_009806235.1 Neurospora sp. CHS-2018c
AGCCAGGAGGGTGCATATGAGGTTGTGGCGATCAAGGACCGGTTCTGCGCGTTTTCGACGCAGATGCTTGGGGTGGAATATGTGGAGGGTAAAGATGGGCGGTTGTTGAAGTACCAATGATCACCTACTTTATGATGAATCAGAAGACAACAAGGAGAAGGGAATGGAAGGTGGTGAGAATCGAAAGGGGTTGGACATGAGGGGAGGAAGGCGGAGGAAGGAGAATCATGCAGGGATTCTCAGAGAAACAACCAAAGTGAAGAGTGAAGACATGCTGGGTGGCACGGTATGCTCTGGTATGCTGTGCCATAGCTGCGCATGGTACGAGGTCGGGGTGAACAGCGGAAGGAAGCAAGTCAAAATATCAACGATGAAAAGGATGAAAGAGATCGGGTTCTAGGGATGGAGGTCTGGTTTTTTCTTTTTTTTGTAACGAATTACTACCACTACTCTACATCCACTTATGTGTTTTTTTGTAGACTAAGAACATAGCATGGCGTTTTCTGTCTTTATGGGGAACGAACATTTACCACAACGCACGAAAACTAAAGGAATAGGATAGGATAGGATAGGATAGGATAGCAGAAGTGGCGGGAAAGGAAAAGGAACAATGAAAGAACTGGAAAACATGCTTGATTCGGGTTTATATATTGTGCTACAGACGTGTAGTTTTCTCCTCCGTATGTATTCATTCGTTGATAACGCACACCGGCGTTGTAGTTATATATGTGTACCTTCCTATATTCCTATGCAAATCAGTGCTTAATGCAATCTTCTTTCTCTGTACTTTTCCTTTCCCCATTTGAAAACAAGTCCCGCGTTTCCTCTCCTTCTGGTATCCAAATCCCCTCAAGCCTATGATACCACGATGCCATGCGCTCGAAGAGTGTGTTAAGTACATTCATAAAAACCAGTAACAACACACCATCCATCCCTCATCGGGGCTCCTGTCTCTCCAACCTCTCCCTCCTTTCTTTCGTTCCCTGTCCGCAAATCGAGCACTACTCTCTCTCCTCATCACTAGCACTCTTCGCCCTCTTCGCAGGGCTCATATCCCCACTCGGCCGATGATGCAGCTTCTTTTTCGCCAGCACGCTATCACTACTCCTGCTAGTATCCTTCACGCCAAGTAAAAACGACCTAGCACTGACTACCGGCGAGGAACTATTACTACCGCCACCAGCAAGTAAATTCTGCTTCTTCGAGGAGGAAGTAGTCGAACAAGAGGAGGAAGAAGAAGAATGATGCCAAGAAGCCGAGAGAAGACCATGCGTTGGCGTGGCCACAGGCACAGCACTCTCCAACCTACTCAAAGCCTCCGTAAGCTTTTTCCGAGCTTCCAGCTCTCTGTTGGTGCTTAGAGAGCTGGAAGATGAACTTGGGGAGGATGATGTGCTGCAAGACGACCGGGGTCGGTAGAATTCCTTGACGATGCAGAGTGCTGCGTGGTAGACTTGGTATAGGAGGAGGCGGATGCCGGCGTTGGGGAGGTCTTCGATTAGGGAGGAGATGTCGTCGCTGCTGGTGCTGCTGCTGGCAGCTGTTGGTGGTGGCGGTTGGGGACTGGAAATTGCTGGTGCAGGAGCAATGGTGGTTTGTTCGGTGATGGCTGTGATGGACATGACTCCTGTGTTGGTGCTGTGGGTGCTGACGCTTGTGTTTCTACTACTGCTGCTGAGGTCATTCGCATAGGTAGAGGTAGGGCCGGTTTCGAAGCCCTCCATAAAGGATTCCGAGACGCCGTCGCTGAAAACAGTGGCTAACAGGGGATCGCCAAAGACGCAGTTGCTCCAGTCTTGAAGGCCGGTAAGCGTCAGTTGTCGTTCACCACCGATGCTGTCTGATGCTGGTGCTGCTGGCTGTGGTATTGCCATGTAGTTGCTGTAGCCGTTCGTATTTGTTGTTGTCGTTTTCTCCATGGTGACCAAAGTGTTTGTGTCATCAGCCATGTCAACAACCACCAGCCTCGGTACCTTGACCTCGTTGAGCAAATGCGCAAACCGCCTGAAATGTCTTCGTATCGGAGAATAAGCCATTGTTACTGCCATGTCTTCGCTATCTCTTAGAACACCCTCTAATAATGACTGAAAGGCGGTTGACCAGTTCCTTGCTCCGTCAGCTGCCATCAAGCCGCCTTCTCCGAACCCCGCGGTTTTGTCTGAAAGCTCTATTACTGGCATCTTAGGGACGACGGCAGCCACGGGGCCGAATCTGCCCGACGGTGATGTTATTGATGAAAGGGACCGGTAAAGCTGGCCGAGGTGCTTATCCAGACGTTTGCGCTCTGCATGACTGGGGGGAGAAGGTAACAAGGCAACGGGAATGCCATGTTGATGCTCGAAGACGTTGTATGCTGACCCTAGCTCGACAGGACCGTGACTTGATGTATGCACGAGGGCCGGGAGGAATCTCTGAAGTGTTGGGTTTGTGAATCTCGTCGAGTGGCTCCTGACAAGAGCATCCCTGATCCACCGAACTGTCGCGGCTTCGGAGCCTATTATGGATTGTTCGTGCCTCAAAAGTCTGAATAGGGCTTGTGGTGGGAGCGAAAGGATGAGCGTTTTCCCGTCCGAAAGACTGACTTCGAATATCCTCTGCGGTCGAAGGGAAGCAATGGGCCGTAAGCTATGGACCGTTACGTGACTGGGCACGATCGCGCTGAGGGCAGCCTGTACCGATTGTTCTGACGGTTGTCGACACATGGTAAGACTGTAGGAGAGGTAGTGTCCCAAGAGGAGTAAGACGATGTAAACAGGACAGATGTGATTTGGAGGGTCGACGGGGGAAAACGACTGTCAAAAGACAGTCATATATCTCTTGGCTCCAAGAACACTGCGGCCAAAAATGATATTCTCAGGGAGCAGCTGAGCGATTATATGGAGCCTGCGTACTTGTATCTGCCTGTGATGTGTGGAGATGTACGTAGAGACCGAAGGGTACTCTGGTACTTGAGGCTTGTTTTGATTGGGAAAGGGGGCCGAAATATCCGCTCGGTGATGGGCATCGACAGAGTTGGCCAAGCGTGTTGGATCTTTTGTACTAATACTCAGCAACTAGTCGGCAATTGGTATTGTAGATCGAGATGGCATGTGATGATACCCGATGCTGCTAAAGATAGGAGGGGAGATCAACTGTCGTCTGTTCAGCCTCTCTTTTTCGTTTCAGACTATTGGGCCACAGGTGCTCTGGTACGAGTGTCTCCTCACCGTGCCATCTCTTTCTTGTATTTTCTCTTCCTTTTGGTGTTGTTGTTGGCGGAAGTTGACGGATTGACCGCCGCGAGGGAAGAAACTTGGAGGATGAAGGAAGGAAACAGGCTTCTGTTGGCTTTTAGCTACCCACTAGAGTAAGGTAGACGTGAAGCCGAGACAGCGTCCGTTTACACATGCCCTTTACGGGTAAGACCCATCCCCCATATGCCCGTCAGCTCGGTAGCAGGCCGGGATCAGGATGGGGTGGACAGGTCCAACAGGTACCAGGCCGTTCCGCATAGGGGATGCGGCCCGGACGAGGAAGGACCAAGCTGGGCCGCTGGACTGACTAGCAGCGTTTCATTACTCGCCGGTCCCTGTACCTGGTATCAGACATACTATGGTGAGATGGGTAAGTAAAACGCGTGGGTCAGGTCGCTGATGATCTCTACCGCTTTTTCTCACTCGATTTGATTTTACTCAAGCCAATCCTGTTACTGGATCGGTCCCAAGAAACCCTGCGACCCGCATCAACTCAGCAGAAGATTGGTCGAAGGCCTTGCTAGGTCAGATATCCCCGGCGCTATACCTATTTNCAAGCCAATCCTGTTACTGGATCGGTCCCAAGAAACCCTGCGACCCGCATCAACTCAGCAGAAGATTGGTCGAAGGCCTTGCTAGGTCAGATATCCCCGGCGCTATACCTATTTGAGTGAAATCAAATCGAGTGAGAAAAAGCGGTAGCACTCGAGTGGCCATACAGAGCCACGAAGCTTTGCTTGTACTGGTTCGTGCACGGTACCTAACAAGGGGGCTTTACTTTGGCTCGCAACCGCAGTAAAGAGGATGGCAATCCCGCCGATACATGGAAATCCCATCCCGCAAATCTGTCTCGTAGTGTACCGCTTTTTCTCATTCAAGTTAGAAATATCCTTCCCTCTTGTAGTCTAGTACAGGCGAGTCTGCAGGTGGCTGGCAGGGTTGAAAAGTGGGTAGGAGGGGTGTTGCCGGCCCGGCTATACCTTGATGGGTTTAGCGGGGCAGGGGGNGCGAGTCTGCAGGTGGCTGGCAGGGTTGAAAAGTGGGTAGGAGGGGTGTTGCCGGCCCGGCTATACCTTGATGGGTTTAGCGGGGCAGGGGGGGATATTTCTAAGTTGAATGAGAAAAAGCGGTAAGTCCATGTGTGCTGTACAGTACGAATAACGAGTGCTTGGGAAAGCATGAAAGGTACCTCTACGGACCACACAGCGCCTTTTTAAACTTTGAGTGTCTTGGCCGTGACAAGTCTGTCATGCGTGGCCCTTCCATTTTGTGAGGAAGACCACTCTGGCTTATATTTCTTTCTTTGATTTTTCTTGTCACATGCCAAAATGGATGTAAAAGAGGTTAAATTGCAGGGGGAGATCACAACTCCAGTGAGCACTTTCTTTGCTAATGTGCTAGAGGACGGCGAAGACGGCCTAAAAGTCGTGATAGATGGAGCATCGCCAAGCATACTTCCGGTGGAGCAATAGCGTCGAACTGGCGAATAAGGTACCGAGACAAGCGAGAGCGAAGACCTTCCGCGCAGAATATCGACGCGGGAAATCGGGCCCGTTAAAACGACTGTGTCTTCTAGTTGAACGACTGTAACCCACCCGCCCACATGTAAGCGAGCCAATAGGATAATCATATTGAACCATATCTATGCCCGCCAAATTTCGCTATGAGTAACATAGTCCAACATTTCTGTACAAATATCGCATACAAACATTTTTCTGGGCGCTAATTATAGTAAACACGACGATTTATCGATAGATTTATTATTACATATATATATAGAAGGATTACTAGTAGTACTACTATTACTAGTACTAGTACTAGGGGTATTAGGGGTATTAGGGTTACTAGGGTTGCTAGTAAGGCAATTATTTAGGAGTTTGTAAGGTAAACGGTATACTACCTCCTATCGTTGGCGGCGGTCCTATATTACTAGGGAGAGAGGATAAAGGTATCGCTATAGGCTAGATTCCCTAGTAAATTTAGGTATAGTACAATTATTAATAGTGTTGATGGTATTAACGCTATGCCTATTATTAACGCTATGCTTATTACTATAATACCAATTGGGCTACAGCAAATTCATATATTTCCCGTTGGCGAATATTATCTTCCAATAGCTCTATATACTGTTTTAATTGGGCGGCTTCAACTCTGGCCTCTTATTCTCTCTATTAAATTAATTATATAGCCGTTACCCTCTTCCTCTTCTATAATAGCGGCGGCGGGGTATCGTAAAATAGATTATATCGTATGCTATTATTAGTATTATTAGTATAGGCCAATTACTATTATACTGCGAAAGGTATAGGCTGGGCGCTATTTTTAATTTAACGATAGCGAATAATAATAGGGAGGGGGTCTTACTTATAGCGAAACTCGAAGAAATTTAGTAGTAAAGGCTATATTTAAATACGAATTAATTAAGGTATTTAGTAAGGGGAATACTATATAATTAACCTTATTTATTTTTAACTATTAGTAACGATCGATCTTTTAAAGTATTAACTATTTACCCTTAATAATTATATATTTAAAAGTATACTAGTAAGGTATACTAAATTACTTCTTAAAGTGGCCTTTATAAATTATATTTCCTATTCCCCTCCTCTTAATAGATTTATTTACAATTTCAATTTGCCGCTATACGTACGCTAGTATTAGGAAATTAACAATATATTTCAACCCCTTTAATATAAGGTATTTAAAGGCATTAATAAATTTCGAGGTCTATATAGCGAACTTGGTAGAAAAGCTCTCTTACAAGCGGGTGAAGGTTATCTCGATAATAGCGAGTAAGGTATTAAAATCAATACAACAGTTCTTAAGGAAAACTTTTAATATTCTATATAAACCTTCTATACGCAACGTAATTCGTACGTTAAAATTACAGTATATCCTTATAGCAAAGTAAGCGAACTTATAGTATATAGGGACGTACGTATCCTTAAGATAATTAACAATATTTATAAAATAAAATATAATTAATATAGAGGGTAAATAAGGTAAGGGGAGGGGAAGTAACGGGAGGGGAGGGGAAGGGAGATATACCTTTTTACTTAATACTAAACTCTTTGATTAGAATTCCCTACTCCTTCTAAAAATCCCTTTAAATCTTAGAATAAACGACGGCATTCTAAGCGGCCAGAATATTATTAATATTATCTACTTATTTATATTAATTCGTTACAAATAAACGATTAAAATTTAAAATATTAAGGATAGTAGGATTCTTTATCCCTAATTCGAAGTAATAAGCGCAATCTTTTATATTAAGAAGCGTAGCGCCGACGTAATAAAAGAGACGGTTAATAGAATCCTACCCTCCTACTTAGGGTTTATAATCCTTATATAGATAGTTCCTATTATTACTTCGGTTGCCTAACGTAATTCCCTCTAACGAATTATACTATTTCTTCTTAGTATTGAAGGCGACGTTCTTTATAATATACTATAAACAAATCTAGTACTAAGTATTATCCTTAAATATTTATTTATATACCTTTTTATATATTTTATTATAATCTATAATAATAACCGAAGGTTAAAGGATTTTATAGGTCGATAAAAGGTTATATAATTACTTAAATACCTATAGAAAGTATTCTTTTCTTTTACTATTAAGAAGGTAATACCTTATATTAAAAGTAGTATATATAGTACTTACGCCGCTAATTTGCAATAGAAATATATTATATTTATTAACTTTATAAGTATAATTAAAATTCTATACTTCTAAGTTCGCCTTTAATTATTCGAAATACTATAAATAAATTTAGAAGACTCTCTCTATACGGGTATCCTTCTTTATACTACTATAGCGATAGATCTTCGAAATAACCCCGGGTAATAACTTTAATTAATTAAAAAACTATTAAGTAGGTATAAGGGGGCTAATTACCCTCTCCTTCTCCGCAATTAATATATTTTATACGTTTTGTAGCGTAATTTTAATATTAGGGAATTTTAACTTTATTACCGCGGTAATATCGCTAGTAAACGTCTTTAATTACTTAGTAAGGCGTAAAATATTAATATTAATATCCTTTATCTATTGTTAACGGCGATAGATAAAGAAGTAAACCGCCGTTTTGGGGTTGAGGGTATAGTTATAGTTAGAATACCGTATAACGAATTACTAGCGTTGTATTTTGGTAGGGAAAACGGCTATTACTTTCTACTAATAATCTATTTTAGAATTAGTAATTATAAGTTTCGTCTTTCTCCCGGTAATTAATTTCCTAATTATTTTATAAAATAGGCCTCGTATATATTCGAAATTATATTACATTAGTATACCCTTAATATAATTGCTAGGGCGTTATTTAATTACACTAAATCCTAATTCTTTAGTAATAGTATTTAATTTTACTATTAAGAGGTCGACTATTTTAAAATTACGCAATTATAATAATTTGAACGCGGACGGAAAAGGAGAGGGTAATATACTTTCTCCCCCCTTCCCCCCCTTTTTGTTATTAAATTTATTTATCGATAGGGACGACGAAGAGGATTGCAATAATAATAGGGAAGGAGAATAAGCTCGACTCGACTATATTTGTATAGCCTTCTTCTTAAGGGATAGTATAAGAAGCGCGTATTAAAAGGCGGGAGTAGGAGATAAGCGCTCTTATTTAACGAGGTCGTCGATATTAGGGTAATTATCCTAGTCGATTTGATTAGAGGTAGGCTTAGCCTTCTATATGTAAAAGTATTCGAGAGAGGGCATTGGGCTAGGAGTGTGCGCGGCGGGCTCTGGTTGGGAGTTGGTAAGATTAATAATTTTAGGCATTTGCATAGCGGTTAATTACTACCCCTCCCTACTAACCCCTCAACACTATAACTTACTTTAGCGATAGACGGCGACGACGATGTACTTAATGGCGGCTCAATAGTGTTCAATTGCGATAGCCGTTAGTACAAAGGTATCAAAACGTACAACGATATTGCCAGCACACAAATTTGGCGGGCACGAACATGGTATATTATTGGCTCGCTTATATGTGGGCGGGTGGGTTACAGTCGTTCAACTAGAAGACACAGTCGTTTTAATGGGCCCGGTTTTAATGGGCCCGCGGGAAATGGGAGTAAGAAAACCCGGAGTGCTGGAGTCCCTGAACCACCGATGAGATCCAATGACATGGCTACCAGAGTTCGGTAGAGATGGTTGTGGGTTGCATTTACCACACCTCAGTGTACGTACTATAGTCTACATTCATCAGTACATGGTTGAGCTGGTGCAGCGAACGGAAAGTCGGGTGCTTCATGGCTTGGCAGAAGTGTCCGAAAGAATCGAAATTGGCAGTGCTTGATGATGGTGATGATGTGGATTTCCATCACGCAACAAGTCCAGTCCTCGCTCATATCCGCTCGGGTGCGGCTGACAAGTTGAACGACGCCCTAGAAGCCCAACTCATGGCTAGCTATTTGCTAGTACAGTGCATCTCTACCTTGCTGCTTGTTTCGCTTGAAGTAACTCGACGGAAGAAACTCGAAGCAAGCAGGAAAACCCTTGGGGATTCCTTGATGGCAGGAGAGCCGCGGCTTCGGTAGTCGACGCCACCTCGCTATGGGAGGACGTCAACTGGACAATCCGGCACGCTGCATGTGCGTAAGAGGATGCCAAGGGAGCGAAACAAGGGAGACCACAGGGTCGGGGCCGGGACAAAAACGTGGTGAGAGAAAAAAGGAAGTTTGAAGTGTGAAAGAGGATGGAAGCCTGAGGGAAGCTCGGAAGTTCTCATGAATGGTGAATGGTGGTCAGCCAGTTTCAAGTTCCGGTGAGGTGACTGGTGAGTCGATGCCCCCATGAAGGATGGGCAAGATGGGCGGGCATGAGCCGGACAGAGTGGTGTGCTACAGAGTGTCAGTCTCAGACTTAGTTGTGAAGACAAAACGAAGCCAAAGTTGAAGACCAAACAAGCGAGCCGGGAAATTGCTGATTGGCCAGCAGCAAGCGAAACACGCCGGATTGGGAAGGGCCACGAGCCACGGAACAAAACAAGCGAGAGACAGGACCGAGACAGGCGAAAGCACGTTACACCAAGAGCGGGAGGCTTTCAGGCATCACATTCCTTTTTGGTGGCTTTCTTTGCTCGCTCAGGCTCACCCCACGAGCGAAAGCACCTTCCTAATGTGGTTGTGTGATCTGGAGATATTGGATAATGGTTCTGGATATTGCATGCCATGATGCTGCCTCAACTCATTACATCTGACGGCGCTCATATGGGCTACCAACTCAGCCACGCCCTTGGGTCGCAGGCAGTAGCAAATGTCTTCAAGATATCAATATCGGACATGCCCCGAAACGGTGGACAACAAGCGAGGCCATTCCGGTCCCCATCTCGGTCTCCAGTCTTGGAATCTGGGAATCGACCACTCATGACATGCGAGCTAGCCCCGAGCCAGCAAAGTGCCCGTGCTGTGCTGCCGTCTTCCCGGCCAATATGTTGACCCCCAAGACCCTTCAAAAGCGAGCTCGAGGACAACCCTAACCCGAACTGTCAAAGTGGCCGAAGGGGTTCAACGCGGTAGAGGCCGGGCCATGTCCGCGATGCCGTCAGAAGTCGGGGAAACGAAATGAATTGCGATGAACTGTTTTACGAACGGGTTCGGGGCCCAATATCCGCAGAAAGCGCACAAATCATTGCGTTGCTGCCACTCGTCAAAATTGTCTGGAATAGGGCTTAGCGTCCGTCAACCCACCCCCCTGCATGCTTGCCCATCCCCCCTGTGACGCTGCGACCTTCCACTGTAACTTTGAGGATTGTGATTTTTTGTCCACCGGACATATTCCTCCTACAGATCAGCACGCCTAACTACAAGCGCTGAAGATCATGGCATCCTGCAGTGTAGCCTCACCCACTGACTAGGTGCATACATCACCAACAGTACAATACATGACGAAACAGTCAAAACTACATGATGAATTGATACGAACAGTTGGAGCCCGAGGTATTTACAGAAGATTCCACAACACACCGGAGTACTTTCGGAGACATACCTCTAGGTAGTGCGGGCGAGCTATAAGGTTGTGTTCGGTGCCGCTGTAGTACGGTAGAGGAAACCTCACATTACTGTGCATAGTCCGCAGCTGCACTCCCTGTACGGTAATGCAACGGTAATGCAAGCCAAAGTTTCTTACTGGAGCTCCTTACTGCTTTGTGTTCGTTGGNTAAGGTTGTGTTCGGTGCCGCTGTAGTACGGTAGAGGAAACCTCACATTACTGTGCATAGTCCGCAGCTGCACTCCCTGTACGGTAATGCAACGGTAATGCAAGCCAAAGTTTCTTACTGGAGCTCCTTACTGCTTTGTGTTCGTTGGTATTGGGCTGTAAGAAGTCGTGGTGCTGTATTTATAGGGGGTATAGGTGCTGAGGTACCCTAAAGTTATTACATCTTACAGCCTTATACATGGGGTCTAGGACCTTTAAAAATGTTAAAAATCCGGCCATTTCAGTAAGGAATCTGGGCCTCTNGGCTGTAAGAAGTCGTGGTGCTGTATTTATAGGGGGTATAGGTGCTGAGGTACCCTAAAGTTATTACATCTTACAGCCTTATACATGGGGTCTAGGACCTTTAAAAATGTTAAAAATCCGGCCATTTCAGTAAGGAATCTGGGCCTCTAATTGGTCAGATGCATACCTTGCATAGTTTTGGGGTAATGCAGCAACTTGCATATTTTTACTGAAATCCAGCCGAACACAAAAAGTGCAGCTGTAAGACTGCACCTTACAGCCACCAAAACTGGGTTTTCCCTACTGTACTACAGCGGCACCGAACACAGCCTAAGTATTTTGCTACTAAACTAGTGTACGGGACCTATCACTTGCTACTAGTTGCAGAAATATCTCTTCCTTTTTCCCCAAAAAAAGGATTCCATTGGTCTCAAATCCTGCAAATTCTATACGCTCGTCTGTTTAACGCCGTCACCACATAAAGTCCACATTTTGATGGATCTCACCGACTGCCCCGGAGCAAAACCTAGGAAGGAAATTCCCTCGTGAACTCCTCAGTCTCACTCCAGGACAGAGACATTGTCCAGCTGCCTCTTTGGGTACAAGGTAGCGAGCGAACGAAAAGAAACATCGTGGTGGCTGCCCGCTCCTCCCACTTTGCCGTTCTCCAACACCATTTTGAAACCCGAACTGCCGATATGGGTTGCTTTTACATACCTTTCTTTCTTACTAGGCACACCCTTTCCAGCACATCTGACTGATCTGACATGGCCATGTCACTGATCAAGACACCTGAAGAGAAAACCCGCCAGGCGCGCTGCACAAAATGCCACGATTCATGAGACAATCCGCTTCTCGCTATTACTCTCGCTTGTTTTCACGTCTCCAGGCAAATCATTGACATCCCAATGATCCTCCCACACGCTGCATTTCACTAGTACTGCATCTCGCCAGAAAAACAGGGACCGCTAGACAACAAGTACATACGGAACCAGTCCCCGCCCCGCCCCGCTGCTGCCGCCGCCACCGAAAAGTCTCCGG
The DNA here is from genome assembly GCA_009806235.1 of Neurospora sp. CHS-2018c. NCBI lineage: Eukaryota > Fungi > Ascomycota > Sordariomycetes > Sordariales > Sordariaceae > Neurospora > Neurospora sp. CHS-2018c. Next base: position 1,220,393 of record RAPC01000013.1, read on the forward strand.
GGCCGGTCGCTGCCTTCGCTCCACCACTGTCCCCATCCCCCGACTCCCCGAGTTTCAAGCGGCGGTAGAAGCAGGCTCCTCCTCCTCCTTGGTGTCTTTGGTCTCCTGCTCCTCCTTCTCCTCCTCCTTGGCCGCTTCCGGCTTCTTCTCATCTTGCTTCTGCTTCTGGCCCTGCTTGTCCTTCTTACCAACCGTCGTGATGCCAGCAGCTTGGTTGTACAGCTCGGTCATGTTGTACTTCTTCAGCTCATCCCAATCACCATCCACAACACTCAACCCGCAGACCGTCTGTGATTGCCCCGTAAGAAGTCAGCGTTAGCGAACGGATTCTCCACCACTCAAGCAAGTAGTTCAGCAAGCCAAGCGTGAAGCAAAGCAGTGCGCGAGAGATGTTTGTGGGTCAAGGGGAGAGGGATAACCCAAGACTGTCTGCCTTACTTACCTGGAAGATATCCACCAAAATGACCTTGTCCGGATTGGTAAGGTTGACCTTGTGACGCTCATCGTTGATAAGACCGGCAATGGTGTTGATGACCACGTCCCGCTTCAGGTTACTGTGGTTGCGAAGCGTAGGCCGGATGGCGTATGTGTAGGGCTTGTACTCCCTCTTCTTCTCCTCGCCCTCCTTATTTTCCTCTGACGCCGCCGCAGCTCCGTCTGCCTCTGCACCAGCACCACCTTCTCCTTCCTTCTGCTCGCCCTTTTTCCCGCTCAAGTCAAAGTACTCCTCCAAAACTTGCCTAGCCGTCTCAGCCAACCCCTGCTCCGTCGCCTTGCCCATGACGCTCATGGGCGTCAACCGGTTGAGATAGCGGCACTTGATCTTCCTGATGTCGGTGCACTCCTTGGTGTCGACGACTATCCTCTTGACGAACTCGACCGGCTCGATGGGGGCCTTTGTACGCACGAACAGGAGACAGTCGATGTTGAGCTTCATGGCCTTGAGCAGGGCCTTGTCGTCCTCTTGCTTTTGGACGTCGGCCGTCTTTTTCTCCTTCATTTCGCCGAGTTCTTTCGCAATGGCAGCCGCGATGTCTAGTTCTGCATCGTCGTCATCTCCGGCTTTGGGTTCTTTGCTGGCGGGCTTGATGCCGTACATGGTTTCGATGTACTCTTCGAAGAGGTTGATGACTTCCCGGGCAGCCTTGTTCTCCTGGTGGCGTGCGCACGTCACCCAGATGCCGCGGTCGCCGATCTGAGGGATGGAGTTGCGCTCGAGGGCGAGCTTGTTCGCTTGGTTGGGTGTTGTCCATTTGCCGGCGTTGCCAGTCTGTTCATTTTGGGTGTTAGACATCATGTAGCTGTCAAATGAAGGGAGAAGGGGAGAGGGCTAAAGAGGTGGTAAACTGCTCAAGACTTTGATCATGTCCCTGACAACTCCAATAACCAAGTCCAATGGGCGCAAGCGCGTGTGAGACAACTTGTCAAACCAACCGCATGAGACTTTGAGGATATCCGACAATGAAACATTTTGGATGCATGCTCAATCAACCTAGAGCAGCTTGAAGCGCATACTATCTCATCCAGAGTTTCTGAATAGACTCATGGCTAGCGGATCATCGGGAGTGAATACCTTCTTCTTCTTCTGTTTCTGGCCTTCAGCACCGCCTGGGGCGCCCTTTCTCTTGCCCTTATCACCTCCCATTTTGTTCTTTTTCTTGGAGACTGGGGTTTTCGTTAACTTCGGAATTCTCTTCTGGCGGGATTTCTTTCGTGAGTCCGATTGATCGGGAACTTGATTTTCTTCCATGGCTACTGTTAGTTTTCGATATACAAGAGAGGGTGGGAGATATGTGCTCTGCACGCTGACAAAGAATGCAATGACATTTCTACAAGCGACATGGTGAAAAACACCAGAGTTGAATTAAGGACATGCAGAGAGGTATACCTGTTATGAGAGTACAACACCGAATGGCAAGTGCGATGATCAAAGAGGTGAGTGATGACCGCGCGGCGCGTGTTCATATGAAAGTTACGATCGAATGAAATTGGTAAAAAAGGGAATTTTTGTAATGGCGTTTTTTACTCGTACATACAACCCTGCCAGGTCACGTGGGTCCCCAAACAACCCCTTTTTCGACTTGTCTCGACATGTCAACACTCGCAAAATTTCACTACCTCGATAGTGAAGATGTGGTAGATGAATAAGCGGGTGGATCTCCTGTGAAATTACGGGTTTGGGGTTGCTTCGTTTATATTAGGTCTATCCTCTCCCAAGTACGTATTGAAGGGCCTGGGGCATATGTACACCAGGAGCCCAGACATCACAGCCTGCCGAATTCATCCCAAGCTCCTCTCTTTCAAACCGTAAGCCACTTCCGAGCAACAAGCATGACCTTCTCTTCCTCCTCTCGCCTCTCCTCGCTGTCGCCCTTATTTCCTATTCGCTCAGACTTATTCGTGGTCTCATCGTATCGTCCCTCCTTCCCTGCTGCACCGGTTGCTTTTGCCAGCAGTTCTTTCTTCTTCAATTCCATGAACTCCATCTGCATCCTCTCTCTTTCCTGTATTGGATTGAGCGAATATCCAGGCAGGATCGGTGGTGAATTCCTCGCCGAGGAGAGAAGATGTTGAAAATCTTGGGCGTTGGGGTATGGTTGTGCCATGAGACCGTCGCGGCGGATGAGCATTGATGGGATGCGTACGTGTAACTGGGATGGGGTTAGAACTGGTTAGTACTAATGGTCAAATTTCCGGGGTATATGAAAAGATAATAGGCATGATGGCATCAAAGAAACCAAGAAGCCAGGAATCCAAACTCACCTGTGCCAAAATATTCGCATACCGAATCCCCAACTCCTCACCGATATACCTCAGTCTCCCCCTCACCCATGTCCTCTGATCCTCCGTCAAATAATCCTGCCCCATAACACATGCCAACGGCCACGTCAAAAAGTACCCAGACAGTCCTTTTGTCCCCTCCTCGTCCTCGCCACATCCGAACCCAGACAATTGTTCCTCTTCTTGTTCATCGTCCTCATCATCATTATCATCATCATCATCATAATTATCCCATTTCCGATTCCGATTCCCACGACCCTGACCCTGCCTCCTCCTCTTCTTCGTCCGATAATGCCACCCCAAATGATACGGCACGCTCGCCAGCACATCACTAATAACCTCAGCACAAACCCTGGCACTATGCGCGTACTCGGGCGTCGTCCTATAGTCAACGGGACTACACGCCCACGCGGCGCAGCGGACCGTGATGCTGGCGAGGATCAGCCGTGTGACGCGCGCCATGTTCCACACCGAGGCGATCCACACGTCGTTGTACACGTCCACGCGACCTGGAAAAACCTCGGCGTGGGCGTAGTCGGTGTTGGCGACGTAGTTTTGCCAGCACAGGGTGCGGTAGCGCCAGTGCGGCGGGAGGGAGGCCATCCAGTCGACTATGGCGCGGTCGAGGTCTTGGGAGCGCCGCATGAGGGAGAGGATACGGGCGGTTCTTTGTTCGTAGGTTGAAGGAAAGGGTTGTGCTGAGGGCGAGCGAGGAGAGGAGGGAGAGGACGGGGAGGTACCGGCGGCGCCGGCGGCGGTCCCGTGGGTCATTATGTGCGTTACTTCGGCGCGGAGCTCGCTGGTTTGGAGGTTAAGACGGCAGCAGTGGGCGGCGTAGGAGTCGTTGACGGCGTTGTCGAGCCACCAGTCGACGCTCATTATCGGGGAGCAACCAGAAGTTAAAGCGTGGATTATCTGTGGACGCTGTTAGTACAGTCTTGTGTGGTGGTCCGTCTGTAATTCGCTGTTTTTACCTGTTGCGTTCGTACGGCGATGAACAACTGTAATCCGGTCTGAGTCGCTAGTTGTTTCTTTCCTCGGGCCTTCACAAGTTGAATGGCCCCTTCGATATGCGAACCCCACGCAAACTCGCCCATTTTCTTTGCTGTAATGTTCTCGTACATACCCAAAAGTAACACCGTAGCCAATACCGAATCAGATGTGCACTTGACCCGATCCATCAATGCGGCCTGAGTGGCTCTCAAGGCTTTCGCATACTCCCCATGTGCGCTCGCAACGAAGTCGATCCCGTCGCTCTTGACTCTGTTTCCCAGCGAAGCCAGTGCACATGCATTAAAAGCAAACTGGAGATGGGGTGCCGATGAGATCGTCTCGGTTTTTATGAGTGGGATCAGATAGTCCATGTACCCTCTCGTCGTTCCCTGGCGGGGGATGAGCACAAAGTTGGATACAAAGTGACATGACGCCTGAGTCTCGGTGGGGATTTGAATGGCTGGTATGACCGCGAGCTCGAAGGGTGGCCTGACTGTATTCCGCGCCGTAGATGTGAGAGAAAACTGATGTTCCCCATCGACGCTAGATGATGATGACGATGACACTGACACGGATGACGATGACGACGGCGGCGATGATGACGATGATGCTCCTGGACTTGGATATGCCGTTGAGGCGCCTGACCCTGAGCTGGAGCCATCACTCCCTGCGGATAGTTTTTGCTTTCCCTTCTTGTTGGCTCTCTGGACCCTTCGTTCTGTTGCTTTGGTGACATTACGGAAGACTAGGTCGAAGTCATCCTTGTACCCGGGGCATTGTCTCCTTGCTTTGAGACACTGATTGCACGTTGGTTTGGTTTCATCGCACTGGATAACGCGCGAACGACGAGTGATTGTGCCGCGTGGTCAGCTATTGCTGTAGTCAAGTTCATCGCATACATCCCAACTTACCTTGATTCTTCGTGTGCGGCACACTTGACAGCCCTTGGATGGCTTTCCGAGATAAACCATGGTCACAAATTGTTGTAAGCACGCTCTTCGCCAATGGGACCTGGTGGGTGAAGTGCCGGAAGGAGTAATAGGGTGATGCTTTCCCGTGGGGACCTGTCCGAGTATAGTGCGGCTGTAGCCGGGTTAGGCCGTAATAGGCGCCAGAGAGAGTGACGACACTCGCTAGGGTTGGTGATCGTTGAAGGGTCCAGGTGGTCGATGATTCTTTGGCCTCCGAGCAGGTACGTAGATGAGAGTTATGATATTCGGTACCTCACGATTCCCGGAAAGGCTATCTTCTGTATCTCTTAGGCGTTGGTAGTAGGTAATCTGACTCACTACATGAAACAGTGATGAAAGCCGGCGGAGATGACAAGGACAAGGGATAACTTTAACTTCAACGTTGCTGCCACCTTATCTGCTCTAGGGGTGTATTAGCCGCCGTACTTTTGAAGGTAAAGGGTAGATATGGCGATATCTCGAGCATGCACAACATGAACAGACAAATACCCGAGAGGGAAAAAATAATATCGTGCCGCTTACGTAGTTAGAAGATGTTGATCGGAAAGGTATAATTCCCCTTTCTAGTTCAGGGCTGAGTGAACCGCCTATCACTTCCTAGATTCCACGCCACAACGCCAAGTTTGGCTCGACCTCGGAACCGGGTTGGTCCGCAACACAATGGCACTCGATGCCACCTGAATGCCGAAAATGATGTTTACTTTTACCTTATCGAGAACTGAGATGTGTTGGAACTGCGTAAACAGTCTCGTTTGAGCGTAGTTTGATGCGTGGATGGTATCACCGACGCAAACTCTCAGACTACCAAGACCATCATCTCACCGTGATTGTTCCGACATGGGTTGTGCGGGGGATAGCTTCGGTTGACATTAGCTCTTCAGGGGTTAGTAGCACGGTCTCCACGGTCTAGCCCAGTCTTGCCCGTTTGGAATTGTGCTGCAGATCGCCCCTATTGCTGCATTAGTAAACGTAGTACTACCCAGTGGCTCCGTTGCTAAAACGTACCGTTTCCCGGAATGTCGGAAGGATTTAGACATCTTCATGCGTTATAGAAGTTGTGTGTCGAAGGACTGGCAGGCTGGTTCTTTCACAGTTAACACTGGGCTAGACGGCGAGAGGTTATGTTTTCATCGAGCGAAGTTGAACGGACACCCTGAACCAACACAAATCCATTACACTCCAAGTCAGCAACCGGAGGCTCGATGCCCGAACCCAGGTTGCTTTTGTTTCTCTATATACCTGAATTTTCCCAGCTACGCCGACGTCTAAGGGTCAAACCTGACTGGAACTTTGTATCAAGGAAATGGCAGTCGGTCATGACAATCATCAACCGTACTATCGCCGTAGCTCTGGTCTCCGCTGTTAGCTTTTATCAAACTGCCCTTCAAACCATTCTCTTCCTAAACTATGATCTTTGCTTTACAGTCAAACCCCCAGGTCACGCCTTAGCCGAGGTTTCGAGTTCGCGACTCTCATCACCCCAGATAAGCGAGTAAGTATAATCGAGTATAAAACATAGAACATCGGCATCGGTAGGCGCATGTGCTGGGTGGGTCCGACTCGCATCGATCGAACCATCATGCGCCACATGATGAGGTCCCATCCGTCTAACGGTGCGTATGAAAGTTCAAAGCCACTGCGAAGCAGCAAAGAACCTTCCAAAAGCTCCTTGAGGAGCACGTACAAGACCCTACTCCTGGAGCTTTTGGACGTGCCCTTTCCGCTATCATATAACCGCGTAGCGCTGAAAGCCTGAGTCGAAAGGAGCAAGTGTGATAGGCCACTAACGCACTGTACGCTCTTGTCGGTCTAACATCGCTCAGTGTCCCTCGTCGAACATCCCGGCGACTCCTTCCAGATCAGGGGTCGCTTGCCTCTTGCCAGTTCCCTGTTCAGTACCAGCCACGGTAGTATCGACGCCCTGCTGGGGCGTCATGAACTTCTGGGCCATCTTGCTCCTCTTGGGAGCCTTTCTGACAACATCTTCTCGAGGGTCCTTGAGCTTGCCCATCTCACTAATGCTTACACTCTTGACATTTCTCAACAACTCGAGGACCACGGCGCGTTGTTGGCGCGAATGTGTACCGGGACGTCGCAGGAAAGTAAGGGTCCTATCCACTTCCTGTTCCTTGATACCCGGCAGTGAGCATAGGATTTGGCGGGGCGCAGAGTTACCTCCCGAGAAATCATCGCCGACGCAATAGTGAGCAAGGATCGTTGCAATCAGGGTCGCAAGGTCCTTCTGGGAGTCAACAAAATAAGAATCGTTCATCGAGGAGATCGCGGCTCTCATCACGTCGGTCCCAAGGAACTGGTGGATTTCCGCTTTGGTAGCATCGGGAATAGGGAAGTTCTCATCGGGTAGCAAAGGATGAGACGGTTCCTTTTGCTCCTTAGGCTGACCACTCTGGATCTGGAACTCCGGTACGATGGATCGGAAAACACGGAGGACGACGCCACAGCACCTGGTATCACGCATGTGAATCGCGTGGCAAAGGAATAGTAGGAGAGGGCCAGCGATCGACGTTTGCATGAGACAGAATCTCCGAAGCGATGGATACCGGGACTCCGGAGTGGTGCCGTTGGGAGAGGCCGGAAGGTTGCTAGGTGGTCCTAGGAACAGAGTCAGTAAAACGTCAAGAACGTACCAGTGGTGATATAGAAACTTACCGGTCCTTGCCGGGTCAAGGAATTCAGCCACCATAATGGCTGCGGTATACGTCAGCTGCCTGAGAATGCTTTCCGCCTTCATCTCCTCCGTTAGTTCATCATTATCTGCCACCTGCACGGTTTGCTTCTGGCCCAGCTTCTCCCATTCACTGCTGATCTTGGCATCCATCTGCTGGAAGCATGCGGCCAGGATTGGAGGTAGGAAATGATCCCTTAGCTCCACAGGACAGTGGTCAACGAGATACCTCACCAAGTTCAGCAGATTAATAAGCTGATGAGACGAGAGGCTGAACGAATCGGCGAACAGGGCGTTTGCCAAAGGTCCAGGAAGTTCCGTGAACCCATAAAACTGCACATCAAGTCGGCTCATGCAGTAGATGACGGCGTAGCATGCCTCGCGGACAAAGCGCACAGTACCACGAATGGTGGAGGCAAGCCCCTCTAGCGTGTTCTTCTTGTCCATGACGCGCGCATAGAAGTCGTCTTTGCTGCCTTCCGAAATACCGGCTTGCCAAAAGCGGTCAGTCAGGAGACGGCTGACGACGGGACGCATCTCTTCTGGGAGCAAAGACCAGTTCTTCGGATCATGGCACGCATGTGCGTAGCTCAAAAACTTGAGTAGTTCTGGCAAAATGATTGGGAACCCGTCCTGCCACAGTGCGCAGGACGCTTGATAAGCAGGGGAATTTTTCTCCAGTTTCTCGACAGAGTAGGTCAAGAATGACTTGGTTGAACGTAAGGGAAGGAACTGCAAGTATGTCAGCAACTACAAAGTAGGTTGGAAGCGATGGTTCCCAGGGCAACATACCGTTTGTCTCTGTTCAAGTTCGGCTTGAAGCGCCAACCCTTCGGCATCAAGGTCCACCGCACCCCAATCGCCAACTTGGTGAACACGGCGCTGTGCAATGTAGTTTTGCGCCTTGTCTAGGCCGATGAGCTGGCAGAATCCCTCAAATGAGCCGAGTGCTTGTTGCAACGGGGCTTCCTTCCACTGGTTTTTGACAGGCTCGACGAAATCAGCAAGACGTCTGATCCGCGTTTCTTGGTCTATGCGGGTCGCTCGGTGGCTATGGGTTTTCCAGTTAGAGGTCCAAACATGATTGAATCGTAGCTTTCGATGACAAGCCATCATCGGAAGTTCATGGAGGCTAATCGGGGGGTCTTACATGATGATAAAGAGGAAACTGCGATACGCAATCTGGCGCTTTTCATCGAGTGTTCCGGAGGCGATCATCTCCTTCACCTTAACCTCAAGCTGGTCGTAGACGTCCTGATACAAACAAATGGTAAGTAAATTGAGAGCCAATCAATGAAACTTGCTAAAGTCTAGGACGACTGACCAGTAAATGATCGGGCATCTTGGAGGCGAGCCTCTGCAATTCAACCATGCTTTCAGTTTGGAGATCCCTGATCGCATCATTGAAGGTCTTGTGCTCAGGCTGCAATGCAGGCCATGTCATGAGAATGTGCTCAAGCACCCTCAGCATGAAGTTGGCTTTGGTGTCGAGAGCGGTAGTGGAGAAGGCGACAAGAAGCTGGAGGATACGTTTACGGATAAGAGGATCCTACAAGTTCGTCAGCTTTATGTCTTCATTGCCAAATACCCAACCTGCACGTATATGACGGCGTACCTCAATATTCATCTCCAGCAGCCTACTACACCACTGCTCAAGATGTGTCTCGATACTCGAAACTTCCTGCTCCTGATGGGTTGTCAGTTAGTTATTATGAGCTATACAGCGCAGCAGGAGGAACTTACCCCTCCAGGAAGTTCTCCCTGTCTTGCCCTCCACTTAACGTATCCTTTGAGAGCTGCTTCAATGACCGTGGCATGGGCGTCCACTCTCAGAACGGGCATGGAGTTTTTGGAATAGGTTGCCGCTATAGTCAGCGTTAGTCATCGGTCCCATGCGTTTTGCAGCTTAAACAACTTACGGTTAAGGGGTGGCTGGCCCTCATACAGAGTTTGCAAAGCATTCTCGGCCTGGCTCAAGATGTACTGGAAAGCATCCGTGAGCCTCAGCTGGATGATGCTCTCGATAATAGAGCAACCGTATCGCCTATAGTTACCCAGGAAAGCATGTCTCTCCGGGATGGTATCGGTATCCTCCATGAGAAGAACAAACGTAGGATCTTCCGTATCTTCAGGGAGGTTCTCATAGCGCAACAGTCGAGAGCTACAGACGTCCAGCAGTGGGAGAACCATGTCAGTTTTCCCAATAGCGGGACCTAGCGAGCGGTGGTTAAGAAGGCGCGTCCAAGTCACGAGGACGGGAATGGAAACAACGAGGCTCTGACTCTGCACCACCGCTATCAGAAGCTTCAGGAAGTCCTGGATGTCAACCTGGGGCGGTATGAAGGCGTACTTCCGGTCGAGGTAATTTCCAAGACACGAAATCATCTGTGATTGTCAGTATAGACCTAGGGAAACAATGGGGGCGGCTTCCTCCAGCAGTGTAAAGGAAGCAACTTGCCTCGGAGAATTTCTTGGCAAACTGGTACTTGTCGTCGTCAATGTCCTCGGCGTCCACTGTCGACCATTCAAAAAGTCGTCTGCAGAGGTCAACCAACTCAGGGCTATACATGGGAACAACCAGGTCGACGAATTCTTCGCTGCTGAATGCCGACCGGGAATAGAGAGAATGCAACGCCTCCAAAGCAGCCTGTTCAAGAGATAAGGGTTAATAACTGGGATTCGAACAGATATTCGGAGCAATCGCACAAGTGGGAAAGTGACTGGACAGAGAGGGGAGGCGAGATTACCCTTTGCACGGTCACGTTTGAGTTGGCAAGGCCATTGCATATAACAGGACGGCAACCGGTAGCATGAATAGCCTTTGGTATTGCCCAGGGCATCACGGAGTTGAGAACAGCCAACGCTTTGACGACACAGGCCCGGACGTCCTCATTACTGTCGAGGTTCTCGTTCAAACAGTCTCGGACGAGTTCTGTTACTCTACTGATCCATCCGTCGTCACCGAATCGCACCTGGGGTTCGTGTTGACGGGTTGGGAAGGCTTCGCTGAGCACGGCAGAAGGTGTGAAGATCTCAACGCATCCCTTGCTCAGTGCTCCCTCTCTATGGGCAACGATGGCGTCTTCTCCATTGAAGATTTCCTCGGACAAGATTTCGAGGATCAGGAGCACAAACTCCTTGTGTACGGGCGAGTTCGGAACCTGCCATAGGCGGTTCAGCAACTCGTCCATATCCATCCAATCTGCACCCCAGCAGCGCTTAGCTATCTCGACCCAGAGCTGGGCCATCTTTGTTCTGAGAAAGGGCGGGTCTGGTTTTGCAACACCCTGTGCCAGTTGCAAGATCCAACCGCGGAGAAACTCGCGTTGGTTGGTGTCATATTCGGACCATTTGTGCTTGACCGCATATTCGAGAAGAGACAGGCCGTAGTGGCGAACGACGGGTTCTTGTGAGCCACCGGAAGCAAGGCTGAAACCGTGCGAGGGCGCGTCACCGCGGGTCTTGACTTCTTCCAGAAATGCCTGAGCTTCTTGTCGCGCCTGGTTGGGAGAGTAGGGGCTGTGGACAATGTTGAGTGCTTCGTGAATCTTCGCGATGACGGGGTCGGCGCCGGCACCGGCGGCCCCGTTGGTGTCCATGTTGCAAACGGATGTATGTAATGGCTATAGGTATGATCGACGGCGGAAGTGGTTGGTTTTTCTAAGGGCGCGGAGGGCGGGAGGATCGAGCTTGCTTGCAACGATACGGACCGCGGCGGAGATCGGTGTCGAGTGGGTATAACAGACAGGTGCTCAGACAGAGGTGGTCGTGAACATGGGGGTTGCTATATCGGGTCACGCTCGATTAGACTTGCAACCGTGGAAGATTACAGTGTAGATCTACCGTAGCGTATGTGGTGTTTACCTCGACGGCAGCGAGATCGCCCGAGAGCCTGGTGGGAACGGACGCGATGGTACAAACGGTCAAGCTGGAGGGAAGTAGACGTAGGTAAGGTAGGCTGGTGAGCCTGGTGGTATGACCTACACCGCAACCGTAGTAGGTAGCCCGTTGCCTTCGACTAGTCTCTCCCAAGTAAGTAAGATATGAGCGAATGAAGCGAGCCAGCCAACAATGGAGGCTGGAATAAGGTGCTGGAGGTAGAACGTAAGCAAAGGCGCGTCGAGGAGGCTCGTTTCCCCGGTGATCTATACAAGAGAAGGTTACGTCTAAGAGGGAGTTGTGACGGGAAATTGGAGTTGGCTGTGAGCCGGGCTAGATGTTTTGGGGCGGCACTGCCCGGGCATGCATGAAATTCCACCAGCCCGGGGAAATGACGGAGTTTAGCGGAGATACTTGAAGTCCACTGTGACTTGCTGTTAGGTTGGGGCGCTGAGGCTTGACCGCGGGGGCCACAGGTATACAGCCAGCATGACCCTACAACCCCCCTATATTTTAGTGCATCGCGCCAAGTCTGGGGGTGGCGCTCTAACAGCACGAGTATCCCGAGGCAGGCGCGGTACGCCGCGTTTCGATTCACCGTGACGGGACCTCACACTCAGGCAACTAACTGAGCCTGGTGCCTACCTAAGCCACGCTAAAGTAGGTACCTAGGTATGGAAATTAATTAGATGGACAGGCGCGCTTCACGCTGGGATCAGAGCGGGCCGGGGAATCCATCGAACTTCCTCCATCGATCTAAAACTCCACAGCAGTTAACAAGAGGGGCATCTCGGCTTGTACATTGAGAGAAAAGAGAAGGCGGTCAGCTTATCGCTCCTTATCGGGAGGCAGAAGTACCTCCCACACTGTGTACTTGTACAAATAATGCATGTGCGGCATGCACCCCACTGAAACCGTTCGCTTGGGAATAGTTGCGTCACGACAAACACTTAAACACTGTTCGTTCTTCCGCTGTCGGGGACTTGTTCCTGAAAACCACCGACGTGCTTTCAGTCCCTGAACCCTTCAAGGTTTACTGTCGACACTGACTCCTTGATTGTGGCCGTACCTCTACCTAGAGGTGCCGTATCCTCTCCATGGCCAAGGTAGAAGATAGTTTGCCTCATGTTCTTCAAGCTCCAAGCTCAAGCTTCCAAAGACACAGCAGCTTGTCGTAGAAACTCGTCGACACAACCGAGAGTGTCCCCTCCTTGCTCAGCTGACAATCACTGCCATAGTTCATGCTCTTGTGCTCCTCAAACCTCCCAACCACTCGGAACTCATACTCCCCAGCACCGTTCTTGACAAGCTCGACAACCCGCGCTCCCGCATGCATACACGATACCAGGATCGTCAAGCGCCAACCCTGCCCATCGAAGAGGCCCATCTCGTCCTTGACAATCTTCAGCCTCCATACGCCTCCTCCGAGATTGCTTTGGGCCAGCTCGACGGCCCGCCCAAAGCCGTAGGCCGGGATAGAGAAGAGCCGAATGTGATCGTCGTAGCTTCCCGTGACGACGAGCTCGGATTCGCCGTCCTTCAGCCCTAGGGGCAGTATCGCCGTTACTCCAGCACCATGGCCTCGGACGTTGACGGGTGGACGGAGCGCCTCAATGGTATAGGGACTTTCCGATTCGTCGTCGTCCCTCGCATCGGCGCGAGTGCGCTTGCATACTTGATAGCGCATCGCCGAGTCGTCTCCTCCTGATAACAGCAGAAACGAGTCGTCTTCTTCCTCCCCAGGAGGGCTCAGAAACGGGGAGATGGATACATACCAAGCCTCGAGGGTGTGAGTGAGGATCGGCTCAGGGTGCATTGCCCAATCGCCGCCATCAAGATCATCCCCAAGGTAGATCAGGTGTACATAGCCGGCAGTTGTGGTTACAGCAACCATGTCCGGCTTCGTAGGATGCCAGCTGAAGTGGGTGAAGATGACCTCGTCCTTGTCACCTAGCCAGTCCTCCGCCGTTTTGCACATACTTGCCATGTCCATGGTCTTGAGATGCTTCAAGGGCTGGGCCTCCCCAGGACTTAACCGAAACAGAGCCAGAGTGGCTGTGCTGGAGACAGCGGCGCAGATATCTTGCTTGCCTGGTGCTGGGTTGAAATGAAGATCGAGGATGGCCGATGGTTGCATCAGCGTCTGGACGTGAACTCTGATGGATGGCCTGTCAGTTTCCGTTGGTGTGCCTTTGCTTGACAGTAGCTGGACTTACAACTGGTCATCCACAAGCTGAAATGTGAGAATGCTTCCGTTGCGGTTTTGTGGTCCTTCCTTCTCTCCAGTCACTGTAGCCTCGAGGTCGTCGTTGTGCTCATCCTGTTCCTCGACCTCCTTCGCTTCAGCGGTACTGGCAGCAGCAGGCCCTTCATATCCCTCCAGGTTGTACGTCCCGATTAAAAAGTACGACGGCGCAGATGGGCAAAATTCAATGCAACTTGGTGGAAGATCCAGCTGCATTGACTGAAGGGAGGAGACCGGCTCCGGCCAATTTTCACTGGAATCACCCATTTTTCTCTGAAGCCGCGATGCTATGCCAACTTCAAATTAGCAGGCACAATTTGGCGCGTGAGGAACTGATCGCAGAAGCCACGGCCGAGTAATGAGAAAAAGAACGTTTATTGCCACTATGGCCTCTGTGTGGGAGACTGTCGGTCGGTTGGTCGTTATGTGACTGTTTTGATTTGCGCTTGAGTGTTATCGCTGTTCGTCCTTTTTTTGTTGTCTTTTTTTAGGGAGCCGTTTGAAATATTTCAGAAACCCACACTCACGCTGCAGCAACAACCCCCACAGTTTCAACATTCAGTCCAGTTTTGTCCGCTTCCGTCAACAACAGATTCTCTATCAAAAGAGTATTACAACTTTATACAGCAATTTGATCAAAGCCAAATGATTCGTCCTCTACTCCACCGATGTCCGTATCCGAGCCACGCTTCTAGTGCGGCTCGGTGTTTTTTAACGGTTGCATCATCCCATACCTCAACGGCGCACGAGCGCCTCAGAAGAGGCTTCCACAACTCACCCGCTCATGTCCAGTCACAAAGGTCACCCTCCAGCCCTGCGACGGTGAAAAAGACGATAATCAGATGCAATAAAGATGACGAAGCCGTGTGGGGAGAATACGCGAAGTCATCGATTGAAAGTCAATAACCCCCCACCTCTTGCTCTCAGTGCAATACCATGAATTCATGAGGCTGCTAACGCCATCACAGGGAAACACCAAAACAAAACAGTCTCTGAACCAGGGACCGGTTTAGAAACCTACGACGTAGATGACTGGTGGGAGAAATGGCGCCCCCTCGCACGAGCAGAGACCAAGCCACCTCAGGTATTCCGCAAGGATGCTCAGGGCCGTCCCCTCTACAACCCCTACACCGGCAGTCTGGTTTCCTGGCAGGTTCGCGAGACCGTTGACGATTTCCTAGCCCGCACTGCAAACGTATATAAACGCTTCGTCCGGGTTGCCAACCCTTACGCACCTCCGCGCTGGAAGCCGGCCCGGGAGACGTACAGCAAGGCCGGCGAGGAGCGACTGCGGATGTTCACCGATTTCATCAAGTTCTACGGCTACGGCGGCGAGGCCGACGGGAAGCGCGATCTGGGCAACATAATAACGGAGCGGGCGGAGGTGATGAGGAACCTCACCCGTCTGGCCGACGCCTGCGAACTAAGGGCGGGTAAGTGGATCCTCGAAATACCGCCTGATCGAGTTGAAGAGGTCTGGAAAAAGATCGCCACGGCCACGGTGAAAAACGAGCTGGGGTCGGAGGCGTGCATGAGGCGCGGTGGCATAAAGGGTAGGCCACAATCGGAGGGCGAGCTGGTGACGGTCTACTCCAGAGACTTCCGGGACAAGGCGGAGGCTGCGAGACTGCTGGAGAAACTGAAGAAGCTCGGTGCCATCGATCCGAATAAAGAGTATTATTACAAGTCTGGTTCGTTTGCGCATGACATCTTACCCCAAACATTATTTGCGTACTACTAGGTGGTAGAGGGACTGACTGGATTCATACGTAGATGCCTTGTCGCATCTGAATCTTTATGCCCATAACCAATGGGGTCTGAAGACTTCACTGGTGAGTCTAGATATCCTTGGCATAGTGCTACATGCATTCTCCCAGGACATCCTGTCCAAGGTTGTTTTGCTTGATATGGCCCAAGAACTAACGGAACTGTGTGCTCACAGTATACCTCGACTGAGTGTTGGGAGCTTCTAGAAGCCATGAAACAAGAACAGGACGAACCTATATAATGTGTGGTTGTCGCGGTAACTGTTGGACTGTTAACCCGAAGAGGCAACGATGGCTGGAGATACCAAGGCTGAGCGAGCGTTTATTAAGCTAGATAGTAGTGTCAAGGGGTCTAGCTCTTCAATGGTAGTGAGCATGAATATCTGACAGACACCGTGGTAGTGAATGGTGTGTTTATTTTTTGCGATCACAAATGGCGGGCGATAGCTACTCAGGTAACATAATAGCCCATCCGGAAGCAAAGTCGGTCTTCATTGAAGTTGGCGTCGAGTCAAGACCACAGTCCAACGAACGGCCATTGCCATCGATACTTGTGCACCATTATCCCATTAAGTAGTCTCCGGTGTAATTCAAGACGGAGCGTAGATTCAACATTGCATACTTCAAGTCACCCAGCCCGATCAGAGCCTCTACTGAATCTTTGCTCTCTCACATACCGGCACTCTTTTCCATTACGTCTCCTTCTTGTCTCCTTTCTCGTTCTTCACATCCACCCTACTAAACACCCCAGCTACCCATCCCTCAGCGACATTCTAAGCCGCCTTTCTGAACATTCCCGTCTTCTTTCTCTTTTTGTTCGCGTTCTCCTCCTCCACGCCCAGCTCCCACGCCTTGACGAACCAGCTCTGCGTCCGGTCCAGGTAGGTTTCGTCGCCGACGTCCTTGACACTCACGCGCAGACCGCCGTCTTTGGAAAAGGCGAGGTTCTTGCGCTCCATGCGCTCGGCCGTGTGGTCGCGGAATTGGAGGGCCGACAGGTAAACTTGATAAACCACGAAACCAATACCGGCTACGACGACTAATGTGAGGATGAGGGGGAGGATCTGGCTGGTTTTTGTTAGCTTTTTGTAGTTTTGAATATGTTGCTGGACGTTCGTTTTGATGGCGGGGCCGCACAGAAGCGAAGCGGGATATGATGTCATACCTGAAGGCTGATGAAGGTGCCATTTTCGGACGACTTCGGTTCTCAGAGTTCGGCGTGAATTTGAAATGATGGCGAGCGTTGTCGAGTTCTACGAAGGCAAATTAAGGGAATGTCACAATAAACTGGTGTCGTTTGCTATACTTCGTCTTGGGTGTGTTTATCGTCGAACACAGAGTAGTGGGGCACGTAGTGTGAGGTGTGCAGTTGCCAACTGGGAAATCGTCTAACTTATAAGTGGTGACCGGGTCCCAAGATTCTTCTGTCTCGCTCAAACAATAGGAGGGAATGTTTTTCGATATATTGATGATCCGAGTTGAGTGTCACCAAGAGCTGATGGTAGGTAGGCTGTGAGTAAGATGTTATGTTTCGAAATAGGCCAGCGGTACTCGGTGTAGAGGTATCTGTGACGCGCAAGCTAGGTGGGACGAAGATGAGGAAGTGGTGAGGATCATAGAAAGGGTTCAGGTCACAAAATCCTGAGTCATAAATACCACCTGCACTCTTCAATCCTGAAAGCGGGATGAAAGACGGCAGTGCAAACGGGCGGAATGCGATAGCGGGTATAACCGTATAAATATGGTCCAACGTCTGGAAGGTGCTTCTCCCAAATATCCACTGTGCCTAGATTGCCGAGATTCACTGGATTCGTTGCGATGTCCATATTTCCCGTCTCACCCGTTCCTCCATCCACATGAAAATGCTCGGCATGTTGCTTGGAGTCATGGATGACCAGTGATGTCTGGTGACGTGCGACTTAGTTGGAGTCTTGGTTTCCTCAAAACGCCGTACCTGTGGCGCCGTGTCTTGTCAACCAGCGGGCACCCCTTACCTGCCGCGTCTGCTTGAAGGCGCAGTTGGCATGCCGAGTCCTCTCTTGAGCAACAATTAACTTGGCGTTTATGTGTTATCGCAAGACGTATCCATTCTCGAGCCGATCTACCCGTTCTTCTTCTCCTTCGTGCTGGGTCCAGTTTCTGCTTTGATACTGACTGATTGCCCGCTGTGCCGCTCAAGCTCCCTCCCATCATAAGCTCAACCTTGCGTTGATGCCATGTCTCCAGCTGCGAATGCGGGACCAAACGACAAAGTTTGCGGATTTGAGAACCCTCTTGGTTAGCAGGTTGTCGAAGTAATAACACGCGTCCTCACCTGGAGTACTCGTCAGGACTAGAAACGTCTCTTCCCCCGCAAGCCCTGGGGTCTGAGACGTTTCTAGTCCTGACGAGTATAGAGAATGCATTCGTGTTTGAATGTTAAGTTTGATTAGATCGGTTATAAGTGAACTAATTAGAGAACTGAGCATCACGTGCTGCTTCGGATGAATGTATGGAAGTTACAGGACCCTTACCTTTACGGTAACTTTCATTGCACTCCACCGGCCCGATGCCCGGGCCCACAACTGGTGGGGCAATTCCAGCTCTACGTTTTTATCATACTGCGCATTGTCCAACACCTTCAGTCCAACACCTCGAAAGGTGCGGTGATACTTGGTACCTCTAGGTACGAACCATTACCCCAGTTGCCTGGCCCCAGCCTGTGTGGACACTCCCGTTGGTACACTCCGCCCGAAGCGAGGCAGCGAAGGCCAGTCTGGCTTCCTAGCTCCTGTCCTCCTGATTGATAGGTCTGATAGGTAGAGGCAGGTAGCCCCTCGCCGCCCGGCGCCCGATGCTGTTGTCGTAAATCGAGAGCTGTCAACTTCCAAGCGCGCCTCAAAAGCTCCCCGTCACCAATTCTCTCCACCGCCCGCCGCTTCGCATCACCCACGAACTATTGCCTGACTCCTTTCGCCGTTCCTCTCGCGTGCCACAAGCGTCATCGATATATCCACCAAGAGGTCCCGGCCATTAATCTCTCCCGCGCCGTCAGAGAACCAAGCAGCGGGCAATAAACACCATGGCGGCTCCTCCTCCCAACGATGGCTACGGCCAGTATCCCCCTCAGCAGTACGGCGAGCAGCCCCAATACCCCGTTGATCCCGCCCAACAAGCATATGGTAGCCCGGCCTCTCCTCCTCCGGGAGCCGCCTCGCATCACGGCGCCGAGCATGGCAAGAAGAAGAAGAGAGCATACGCCGCCCAGGCATTCGAGGTTGCCACAGGAGGCAATGCCGTAGTAGGCGGCCAGCCAGCAGCAGCGCAATACGGAATCCCTCAACCAGCAGCACCGGGATTTGGTGGATATCCGGCGCAAGATGTCCAACAACCGGCATACGGCGCTCCGACAACACCGTACGGCGCGCCTCAGCCTGCCGTACCCGGAGTCGGAGGCTATCAGGCCCCTGATGCCTACTACTCCCAGGGTGCTGCTCCGGCCGCCGTTGGCCCTGCCCCCGGAGGTGTTGCCGGCATCACCGCCGGCATCCAGTCTATGGGCTTTGGAGGACAGCCGCAGCAGCCACAGCAACTCCCTGCCCAGGCGAGGGGTCCTGTGAACCAGCTTTATCCCACCGATCTCCTCAACCAGCCCTTTAATGTCGCCGAACTCGAGCTACCGCCTCCCCCTATTATTCTTCCCCCTAATGTAAGCTCTTTGACTCCCCGAGTTGGCCTATGTACGCATTGCTTACTTTGTGATTCCAGTCTAGCGTTACCCCTTCCCCAGATGCCAACTGCGCGCCAAAGTATGTGCGATCCACGTTGAATGCCGTACCAACCACCCACTCGTTGCTTAAGAAGAGCAAGCTGCCCTTTGCGCTTGTTATTCAGCCATATGCTGCTCTTCATGACCTGGACGATCCCGTCCCTGTTGTGCAAGACCAAGTAATCTCGCGCTGCCGAAGATGTCGATCCTACATCAACCCATTCGTGACCTTCCTTGATCACGGTCACAGATGGCGCTGCAACATGTGCAACCTGACCAACGATGTTCCCCAGGCCTTTGATTGGGATGCGGCGGCCCAGAAGAGTGTGGATAGATGGCAACGACATGAGCTGAACCATGCGGTTGTTGAGTTCGTTGCGCCCCAGGAGTATATGGTTAGGCCCCCTCAACCCCTGGTCTACCTTTTCTTGTTTGATGTCAGCTACGCGGCTGTCTCTACGGGTCTCTTGGCCACCAGCGCAAGGACGATTCTGGACAGCCTCGACAGGATACCGAATGCCGATCGCCGCACCCGCCTTGGATTCATCGCCGTGGACTCGAGCCTGCATTACTTCTCAGTTCCGAGAGACACGGAGGAAAATGGTGAGACGAGCATGCTTGTGGTCAGCGATCTGGATGAGCCGTTCCTCCCTGTTCCCGGGGAGTTGCTGGTTCCCCTCACCGAGTGCCGGCAGAACATCGAAAGCTTCCTCAATAAGTTGCCGGAGATGTTTGCGAACAACCAGAGCAACGAAAACTGCATGGGTTCGGCTCTCAGGGCTGGTCACAAGCTTATTGCGCCCCTCGGTGGCAAGATCGTGGTGTTGAGCTCATCTCTGCCTAACGTGGGTTACGGAAAGCTCGAGATGAGAGAAGACAAGAAGCTTCTCGGCACGTCCAAGGAAAGCGGGCTGCTGCAGACCGCCAATTCGTTCTACAAGAGCTTCGCCGTCGAGTGCTCCAAGAACCAAGTGTCTATCGACATGTTCCTGTTCTCTTCCCAGTATCAGGATGTGGCGTCCTTGAGCAACCTTCCGCGGTACACTGGTGGTCAAACGTGGTTCTACCCGGGATGGAACGCCGCTAGGGCCGAAGACGCCGTCAAGTTTGCGTCCGAATTCAGCGACTACCTGTCGTCTGAGATTGGCCTCGAGGCCGTCCTCCGTGTTCGCGCTACTACTGGACTGCGGATGAGCACGTTTTACGGCAACTTCTTTAACAGAAGCTCCGACTTGTGCGCTTTCCCGGCTTTCCCTCGTGATCAGTGCTACGTCGTCGAGGTTGCTATTGATGAGAACCTTACCAAGAACTTCGTTTGCTTGCAGACGGCGGTACTACATACCACCTGCAATGGCGAGCGTCGCATTCGTGTCATGACTCTGGCTTTGCCGACCACCACCAACCTTGCCGATGTGTACGCCTCGGCCGATCAGTGCGCTATCGCTACCTACTTCAGCCACAAGGCGGTTGAAAAGGCCCTTGGAAACTCCCTGGACGCGGCAAGGGATCTCCCTCAGCAGAAGCTCACCGAGCTTCTGCAGACCTTCAGGAAGGAGCTGGGCGGAGGCAGTATGGGTGGCGGCCTTCAGTTCCCGTCTAACCTTCGTGGTCTCCCCGCCCTTTGCCTGGGCTTGATCAAGCATGTTGGTTTGAGGAAGTCGGCCCTTATTCCTTCGGATATTCGCTCTGCTGCCCTCTGCCAGCTCTCTACCCTCCCTTTGCCACTGCTTATGCAGTACATCTACCCCAGGCTATACTCACTGCACGACATGCCTGACAATGCCGGTATCCCCGACCCGGAGACGAGCCAGATTGTCCTCCCACCACCCATGAACCTCTCCTCGGAGCGGTTCGTTCCATTCGGCTTGTACCTTATCGACGACGGCCAAACGCAGTTCCTCTGGGTTGGTCGTGACGCTGTGCCTCAGCTCATCCTCGATGTATTCGGAGTGCAGGAACGCACTCAGGTCGCTGTTGGAAAGGGTACTCTGCCTGAGTTGGACAATGACTTCAACGAGCGTGTGAGGAACGTGATTGCCAAGAGCAGAGACCACAAGAGCAAGGGCGTTGGCAGCATTACATTGCCTCATCTGTACATTGTCAGGGAGGATGGTGAACCAAGCCTTAAGCTGTGGGCTCAGACTCTCTTGGTGGAAGACCGGGCGGATCAAGGGATGAGCTTCCAACAGTGGATGGGAATGCTGAGGGAGAAGGTGAGTAACTAAAAGCCTCGTTTTGCATTGTCCTTGTTGCTGCTGCTTTTCTGTTTTACTGCCAATGGTTGGAAAGCGGATCTGGGGCGCTAACAGCAGACTTGCAAACAGGTTGTGCAGTGATGGCATTCACACCATCCTAGCGTAGGCGAAAATGGGTCCTCGATATTTATATGTGACGACAAGAGAAGGATGCCGATGGCAGTATTCAGTCAGGACATGTTTATCTTGAGGTCTTTGAGCGGGTGTAAAGAAAAGAGACAGGGGTGCATGTGGCGGACAGACGCAGAAGAAGCGGACTCGCATAGCAAACACAATGTAATATTCTAAGAATGGTTTTTCATACAATCTATCCGGGATTACTCCCATTGTAACCGGTGAACAAATGCTGTAACATTTAAGTGAAAATCGATAGCGCAGGCGTGGCTTGACATGCTTCATAGTGCCTCATCTGTAGCTTGTTGTGATGCCTCTGAGGATGTGGGACTCAAGCGGAGGACTTGGACTACTATCCGAACGCCAACGCATATCAAATGGTTGTATAGTGTAGCGGTTATCACTCCGGATTCTGAGTCTCCAAAACCATCAGAACATTCCGGCAACCCCGGTTCGATTCCGGGTACGACCTTCACTTTTGACTTTTTTTCGATCTTGCAATGACTTCTTTGCTGCTTGATTAGACTTTGTTCCTTGCGTATGTTTTTTTTTTTTTTTTTTTTTTTATCTTTTCCTGTTCTGCTCGTCTTTTGCTAGCTTGCGACTGTGTGTGTGTGTGTCTGGCAATGGTAATGTTACTGTTTCACCAGGTCACATAGGTCGCTTTGGACCTGTGTCCGCTTCTTTTCCCCCCATGTTACTGGTTTCACTATTTATAAATCGATAGATTGACTCAGCTCTGTCTCTTATTTGATATTGTCCTACCATATACCCAACGAGTCTCTCCAGTTATCACCACCACCACCGACTTGGTCAGAATTCCCGAACGGGTGCACTCGCTTGGCTTCAAAGTTGGAGCCTGTAACCGCCCGGCCTCTTTTGTGAAACGAAGAAAGCTCTCCCCAGGTCCCTGGCGCCTGCTTGCACCCACTTTGATGGAGGGGCAGCCAGAGGACCTGAGACACAGGCCGAGAGCTCTCTTGTTTTGTTCGGAGAGAGAACCTACCAGTCAGGGACGGGGGTTGGGCCTAGCCCGGGCGCTTAACTGGCAATGGGTTGTGGACCTATGATCTTGTAGTGTACGGAATTGTCCCCCCCCAACCGTCCAACATGTTCGGCATTGTCGATAAAGAAAAAGGAGGGCATGATATATATTGGGAATGAGTTATCTGCATTGTATTGGTGCGCACTCATAATTCATAAGTATGGGTTGCCTAGGGAGCGGATACAGGGCCGTGGTGTTAATGGGATTATGCTGGTTTTGAGGGAATGAGACGGGCCCACTGAATGGGTACTTGTTCTGGAAACACGATTGAGGTTCTCGACGTACAATCCTCGCAGGGCTGCAGGAGGTCGCATACAGACTGGCCGCGGGCGGGCTGGCGGACAGCCAGGAGGAGAAACATTCAGGACGGGAGCACCAAAAAAAGACGGAACGGGAGAAAGGGAGGTGAAGATGAACGGAAAGGGTAATCAAAGGTTCAACTTTCAGTCATGCTGCGACAAGGTGATACCTCTAGAAGTACCGGTGCCCAGGCTGAACCAGGCTCTATTCTAGAGGCTGCTGGCACGGCTGATTAGCCGCCAAGGTGTCGATACCGCGATGCATTTCCATGTTCTTGTACGTGTATGTGAAACCGTAGAGTGAAGGCACATCATCCCGCTCCTCGTGTTACTGTAGTCGAGGCACGAGGAGGGTTATGATGTTGTAGCCCAGGGGCACTCTCTACCACCTCAACCAAGCATCGTGCCTATTTATGTAAACGGGAAGGAAGAAGAAGGACGGCGGGGGATTCCATTGTGTTGATGGTTGTGCCCCTGGCCCAGCCGACCGTCAGCGAGCTGAACCCCGCTGGCGAAGGAGTCCCGGTCTCCTTAATGCGTTTGACGATTCTGAATGAGCCCCACCAACAATGACAACGTGGGCTGAGCTTCCGCCGGGGACTCCTTGTCGCACTTTGTTCGGCGTCAACATTTGCTCCAGAGGAGAAGCTGTGTGAAGTGTGAAGGAGTTGGGGCCTCGACCTTCCTGACATTTTCTCCTGTTTATTCCGAATCATCAGCTCGATAACTTCCCGTTGACCCATCCTTCGTAAGAGAGCTTCTCTCGTCTTCTTGCTCGGCCGGTTCCTCGTTATCTTGATACCACTCCAACCCACCAAACACCACGATATTTGTCCTGGGAGCTTGAGCCTTGAGGTGACGCTGCAAAGAGGTACGTGTAAGTGTCGACAAACGTCTAGACTCGTCCCGCCAGGCCCGCTTTCACATTCTCGTGGTTCACTTGCAGGGCAGCCCAAGTGGAAATGCTCGACTGCGCACCACCTGATCGTCCATCTGATATCTTGCTTTCGGCTGGTTCTTCCCGCAACGTCCACAGTGTTGAAGGAGCCGGACCTTGGCCTTCTATGATAGCCCCTGGACACTGACATCCACTCAACTTCATCATCCCGGATCTGAGGTGCGCCCCTTGGCAGTCGAGGCTCGCCGAAGAGTGGAAAGGAAGCCAGCAACGCAAGCCCAGTGGTTGCTCTGTTGCACTGCATTCGTTCCATTTTGATCCCTCATTAATTGGATACCTCATCTGCACCCTGAGTTGTGCTAATCATAGCAAGCAGCCTTTCTCAAGACAGCCTAGGTAGAGCAGCCCGGTAGACCAAATTCGCGCCCAACCCCTCCGCCACCACCACCTCCCGCTACAACAACGCAACAACGCAAGAGAACCAGCACCAACCGTCCAGGCCCCCGCATTTCCACTCCCATCACATCCCCTTGGCGACGGTCACTTCCTTTACAACCTACACTCTTTCTACAAACAACAACAACAACTCGGTGTTGAGCAATATCTACTTGTTCTTCGATCGCAACCACCGTCGACGGCCCCTCGACTGCGCGACTCGACTGGGATCTTGGACAACCCCACTCCAACAGACGAATCCCCTCATTCGGTAGCGCCCGTTGACTCGCGATCAACGCCTCCGTTGTCACACAACACAAGTATTTTCAACCTTCGAGTCGGCGAAACAACCGAACCACTTACTGTCTCTAGACAGTCTTTGTTTCCCGTAAACAACCCCCCAGGGACACGTCGAAATGAGCAGCGCACAAAGAGGCGGAGCTCGCAAGATCTCCTTCAACGTCAGCGAGCAGTACGACATCCAGGATGTCGTTGGCGAAGGCGCTTACGGTGTCGTCTGGTAAGTTGATCACAACTAGTCTTCGCCTACACTGGAAGGATCACGGAAACTGACAGGCGACCGGACGGACAGCTCTGCAGTACACAAGCCTTCGGGCCAAAAGGTCGCGATCAAGAAGATCACCCCCTTTGACCACTCCATGTTCTGCTTGCGGACGTTGCGCGAGATGAAGCTGCTTCGGTACTTCAACCATGAAAACATCATCTCTATTCTCGATATTCAAAAACCACGGAGCTACGAGACCTTCAACGAAGTCTATCTCATCCAGGTATGGCCCTTACTTTCTCTGGTCCTTCAGGTTGTTTTGTTCCTCGCTAACATGGCTGGACCTCCTAGGAACTAATGGAGACTGACATGCACCGGGTCATTCGTACTCAAGAGCTCTCGGACGACCATTGCCAATACTTCATTTACCAGACGTTGCGCGCCCTCAAGGCCATGCACTCTGCCAATGTTCTTCACCGCGACTTGAAACCTTCCAACCTTTTGCTAAACGCCAACTGCGATCTGAAAGTGTGCGACTTCGGATTGGCCCGCTCGGCTGCGTCGCAAGAGGACAACTCGGGCTTCATGACCGAATACGTTGCCACCCGTTGGTACCGCGCCCCCGAAATCATGTTGACGTTCAAGGAGTACACCAAGGCTATTGACGTCTGGTCTGTTGGCTGCATTTTGGCCGAGATGTTGAGCGGCAAGCCACTCTTCCCTGGCAAGGATTGTATGTGTCATCCCATCCCAAATCCCAACATATGGCAGCTGTACGGGGTTGAAACTAACGCGCGTTACTTCTCACAGACCACCACCAACTGACCCTCATCCTGGACGTCCTCGGCACCCCAACCATGGAAGACTACTACGGCATCAAGTCGCGCCGGGCGCGCGAATACATCCGCTCGCTGCCCTTCAAGAAGAAGGTTCCCTTCCGCACGCTGTTCCCCAACACGTCGGAGCTGGCCCTGGACCTGCTAGAAAAGCTCCTCGCCTTCAACCCTGTTAAGCGCATCACGGTCGAAGAGGCGCTCAAGCACCCGTACCTCGAGCCCTACCACGACCCGGATGATGAGCCGACCGCGCCCCCCATCCCCGAGGAGTTCTTTGATTTCGACAAGCACAAGGATAACCTGAGCAAGGAGCAGTTGAAGCAGTTGATCTACCAGGAGATTATGAGGTGAAAGGTCACTACCGTCTACCGAATAGGGTAGGTAGCTGTTGTGCGTAGATAGGATTTGGAGGGAACTGGGCAAGAGAGAAATACAGTGAGATGATTCGGGTGGTTTGCAATTGGGCCGCAGGAGATATCAGGGAGAAGTGGGATATGCTTTTCTGCATTTGATGGCGAATGTTGAAGGAAGGGGAGATATGTGGACAATGTGGGCTAGATGAGCGTGAAGAGGGGAAGTCGATTTTTTACGTTTCCTTTGCGGTCTTGATACGCTCTTATGGCTTGCTTAAACCGGATCCCGTTCCGTACTGTCATGAATTTGAACCTAGATACTCAACCTGCCTGAGCTCGTGATGATGTCTCTTCTGTGGTGTCTTTTGCTGTGTCACCTATGGCTAGCCGTTCCGAGATTGAAGGAATGGAGTAAGGAAATGTTCGGTTCCGCGAGTGAGTGAAGGGTATATTATGTTACAAAGACTGCCTAAATCGATACACTATTACAAGGCCTGTACCTGGTACGTATACCTGCCCAGGTTTCCTTTTTCCTTTTGCTTCATCAAGACAACCAACCCATCATAATAACGCCATACGCCACAACATTTCCATATCCATACCCAGTTTAGTGGTGATGGCCCCAAAGACCTGTCAGAAATGATAGATAGCACACCAGTCCCAAGAGCCCAACCTCGCCTTCCCTAATGGGTTACCCGCAAGAGAAAAGAAGAGACATCATAACCCCCCAGACCCAATAACCCAAACCTCCACCCCCAGAACAGAAAACTTCTCCCCCTGATCGCTCAGCTGCTCATTGCCAAACGTCTGAGACACAGAGCTCACGCCCTTATCCAGCCCGTCATCCAGCCACAACCCGAACTTGCCATCGCCAGCGCCCACACTCAAAAAATGCGACTCGCACAGGATGTAGTACTCGTTCACGCCGCTGTAGGGGAAGGCCTTGAAACGGATGGTGGTTTGATCGATGCCGTCGGTCGAGGAAGCAAGTAGATCGTCTACGCTGCCGTTATGGGGTGATGTTGCTGCCGTGTTGGCTCTCGAAACGGTAGATGAGGCAAGATCATCGCCGCTGCTGTGGTTCGTGGCCGTGTCCGTGCCCGTTCCGACTGACGAAATGGTGGATGTTCGGCCTCGCAGGTTCGTGGTGTCGGCGGAGGGAGGAGGCGGGAGGGAGGCCATGACGGAGGCGCGCCAGAGGAAACATTCGCCTGTTCCGAAGTATTTGGGGGCTGGGTGGGGGTGGTCGGATAGGTAGGCGCCGAAGATCTGACATTTAAAAGGTAAGCATCTGGCCTTCTTTCTTCTTGGGTGTCGGGTTTCAATAGTGATAAGACATGGAGGGAGGGCCGGAGATACAGTAAAGGGAGGGTAGGGAGAAGTAAACTTACACCACCCTCAGCATCTTTAACAACCAACACGAATCCCACCCGTCGTCCAGAATACGTTGCACACTTATCGTAAAGCGTCCCCAGACTTGCCCCGTCCTGGTCCAGACTGTAGATCAAATTCCACTCGTCCACAATGCTGAGCCTCGTAGGCACCATGATCCGTATCTCCTCGGCGATCGCCTGTGTTAATATCCTGGCCGACACGGGGGTGTCCGGTGCGAACCCCTTGAGCTGCACGGGTTCCAGTGGAGGCGGCTGCATTGGTGACACGGTTCGTTGGATGGTTTCATGAAATCGAGGGGGAACGTAGACTCCGTCGACGCCGTTGTTGTTGTGGCCGTGGGCGTGGGAGTGGGAGTGGGAGTGTGAACTGTCTGCTGGGTATGATTGCGAGTGGGTGAGGGACGGCGTTTCGGCGGAGAATCGCCGAATCAGACCTCCCCAAATACTGGAGACTAGTCCTGGTGATTGGGAGCTGCCGGCCCCCGACCCTGTTGGTGTTTGGGCGCCGGAGCCCGGGGCCGGTGAGGAGTACCCCGATTCGGACCGGAAGGTTTGGGTCGGAAGGGGGTGTCTGTCGCGAGAACCGTGGTAGCTCATGGCTTCAGGTTTCCAATGATCCGACACCCAAAGATTTCGAAGGTTTATATCGAGGGTAGTGTACGAATAGGCAGATGACCGAGAAAGAAGCGCGTAGAGAGCTTTGACAGATTACGGATTATCGATTACCTAGGTAAGGTAGGTGCGGTAGAGAAGATGTACATGAGTTGAAGATAGGTTGATGATGGACGGCAGGGATGAACTGGCGAATGCCAAGTTGATAGATGGTCCAAGATTTACCGCATGAATATCAGTCTCGGCGGGCTGTGAGGGAGATGGAGTGGTGGTTTTTCTGTCGACTTTGCGTGTAGGGCCGTACCGTGCGTTAAGCTCTTATATCAGCCCCTCGGCGATGGCTTGTGTTAGTTGTGAATGACGAGACGCATGGGAGCTTCCGTGTGAGAACCTTGCGAGAAGGGTTGACGTTGCTTTTTGTGTAGGGTCCGGGGGTGGTGGTGCTCTAGCAATGTCAGGTACCACGCTCTGTGCTATTACGGTATTACGCTAGTATTGACTGTACAAACTACAACGCTCTGTTTGTGGGGGAAACATGTGCGGGGTGATGCTTGCTCAATGTCCAGGTACTTCTACATGTAAATGTCTGTTAGTGCAGCCTGTTTGTCAGCGGGCGTTGTGTAGCCCGCGGTTGTCTCTCGTCCCTGCAGTAAGAATTTACTCTTCTATGTTTGACAACCTCGATGAGATGATTTGCTACGATTTTCATTTTAGCTTTATATTTCACCCTGCTGTGGTATGAGGGTGACACCAAGCAATCAACAATGATGGCTTTGAACATAACGGCTAGATGGCCCAGGTTTATTTCTTTAATTCGTTCCAAAACCTACTGATGCCCTCCCAAACCCCTTCCGGGCTGGGTTGCTCCGCGCAGACATCAGGCTCATAGCCAAAGTTCTTGACAAGATGAAGGCGAGTTGTCGGCCCGATGGTAGCAATGTACGTCTTACGGTCCTCCTGGCGGAAGTCGTCTCCCACTCTGCCGCTGCTCTCGTTCAGCCATCCCAGGGCACTAAGCATGCCGTCGCAGCCGCTTGGGGAGAACACCACCACCCATCTCGCCGGACGGTCTTCGGTCTCTTTGAGAAGCTTTGTGAAATCTTCTTGGAAGGATTCCATAACACCGGTACCATAGACGACAACCTCGTCGATGCGAATGAACTTGTCTGATGGTAACGCAGGGTCCATCAACTTCTTGGGAATGATATCCCGTCTTTGCTCGCCAACAAGGAACAACAGCGGCGGCTTGGTGGACCGGTCTTTATACCATTCGCCATAGTGTTCGATGATGCAGGGTGCCAATGTTTCACCGTTGCCAGTATGCTCACCAAAGACTTGGAGCGGTGATTGTTGGGGCACTGCCTTCAACGCGCGCGTTGTCGCAGGACCGACGCTATAAACAGGGATATCTTGGAGATGGGGCCATCTTTCATCGCCTACACAGCTGTTATGAGGTTTGGCCTTTCGACTTGGATGTAGGCACGGCTTACCTGTTACTTCTTGAACAAGGTGGGTGAAGGCTTCAACGGCACGTTGGGAGGTGAAGACAAGACCTCCATAGGCGCAGTCGGGACCAGTTCCTATAGCTTTCGTTTTGAGAAGGTTGCGCACGGTAGCTAGGCCCTCGTCCTTGAATCGATGTTCCAGGACGGGGACAAAGAAAGGCTCGAAATTGAAGCCATCCGTCGCGGAAGAGAATTGCTCCTGGTACGAGTCCCCAGGAGTTGATTTTGTCTTTAACAGGAAAACGGGGGTCTTTTGTGACATGTTGACTTTTGCTTCCCGCAGTATGACACACAGAGTAAGTAAGGGCAGGAGGGAAGCTTTCGTCTGGTCTACCGGTACCTCTACGTATGTGTAGTCACGGGGTGGGTCCCGCGACCGGCAAGAGCCGCCCCACGATTGCCGGCCGGGCGCGCCGGCATCGCGGCAATGGTTTATCGATAAGCGGAGAACAAGGATCACGCCGTTGTACGGTTCAAGTCGCCGTTCGATCGAGAATGGTCGTTCGGTTGATTTCTAATCCTCGAGGCGCAACAGACAAAAACATATCTGAGTGGCTCGAAGAGAGCTTTCACTCCTGCAACCGTCGAACCTCTATACCACTGCTCGTCCGCTACCTGTGGATACGTTTGACAATGGCAACAAACGTCACAGACAAGGACCCTACCCAAATCGGCGCAACAGCGACGGCTCCGGTAGATGGCACCGCAACAGAGCCACCCAAGAAGTTCCCCAAGGGTGTCGTTCTGGGCAAGGATGGAAAGCCGTAGGTTCTCATCTGACTTACTGCCCCTGGCCTCAAAGTCCAATACTATGTTCTAATGCGAGTTCCTAGCTGTCGTTCTTGCACCTCCTTCGGTGCCTGGGCGTCCCAGGCCAAGGCTACCCTAAAGACCAGTCACGATGCCCCCTCGACCGCGCCTTCTTCTACGATTACGTCGGCAGCTACATCGTCAACCACAGCCCTACCGCAGAGGAGAACAGACTGCCCAGCCGACGTTGAAACTCTCGGGCGGAGCACCTGGACTCTTCTCCACTCGATCGCCGCGACCTACCCTCCCGCTCCGACTCCAACCGAACAAAATGATCTGAAGTCCTTCATGGGCTTGTTCGCAAAGCTGTACCCTTGCTGGGTATGCGCCGAAGATTTCCAACAATATATCAAAAAAGAAGAACCGAAAACGGGTAGCAGGGATGAGTTCGGCAATTGGCTGTGTGAGGCGCACAACGAAGTCAACAGAAAGTTGGGCAAGCCAACGTTTGACTGCTCCAAGTGGCAGGAGAGGTGGAGGACTGGGTGGAAAGATGGAAGTTGTGATTAATCCGCGACAGCATCCACCGGGACCCGAGAAGTCTCAGCCCGGTGAGGGAGTCTTGTACACAACAAACATTGGCTCTTAGATGGCGGTGGTGATGGTGTTTTTGCATACGCAGCATGGCAAGGAGCATTGGCGTTGCATCTTTTTTGCACAAGTATCTCCAGTCTATATCCCCTTCTCTTACATATCGCAATGGTATGGATCTCTACTCCAGCTCAGGTTACCCGGTCATTACATGACATTGGAAAGAGCGACAAAGAACCGAAGGGAACAAGATGCTTCCAGTGCGATGGAGCGACACTTGAGTTGCGAAGGCCTGGGATGGAGGATGAACATTGCAGGAAAATTCGGGCCACTTTTACACAACGAAGTGGAAGGTCTACGCAGTAGATGGCTCCGGGGGGCTAACCTCGTAAAAGGGATGAGGGGTTGAAGATGATCGTAGCGGAGCTGAACGGCAGGTACCTAGAGGTACCTACGTTTTAGACTACTTGCTCGTACCTGCAGCTCACCTAGCGGTATGTACCTACTTATACTTCACCCCACCACCAACTTCAACCAAATCCATGACATCACAGGAAGCAGCTACCGCCGGACACTCAACTCGTACCGACACCCTGCGCTGGAAAGGACGAACAATGGCTCTCCCTGTGGTATCCGGGCCCTTCCGGCCCTCGATCGACAATGCGTCTTGAGGTTGTCATACTTACCTAGTCGACGCTGCCCCTCATTAAACAAACAGCTCCAGCAAGCTCTTTACCTTCAGCTCTCATATACACATCGCTTCTCGCAACCCTTTATCTCCTGCTGCTCTGACACTTACTTACCTACACCTACACACACCTATCCGATACAAGACTCACGATATATCCAAACACTACATTGCAGACCAGCTGGACCGGATCTGACAACCTACCGCAACACACGAAATACACGAGAACTTCCACACATAACCCAACCAAAAAATGTCAGACATCCGGACACAGAGTCTGCAGAAGCCCGTGACAGTGGCCGAGTATCTCTTTAGAAGATTGCATCAAATCGGCATCCGCTCAGTCCACGGCCTGCCAGGAGACTTTAACCTGGTTGCTCTCGACTACGTTCCCAAGGCCGGTTTGAAATGGGTTGGTAGCGTGAACGAGCTCAATGCTGGTGAGTATGTCTACTTCTCTATTCCCACAAGCACGATCGCTGATATCAGACGCTTATAGCCTATGCCGCCGACGGCTACGCCCGTGCCAAGGGTATCTCTGCCCTCGTAACCACCTTCGGTGTTGGCGAACTATCCGCCATCAACGGTGTCGCCGGTGCTTACTCCGAGCACGTCCCTGTCGTCCACATCGTTGGCTGCCCTTCGACCATCTCCCAGCGCAATGGCATGCTCCTACACCATACCCTCGGCAACGGCGACTTCCACGTCTTTGCCAACATGAGCGAAAATATCTCCTGCGACGTTGCCAAGCTGGTAAAACCTAGTGAGATCGCCTCCCAGATTGACCATGCGATCCGTGAGTGCTGGATCCGCAGCCGGCCCGTGTACATCTGGCTACCTACCGATATGGTTGAGAAGAAGATCGAGGGTGCTCGATTGGACACAGAGATCGATCTCTCCGAACCGGAGAATGATCCCGCCAGAGAGGACTATGTCGTCGATGTGATCCTCAAATACCTCCATGGAGCCAAGAATCCGGTGGTTCTGATCGACGCATGCGCAATCCGTCATAGGGTCACTGAAGAAGTCAAAAAGTTGATTGAGAAGACCAAGCTTCCGGTGTTTGTTACTCCCATGGGCAAGGGTGCCTTTGACGAGACGTCCGAGCACTACGGTGGCGTCTATGCTGGCACCGGGTCTCTCCCCGAAGTTGCTAAGCGCGTCGAGGGTTCTGACCTAGTTTTGTCCGTTGGCGCCATCAAAAGCGACTTCAACACTGCTGGCTTTTCGTACCATACCTCGCAACTGAATACCATCGATCTGCATAGCGACCATTGCACTGTGCGCTATTCCGAGTATCCTGGTGTTGCAATGAAGGGTGTGCTCCGGAAGGTCACTGAGCGCATCGACGTGTCCAAGCTCTCGATAACACCTTCTCCCCAGGTCGAGAACGCTGTGGCTGAGAACAAGGATGACTCGCAGATCATTACACAGGCGTGGTTCTGGCCAAGAGTGGGCGAGTACTTCCAGGAAGGTGATGTCGTTGTTACCGAAACGGGCACAGCCAGCTTTGGCATCTGGGAAAGCAAATTCCCCAAGGGCGTCATGGGCGTGACGCAGGTACTATGGGGAAGTATCGGCTGGTCGGTAGGCGCTGCCCAGGGCGCGGCACTGGCAGTGAAGGATCTTGAACAAGATAGGCGAACAATCTTGTTTGTGGGTGATGGCAGTTTCCAGCTGACTTGCCAGGAAGTCAGCACTATGCTGAAACATAACCTGAGGGTCACTATGTGAGTGCTCCCGTTTTTATCCCCCGTATCTTGTTCAACGTTTGCTTTACGAGCTTCAACTAACTGGGTTACCTCGAAGCTTCCTCATCTACAACGAAGGCTACACTATCGAACGCTATATCCATGGCATGGATGCGGATTACAACGATATCATCCGCTGGAAATACACCGATATCCCCGCGGTCTTTGGCGCTAAGGAAGGCCAGAGCCAGAAGTTCGTCATCAAGACAAAGGATGAGTTGGAGAAGCTCCTCAAAGACAAAGATTTCAATGACTACAAGGGCCTGCAGTTTGTAGAGTTGTGGATGCCGAAGGATGATGCGCCGCGGGCGTTGAAGCTCACGGCTGAAATTTCGGCGAGGAACAACTCTAGGATTGAGGATGAGCAGTGAGAGGCAATAGCATGAACTGCATACATGTCATGTTGTGGAGAGGGGGTTATGAACTTATCACAGAGTGAGATAGTGTAGCGGGTTTGAAGTTACCATCAAGAGGTCATGCTACAATGATCATAGTGAGAAACTATTATTCATTAAATGAAGCTAAAAAACGAGAAATTTTCTTAGAAGGCACCTCCTGTATAAACATGTTCTATCCGTACAGAAATAACATGACTTAAGTGATTCCATCCAATTGGTAATCGTAGCCAAATGAATAATGGGTCTTAGATTAAAGGCCGATAGATGTAACTATCGAATGGCAATGCTATGATCGGAAATGTTAAGGAGAGAATGGAAGAAAGGAAACATCAACTGATTGGGAATTGAACAAACAGAATTGAGCAAAAGAAAGCCAGAAAAAGGAATATCATCTGAGGTTTTGGGGGGGGGGGGGGGGGGGGGGGGGGGGAGAAGGGGGAAAGAAAGTGCAAAAAAATGAAGGTCTCTCCCGCCGGGAATTGAACCCGGGTCTCGAGCGAATCGAACTGATGTTCAAGCTTGACAAGCTCACATACTGACCACTATACTACGGAAGATGTACAACTGTTAATCAGCTGTCGTAGTAGGTTGTTGGCAATGTGCCCGCAACTAGGACTTATATAGCCACATTCCGCACCTCGTGTTATACAGTATGAAAGAGTCCCTTTGACCCATCTTACTTTCTGTTTTCTTTTTCTCTTTTGCATCGTCGTCCTAGAAGGATACATGGATGGGGCTTTTTCCACAGGGTCTAGAAAAACATGCGGGTGGAGCAATGATGTAAGTTTCTATGAGTGGTAGAATTCCAACAAGCTATGCGACTACCAAAGAGTGAACATTGTTCCACCACAACCTTGAGATGGTGATGGTAGATGTGAAGTAGCGATGCCTGGTTTGTCTTCTTCAGAACTATATGTAAACATATGTCAAATTTCACTACCCTCATTATCCCTCTTGTTCATATCGTACATCCCCACGTATCTCATGTTATTCATTCAACGGACATGCCCCCATCGTCACCAGTCCCAGACCCAGACCAAGACCAACCTTGAACTCCTGAGAAACGTATGAGCCTGAGGAAAGTTTGAGTCCAGAAGATACTCTTTGCGGTGGCATATATGAAAAAGAATATGGATACACATAGCTAGAAAGCCAACACTGCTTGAGATTCGCTAAAATCCTTTTTACATCGCCCGTCCCACAATCTTCCCCCTTTCCCCTCTTCCACCACCCCCAACACTCACACTCACACTCGCACCCCTCACCCTCCCGTAACTTCCAGCGCCCCCAATCCCAGCAGAAGCAGGACCAATATCCGGCCCAGGATCGCTCCACTCATCATCCAAACTAACCACCCCGCTCGAATAAGAGTACCTCAATGAGCCACCCAAGCTCTCCTGGCGAGTATGAGCACTTGGCGGATGTCTAGGACCTGCTGCTGCTGCTGCTGCTGCTGGTGTCCCTTGGCTTGCCATGGCTGGCGGAACACCGCCCAGGAGCTCAGGGCGCTCCAAGTCAAAAGGGTCTGAGCGGAATTTATTCCGATGGGTCGTGAACGAGTCGATGCTTTCGCGGTAGGTGCGGGTGCTGGGCTGTCGAGATGGGTTCTGGTTTGGGGTTGCCGTCGTGCTGGCACTGGCACTGATGGACTGGCCCCGTGTGGACCGGCG
Source organism: Neurospora sp. CHS-2018c (assembly GCA_009806235.1). NCBI lineage: Eukaryota > Fungi > Ascomycota > Sordariomycetes > Sordariales > Sordariaceae > Neurospora > Neurospora sp. CHS-2018c. Next base: position 1,255,561 of record RAPC01000013.1, read on the forward strand.
GCGGCGGTGGTCCTCAGTGCGGTAGGTGGTTGCTGTTGGCGGTCTGGAGACTGTGGTGGTGTTACTGTGAAGGTTGCGGATAGGGGAAGGGTCGCTGAAAGGGTTGTCGTCGGAACGACCACCGGTGGCTACGCCGGCTAGGGGCGCTGGTATGGCGGAGAGATGGCTGAGTGTGTTGTTGTCTCTGAAGGGGTTGTCACTTTCGTTCTGGTACGATGGCTGTGCTACCGGGATTCTGTCTCTGCTGCCATTGTCACTGTCCTGGCGCGAGACGCTCAGATGCTGTTGCTGCTGTTCTTGGGCTTCTCGACTGAGATCACCGTCGTCCATGGCTAATAAGGTCAGGAAGTCGGGTTGGTACTGGAGCCTGGCCTTCCTTTCACTCATGTTTGCTGGATCGGGATATCTGTCTCGCACAACCTCATCGTTGCGCATAAAACGTAGTCGTTTGCTGATGTGTATATGGGTTGTTATTCGAGACCACCAGTTCAAGATACTGTCCTTCACTGACGCCGTCTCTTTCACTTCGTTGTTGAGAACCAGCGATGGGTTTCGACTGTGTGTGCTGAGTTCCTCAAATCGCGGGCTCCGTTTCGAAGGCGATAGTAGGATGCTGGGTTCCGAAAAGGCTTGACTGATGCGCTCTCGAATCTTCTTCACGTTATAACCCAGAGCGGCCTTTGCCTTTACGAACACCGGTGTTGGCCCAATGCTACGTCGACTGATGATGTAAGGCGTCTTTTCATTTGGGTCTGTCTGAGGACCAGTACCCAAAGGAGTTAAAAGAGTGCTCCTTCTCCTCTGCAATCGTTGTCGCCTCCACAGCCACAAAAAGAGTCCGATGAGACTGAGAACCACAAGACCACTGAGCACCCCTCCTGCCACCTTCGCGGCTTCGCTGTTGTTGGTGCTTGGAACTGAGCTTATAGTGGGAATTATACTCGGGGTTTCCGTGGCCTGTACTGCATTGTTGCCCGAGGACGGCTGAAGGTTTGCAACTGTGCTAGCAAAAGGCGTTGCTACCGCATCATCCGGGAATATTTCTGAGGCTGTTACTTTCACAATGCTTGTTCCCAATGAAGTCTCAGTCTCATCGCTCGCAGAAGTCTCCTCGGCTCCCGGTGATGATGTTAACAACAAAGGCGAAGAGGTGCTCGTGACAGTTGGGGTAGATATTGTGGCCGGTATGCTCGTCGTACTCGTTGAACTGGGCAATATACTGTCTTCGAGCGGCGGAGGCGGGCTCGCACTGGTGTTGATTGGCACCGTATTTTCATCCCTTGTTGTCGCTTCTGTCGTTGTTGTCGTCGTCGTCGATGTCGTTGTCGTCGCCGGCAGCCGAGAGTTGCGACCCGTGGCCGTTCGGACATTGCTGGATTGGACAGCCTTGAGTATTGCTGTACATCGTTTGCCTCTAGTAGTCGTGAAAATAAACGACCTTGCTGATGAGGGAAGATTGGGTGATGACATCTCTGTACCGCCCGTTCTGGCGAATCCAGTCGCGGAGAATAGAAAGAAAATTAATATTGATATGATGGATAAAAGGACACGCCAGGTGAATGAAGAGAATGATTGGGCCTCGAGGGCCTGTCTATGTTGGTATAATCATGAACCCTCTGCGAGTGGTGAGGAAGATGGTCACTAAGCAAGCAAAACTTGGGGTGTCGTAGAGCAGGTCATCACTTGATGGCTCGAGGACGACAGAAATGGAAATTCACCCAAGCAGCCCATATTCCTCGGCAACGTACTGGAACCGAGCCAAGCTCCTCATGACCCCTCTGATGATGGTATTGGGGCATGGTGAGGTCGGAGGTGAGTGTTTGAGAACAAAACCCATGTACTTTGATTGGTCGATGGGAAGTGTAATAGCCATCTGATGTCAGAGATGGGAACAAAGCACGGCTCGCGAACACCGAGAACACGATCGAGACGAACCATGGTGCCGTCAACGCGGCTCTAACATCAAGGGGTAAGCGCATATTGGTGTCGCTTAGACGGGCAAACCCCTGTCTTGCGACACTCCTGAAGCACACTCCTTGGTGGTGTTGAGAGTAGCATCGTGAATGTTTCAAGAAAAAGATGTTTGAAGCCGGAAAGCCACTGGTCAGCTGCTACCATGACACCTCAATTGTTCGCTAGAGAGAATCAGCGGATGAGACTTGAGTAGCAGAAAGAGTCCAAGCGTGTACAAAACCGTTCAATTCAGACTGACAGGAAGACACAGTTGGTAGGTATGACGGTGTGCTTTCCTTATATGTACTCGACTTAGAGGCAGGTAGTTCTAGGACTTGATTTCTGATGAGGTTGCATAAACACAAGTGGAAATCCATATTATTCCTCGCTTCCGGTTTTTGCGTCCATCATGAACACAAGATGCCATCGGACAACCACTTGCAAGGTTTCGATTGCGAGGCAAATTGCAACATTCTTCTCGACCAGATCTGACCTACACCGGGGCCTCGGAAGCGGGGAGTTTTAAAGCACCGACTTGGATGCCGTCCTAAAGCCTCGGTGCGAGTTCTGTTCTCTTCTCTTGTGTTCAGTCAGTTTTGCTCCATGATGATGCCGAACGAGGAGATGAACGGTCAAAACGGTGGGCAGACAGACGCACGACGCCATGACGCTTTCGGTCGCCTGCATTGCTTGCAACACAGTGAAATCCATTGGCAGCATTGTCGTGGGCAAAATTGCGCTGTTCAGGTACCCGCCAGGGCTGCTCAAGGGGGAACAAATTCGAGTGGGACCATCAACCAAGAGCATTACTTATCTCGTACCGTAGGGCCGGCGTACGGTAGCCGAACCGGAAGCGCATCTCGGGGCAATCGAGGTGTAAGTCGGGGTGTCCCGGGCAATGGACAGGCACGGATCTCTACCGTCTACTTGTACCGGGAACAGACTCCCTATGGGCTGCCGACGCGGTCATGGTTCGCAGCGTCAGCCCAGTCCCGACACTGTACACAAGCGGGCGGGGTTGCAGGTCCGTGGCAGGCGGAACATGGAAGAGCTCCCGAACGGTCGGCGCGGCGCGTTATCCCTGTGCCCGGCCACCTCCAGAACCACCAAACAGGGCAGGCGCTGTGACCCTTGAACCCCTGACTTCCATGTAAAGCTATGCGGGGTCGTCTCTATGGGAACCGTGGGAACCCTCACCGTCACCTTCTCATTGACGGAATGGCAACAAAAAGCGTTCGCTGGCAATCTCGAAATTTGGCCATGATCATCCAAGCCAACGTAACGTTAACGGCCCGCTGCGCTAGCGGAACGGAGACTGGGTGATTGTGGGCGACTGGGCGGCCAAACAAAGCTTCCCAAATATCATTCGACCACGAATTCCGTCCGAACCGGCTTGTCCCCGAGCCAGACACGCCAGAGCACCTCGAACACCGAGAGCACCTCAAATCACAATTGGGTCCAGGGGTGCCAGGGGACCCAGGGGCGACACTCTCTTCCGTGATCTTCTTCCATCTAAGCTACCTCTACACCAACAACAACATCCCCTCCTTTCTCCACAAACATCTCCCGTTACCTGTTTCCCAGCGCCGCTCTTGTGCAACAAAGAGCACGACAGCCGCCTTAGTCGGTGGTCAACTGAAAGCTCCGGCTCCGCGTCACGGTTGCCCGCCCATTCTAGCTTGTCGGTTGCCCGCGCAGCGTCTTCCGCCCATCACCGACGCCGAACCCATCGGTCCGGTGCCGTTGCCGTGTCTTCCCACCCCCGCTTCTTTCTTGCACCGAAGTAGCCAATATGTTTGGGAACTTTGCCCACTTGAGTATGTTCTTCAGTTCCCATTCTCTGCTGTATATAAACCCTCTGGCCGAGCTGTTCTAATAATCTCGTCTAGTCCCCTTGGCCACAGCGCCTCAAGGGCCGCCCAAGGACGTTCCTCCGCCCACGCCCGTCAACTTTCCGCGCTTCTATCCCCAAGCTCAGCATGACCAACAAATAGCACCGGGAGCTGCAGACGAAACACCAAAGTCGGTCGTCACCTTGTTGCAGGGCATAGTCCGCCCAGCCCAGCTGGCCATTGCCCATTTTGAGGCTCTCGGAGTCCATGTAGTGCCAAACTCTACGGCAGCCGACCTCATCCCTGATCCGTCTTATATCCCGGATTTCGCTGCTTGGGATGAACTGTCATCTGATGCGGCCCACGAGGCGAACGAGAGCACCAGGGTCCCACTGGTCTCGGGAAACCGCTCTCCCGGCTGCAACACTTATCTGGAGCGTAAGCGTGAGCTGTTGTTTCCTAATGAGACCGGCTACCGGACTGTTCGCCGCATCCAACCTCCAAAGGGCCAGAGCCACGCCCGGCTAGGAAACTGCTACGAGTTCTTTCGTCAGCTCGACATGCTCTCCAACTACTGGGATGACACCTCGGTAACAGAGCAGTCGGCTCCGGAAGGCGAAGAAGAAGACAAGGACGCTCTGGCCTCCAAGCCTCGACGTACCGGGGCCGGCAATCAGATGCCACCTGACTTCCGCCAGCAGATGGTGCAAACCTTCTTGAAGCTTGTCGCGTACGACTTTGGGTGTAACATCGCGCCGGCTCGTGCTGAGCCGAGGCTGCACATCACCTCTCGCAATCCTGGGTCTGCCCGTAGTTCCTACTTCTCTTCCGGCTGCACTTTCATGTACAAGACCCCAACCACCAGGGAAGAAGCCCGCGCCGGTATTGTCGAAGGACCCGTGGCGGCCGTAAGTGCCAGACATTCCACTGGCTTCCCGCCCCCACCCGAGGACCCGAACGAGTCTTCCACCGATCCGGACGCCGTCTTCGATTTCGGCCGCGAGTTGGTTGCCGCGCTAGTAACGGCTCAGCACCGCGCTCGCGAGGGTCGCACCGAGAAGCGCATCGGCGAAGGTGCCTGGTGGTGCACCAAGCCTCGATGGGGTGGTGGTCCCGGTGGCCCCATTGGTCGTGAGATTGAACAGCAAACTAGTGGCGACGATACACTCGTTGGAGACAAGGACGCGCCCCCTCCGGCTGCTGATGCTGCTGTTGCTACGGCTGCTGCTCCTGCCGAAAAACCCGCGAAAGTGTCTATTTCTTCTCGACTTGCCTCCCGCGCTTCTCCGTTTGGCCCCTTGCCCAGCACACGTCTCCCAGAAAGAGAGAAGGAGTCTAGCTCGGGACCGGCCAAGGGCGTCAAGCGCCTGAAGAAGTCGGGCAACATGGCCATGTACGACAACTACCGCATGGTTCGCCCTCCGGCCCTGACTTGGGACAAGAAGGCCAAGTACGCCGCCATTGGAAGAGCTGCAGGCGCAGATTATGATGACATCTTTGTGGTCAGTGCCCTGTATCACCATATCAGCATCGTAAGAGTGCGGGTGCCGGATCAGCTAATGGCTGTCTTGGAGGGTCGCGCCGAGCACGAGTTTGAGAACGGAAAGCGAAGCTGGGGGAAGTTGGAGGTGAGGAGAAGCAAGTGGTTTGACCTCTTCAAGCCTGAGGACAGAGTGGAGGCCATGAAGCTTGTCTGGTGCATGATGAATTGGCTGATGAGGGCCGTGCCCAAGGATGAGGAGAAGAATGAAGAAGTGGATCAGAACCAAGAGGAAAAGCAGGACACCAAGAGTGAACAAGAAGGAAACTCTGCTGCGGCTACGGCAGCAGGAAGCCAGGATCCTGTCGAGCAAGTCAAAGACGAGGCCAAGCAAGAGGCGAAGGAGGAGGTCAAAGATGAGAACGTTGATGTGAAAATGGGAAATGCATAGACTGAGAAAATTGGCGTACGTACCAACTACTGCATTTCCCTTTCTTCTGTCCTCTTTCCCTTCGGCTTTTTGGATTCGGTCCGCTTTGTTAATCGACGAGGGAATGCAATATTTAATGATGATATTTCGAGCATGCCAATGAGTCCCGTCTGGTCATTCTTTGCAATAAGCGTGATCAGCCAAGTATTGCATGGACTGCTATGTGTTGACATTCTGTGTCAATATCTTCAAGTAGGCACATTGGCCGTTGAACGCGCACACGGGGGCTTATAAAACATGGAGATCTCAAATACAATCACCTCATCTGCATGGCTAAAACGGGTAACATGACACTTTGGGCCAATCATCCCGTGCGTGGTGTATCTGATGTCAACAATTTGCCAATCACGTCCAAAGGTGATATAACCTCGAAAATCAAGAACCGTCTTCAACAACATAAAAATCCCCTTGTGGTGTAGTTGGATATCACGTTCGGCTGTAATTGTCTAGATTGTATACCGAAAGGTCACCGGCTCGATTCCGGTCGAGGGGACATTCTCTTTTTCCTCTTCTTTTTTGTTCTGGTCGCGTGCTGGCCCGAAGCGAGTCTTCGTTTTGATTTTTTTATCCTAGCTCGGTGGACTCCCGTTGTTCAATCTTGGGCTTGGCATTCGCCTGAGCAAGGGTCAGACCTGCGGGCCTGCGGCTGTTAAAGAATCGGATAGGGTTCCTTGTCAAAGAGTTTGGGGGTCTGGCAACACGAGGGCTTGTAGCATATGAACTCTTGCCCGGCTTTTTGGAACAATGGTGAAGTGGAACATGAACTGCTTCACCAGAAACCGATTTACCTCTGAAGTTAGGGAACTGGAATATCCGGTTCAGGTCAAACTCGTATATGTCAACTGCAGGGCTAAAGGCCCCCAGAGGTCTTCCGGTCGTCTTCGACATGCCTTGATGTGCACACAACCGACCTTTTAAGCCCGCGGTTGACATATACGGGGTTGACGATATCTTACGGTATGTGGGAATGTCGTTACCGCTTGTCCGGGTTTGAAATCTGAAAAGCGCAAGTGCAAGTAAGCCCTTGACTCGCCCCATCTTTGAGTCTGGTATTTAGTACTTATATCAAGAACATCATGATCTTCGATATATATCGCACTACGGGAGCTACCCGGCATTATGTAATACGCATAATATAGCTAGCATAGCCCCCGTTGACGAGCAGCATTTTTTTGCTGATATCCCATCGAGGACCGTACCCATGAAGAGCTGGAAGTATGGGGGGTGTGAACTGTGGAGGTCGAAATTGCGGGCCGATCTCAAACGCAAGCTTTTTGTATGTACCTATTTTATGTTACCAAGTACTCGGTAGCAAGCGAGCTTTGAAAAATAATCTGAGCCGGTTTGTGAGTGACGCAGGTCACGCAGATCACACGGAACCTTGAGCCTCACCGCACCGACGACGATGACGAGCATGGAATTCGGCTTGAAAGGGCATAGCCCACCGGCCATCCCAGGAAGGTACAGTGTCAGTGAAGAACATCTCGGCCTTTTAGTGGCGGTCTATCATGCTGTGCTGCCATCACCAGATAATGTGAGGCTGTAACCAAAGCAACCCTGGGAGTTTCAAAATCGAATCCTCGACTGCAAAAGCAGCAGCGCCCTGTATCACCAAGCCTTCTGGGACACAAGCGGGCGTCTGATCTGGCAGATGCAGCACATCGTTTGTGGCCATGCTCCTCGGCCTGTCCTCTGTTGGCCCACGTATACTAGCTGAGTTGGAAAAGGTGTGTTGAATCATCAATGCGGATGTGATGCGTTGAATGTCGTACAGATTGGTCGGTCGTTGGGATACGGTAGGTATGTCCTAGATAGGGAAACGTTGGATCGCATGTGGTAGGCTTTGGCGCGCAGCGTCTAAGGTCGAGAACCAAATATCCCCGGACCCTAGCACTGAATGAGAAATTTCGGTCGCAAAGAAGCAGGACTCTGATATCGAAGTTGTCACATCTGGATACCTCGACTGTGGTTTTGAGCCTCGACGTCTTTTGGATCGAGCCAGCTGTGGTTGACGCGATTGGGATTGGGATTTCCACTTGGCTGTCCCTGTCTGCGGAGAGGAGTTTCATTCTGTTCAAAGAGCCGGTGATTGGCCAGCACTTGCAGTTCAGCAGCGCCGCAACCGCATCCACGGCAATCTCACGAACCAGATGCTCTCAAATGCTATCGCTCACCTCCGAAGCTAGCTTCTCTCGGCTGCATGCATTTTGATACTGGAGATATTGGAGACCAGCGAGCCTTTCTGCAACCGGGAGACTTAACCACCAGAGCTGTGGAACTGACACTGAATGGCCTCGTTCGTCCCGGGACTTCGATCTCTGAAAGCGAAAGCCGAATTTCGTACGGGGGCACAAGTCTCTGAGACTGCCGGGCCGGGGATCGTGGCAAAGACGCCTTCGGGAACAAGCCACAACGACCCGGCGGAGGTAACCCTTCGTTCACCGGCGACTTTTGGGTTTTGCGATGTGGAAGACAGATCCTCGGCTTGCGATGTGGCCAACGATCATGGAGTTGTGAAGGTCATCATCACAACAGATTGTGTGTCCAGGCTTCCAGGTTCCTCAGGGCAACTACCAGACGAGTCGACTCTCCTAAGGCAATCTCCTACCCTCTTCTAATTCTCTCCGTCAGAGTGACCGTGGATAAGCGATAAAAGCTTCAACTGTTGACCCTGCGTCTGCGATATTAGCTTCTTTCCTTTTTCCATACGGCATTGGGGTTGTGTTGTCCATGTGTAGGGAAATCGCTGGCTACGATACGCTCAGCTACGACAGCTCGGAGCGGGACTCTCAAGTGGGCTAGACCCCCGAGCGTCTGTTATCCCGCCAGCGGCAGCAAGCAGAGGCGCACTGAGGGCCAGTGGGCTGTAGCAGCAAGCTGGCAGAGCTGAATAGCCGTTGTGATATCCAACCGTCAAAATGATCAAAGGACTTGCCGATGGCATATGACGACCTGGGGAGAAGACTAGCGACTTTGATCGTTCGATATTTTGCCCGTCACCATGCACTTGGTGATTGCGACTGTGCGGAAGAGGGTTGCTGTCGCTCTTGCGCCTCGATGGTGAAGTGTCTGTTGCTCGATGCAATGCCGTTGCATTAATGGCATGCATGCCTCTACAGTCCAATACTGGTTTGATTGTTAGCTCGAGACCTCGGGTCAACTTCCCTAGGCGTTTTCATACTGTGAATATACCTTTTCCAAACTAAAATACACCGTATTGGATCTTGTCGATGCCTTTCGGATCTATACCTAGCCATTTATTTAGTCCTTGAAAGGTTTGGGACAATTCGGAAGACATTTCGTCTAGTATACTAGGAGTAGGTACTAAGCTAATAAACAAACCAGCACTAGATTGTACATACAGGCAGGTAGGTACATACAGGTGTATATACTTCATAGGTAAGTATACTTCTAGGATATGGATTCAGATCTGACATGAAGGAATGGCCAAAAAGAATTAAACATTTGCTGGCTTAGGGCTCTTGATATGGCGCAGTTCCGTCACGGCTTTGCTGTTGTGGTGTCGCAGTGCCGCAGTTGTCGGTCTTACACGTGTAGGTAAGGTATCTCGTCACTGCTCGTCTCAACTTTCAAGGGTTCGGTCGCTTCTTCCCAATTTCGGGATCCGCACTCCACGTTGCTTGGCGTTGATCAAGGAAGCTTTTCCTTTCGTCGTGTTGTCCTGCCCCGCTTGTTGCGCCGCTGATGTATCTTGTCTATCAGTAAACGTGGTTGTTGATGTGGTCACAGGGAGCTTGGGCGTCGAGGCAAGATAGTGAGGTACTTCCAGTTGCACACACACAGAAGCCAGCCCGACAACGAATACTCGGCTTCGCTCATCGATGCAGTGGACCTTTCTGGCTCTTCGAGTAGTCGGGTGGAGATTCCACGCACTCTCACTCCCGCCCGCCGTCTCTACCTTGCGAGCTTGCTCTTCGCCATTCCACAATCCACACGCTGCATCCATTTCATGCTTGTTGACATTGACCCCAATCCCCGTTCGAAACATCGCGACGAACCGGTACCGTCACCTTTTCCCACTCTTTCCTGCTACACTACCTACACCACACTTTGGGTAGTCGAAGACCCCGGCCCTTGCGACCCAAATTCACCAAGCCTCTTCGACTCCCTGCATGTGAGTTGTCCCCAAATCGGCCTTTTGACCGCTCTCTCGGGTACATGCCCTGCACCCTCAGACCCTCTGTACAGTCGGGCGGAACATTCACTCCAGTCTTGGTGGTGTTCTCGACTTGCGCCATCCCGTGCTTCTTCCCCAACGCGGCCGTCTGTCTGTCTGTTCCAAATCGGGTGTCAATCCATGCTCCCATTACTGACCTGGTGCCCGTCGAAAGAATCTAGACGCGCTCGCTTCCCTTTCCATCATATATACCGACCTCACTTCATCAACGCCGCCCTCCCTCCACTCTCCACCCTATATTTAGTCCCATCTCGACAACGACAGACATCATCCTATTCTCCCCGCCCGTCTGATCTGAACTTCAACTGCGCTTTCCGACCTGTCCGCCACTAAGACCTCAATCTCCGGGTCCTTTCCAAGAAAGCCACGACGAGCCATTTCGCCGAGCCTCCTCGATCCTGTACCATCTGTACCTGACCCAACCCTCGGAAGTCTGTTCACTTTTATATCCAGTCGCCGATCATGTCTGGATACCCCGGCGCGGGTTACAATGGAGGAGGCTACGTCCCGCCGCCTCAACCACAATACGGCGGCTACTACCCTCCGTATGTTTATACAACTACACTCGTAGCCTTGTTCTTAAAACTGCGGTTCTAACTTTTGCAGTCAACCCGCATACAATGCCTATCAGCAGTCGCCTCCTCAGCAACAACCCTACATGGGTTATCATCAGCCCTCGCCTGGTCCCCAGCAACAACAGTACTGGAATCCACAGCAACAGGTCCGTTTAAGCTCCTTACCATAACCAACATCCACGCACAGGAGTACTAAATATAAGCCGCAAATAGACGCCCACACCACAAGGATATGGCAATACTCCCAATTCCCATTACGGCAGACCTGGTGAGTGCTAGCTACAATGGCCCCCCAGACTGGAGTGTGGCCTCTAACTATTCGTTCAGAGGCGAACATGCCAACGGTGAATTCGAATTCGTACGCGCATGGGAACCACCAAGCTCCTCCGCCTCCTCCTCAAGCGCCTCAGCAGTTTGGATATGGCGCTCCAGCGGACTACGCCTTTCGATATTCGCAGTGCAATGGCCGACACAAAGCTTTGCTTATCGGCATCAACTACTTCGGTCAGCGTGGCCAGCTGAGAGGATGTATCAACGATGTCAGGAACATGTCATCATATCTGGTCGAGCATTTTGGGTACAAGCGCGAGGATATGGTTATTCTTACCGATGACCAGCAAAATCCCATGAGTCAACCTACCAAGCAGAACATCCTTAGAGCGATGCACTGGTTGGTCAAGGATGCTAGGCCCAACGACTCATTATTTTTCCACTACTCCGGTAAGCACTCAAGGTGTTCTCCTCCCCAAGGCTGGAAGGCCTGCTTCTGACGCTCAGATCCGCTAGGACACGGAGGCCAAACCAAGGATCTTGACGGCGACGAGGAGGATGGGTACGACGAAGTTATATATCCAGTTGATTTTCGACAAGTTGGACATGTTACCGACGACGAAATGCACCGCATCATGGTCCGACCTTTACAAGCAGGCGTTCGGCTGACCGCTATCTTCGACTCATGCCACTCGGGAACTGCGCTCGATTTGCCTTATATTTACTCAACTCAGGGCATTCTCAAGGAGCCCAACCTGGCCAAGGAAGCTGGCCAAGGTCTTCTTGGAGCTATCTCATCCTACAGCCAAGGCGACCTCTACGGCGTGGCGAATAACATCATGGGGATTTTCAAGAAGGCCACCGGCGGTGGCGATGCCCATGCAAGAGCATTGGCTACGAAGACGTCACCCGCCGATGTTGTTATGTTCTCCGGAAGCAAAGATGACCAGACCTCGTTCGTATACCCCTCTATTATGGTTCCTTGTTCTTGAAGCGTTTTTCTCTCTCTTTCTCTTTTGTCACGGGCATCGGATGTTTGGGAGCAAGAGCTACTGGGCGTTTGGGGTTTTAGTTGATGCCGTCAAGTGGGCACAGCAAAGGCATCACTTAGCATACTTCTTGTACATACCTTCAGCCTACGCTCTAGATGCAAAGTACGATCATCATTATGGTCTGTGATTTTGCATCTAGGGCGACGGGTCACGTTGGATCACCCTCACGCCTGCCCTCCATTTCCTTCCCCAGACGTCATTTTTTGTCCCTTGTCAAGATTCACTTGCTAACCTCGCCTTCCTCACAGAGCCGACGCCACAATTGCTTCACAAGCTACAGGCGCTATGTCCTGGGCTTTCATTAACGCCCTCAAGAAGAACCCCCAGCAGAGCTATGTCCAGCTGCTCAACAGCATCCGAGACGAACTGCAAACGCGTTACACACAGAAGCCTCAGCTGTCGTGTAGCCACCCTCTTGGTGAGGCTTCCTCCTCTTCACATTCCTCGTCATCATTCTACAACCCCTCATCAAGTCGTTATCTGGTTACCACGTTTAAGATTTGAGCTGCATATACCCTTAAAAGGAAACTCGAGGAGAAGTGTCTGTTTGGGTTTCTTTTACCTGCATTGCGTTGCGTGGACCGTCTTCTTGCGCGGTTGTTTGGAAAAGTTAGACATTTTAATGGACACACAAAACACACAATGATGACGAACAAAACGACCCAAAATAAGAGAACAAGCTGACTAACTTTGGTGATACAAATTATAAAGATACGAATCTCCTGTTCGTTATGTGAAGAAAGAAACCGAGAAAAACATAGTGTATACCATCAATTGGTCGCTAGGAATCATTTTCTGCTCCACAGAAAACGCGTACCGATTTGCGGTCGACTGGTCGACACGCCTGGGTAGGGTATCACTAGGGAAAGATGGCGACCGACTCGCCAGGTCTTTTGTGGGGTGTTGGGCATGATCGGGACCTGAAAAGTGAATGATGATATGATGGGGGTTGGACCGAAGTTGTTGGTGGTTTTATCTTGTCTGCCATTTGGTTGGCTGGCTTGGGAATGATAAGGCGATTAAGTGGACTGTGTCTTAGTCTTTGTGTACCTGGAAGGTCACCTTGTCTCTTCGCTTTGGATATAGATACAGATGACCACTTCCGGTCCTATCATGCAGTCATGGATAATAGCGAAGAGCCGCTTCAAGGATCGAGGTCTGTTTCTTCAATGAGATCCAGTATTGCAGGGGGGATCTTGACGATCTTGGGTTTCAGTCTGAGAGTTGTTCAACCTTGATAAGCCTGTTGATTGGGAGCGTTGTCCATTTGCACCTACCGGTGCCCTTTCCTTTTCATTAGTTCGTTGCGAGCTAATCCAGCCATTATCAAATCCCGAAAAGAAACACAATCTAGGTACCTGTAACGTACTGTCCATGTACATTTGAGACTATTCAAGACGCCTTGTCATGGTGACCATCTGAAAAGCATTGACAAATATCATTTGCTTCCAGCTAGGACTTACCCTCTCCATCTGAATCCTCTTCATCACGCGGCAACATCATACCCATCAACCCAAGCAGGTTGCCCGCTGGACCTGCCATGCCCGCCTGGCTCTTGAAGCTCTCCAGCAAGTTCTTGGCTAGGTTATAGTCAAGGTCGACATCATCCCCTCCCCCTTCTTCCTCTTCGTCCATATCTTCATCATCATCACTCTCACCATCCGCCGTGGTCTTGACTATTTCTTGGACTGATGACCCTTCTTGTACCTCACCCTTCAATGCCCTCTTGGAGGCCTTGGCCTTTTGAGGGTCCAGCTGTAGTGCGCCATACGAGTTGAGTTCCCTTTCCATCTGGGCCATGAGAGCTTCGAGTTCCTCTTGCTCCTCATTCTTGCCCATGTCCATGCCCTCGTCATCATTTTCGGTAACAGCCTTTTCTTTACCCTTACCCTTCGTGTCAGGCTTCTGTGTGGCGGTTTCGGATCCTGTCGTCGTCGGTATCCCCATCATCTCTCTCATCATTCTCGAGAATTGCTCTTCGTCGAAACTCACTTCCTTGTCTTCGTCCTCGCTGTCCATATCGATATCTGAGTCCTCCTCGTCGTCTTCATCATCATCCTGATCCATCTCATCGATCTCAGCACCGTCAAGGCCTGCTGTTTCGTCGTTCAGGAAAGCCTCGAACCGGGAGACGATCTTTCGTAGATCGGCTTGTGTCGTGGCATCTCCGAACGTCGGTATAGGACCTCCCGCTGCATCTCTATCTTGAGAAGCCTTCTGCTGCTGCTGCTGCTGGCCCGATTGTCCCTGCACCCCACCGCCGCCAGCCAACTCCCTCTCAAAATCCGCAAAATCAATATCCATCCACCTATCATCGTCCTCCCTATCAACATCCTTCCACTTCTTAATCTCCTCATCGGTCGGCAGCGCGACCTCCTCGCCGTCCTCCGCCAGATCCTGAAGCAACAGCGCCACCTCCCTCGCCACACGACTATCGCTCTTCTCAGCACCGCGAGCAAGGATCTCAAAGCCCGTGGTGAGCTTCATGCCCATCTCCAACCTAGCGAGCGTTTGCAGCTTCTGGAGGGCTTGTCTGCCCTCGTCCGTTTCGGACAGTCCTTCTCCTTCGAGCTGCTGCGCAGTCTGGAGGAAGTGCTCCCTCCATACCGGCGGCGGATCGAAGTGCTGGGATTTGAGCTGCGCATAAAGAACCTTGGTGAGGCGGACGCTGATTGTCACGAGGTCCTGTGGTGGGAACAGTAAGGAGTCCGGAGTGCTGGCGAGAAGCGGTTTCAACGAGACGGGGTCGCGGAGGTAGAAGGCTTCGATAGCGGGGGCGACGGCCTTGGGGCGCTCGTGGAGGATGTATGCTAGTTTGCGAGGGATGGTGACGAGAGCGTGGTGGAGGGAAGAGGTGATTTGGCCGGGATATTTTTCGAGCCGGTAGAAGGCTTCGGCTTCGATGAAGGGGGAGTGAATGAGGATGTTGGGGGTGGCTCTGATTACTGAGAGGGCTTCGTGGAGGGAGATTTGATGATGGGCCTTGGAAGAAGGTGGTGAGGAGGAGGAGGAGGAGGAGGAGGTGGTTGAGGGAAGAAGGGGGATGATGCGTAGTTGGCCGCGGTTGATCCATACGCGGTTGGCGTCATTCTCGGGGCTCAGCCATTTTGGGAGGACTTTGGCGGCTTCGATGAGGAGGAACTCGCCGTCGCTGTCGAAGATGCGGATCCATAAGTTGGGAAAGGAGATGCTTAAGGTTCGAAGGAAGTAGACTATCAGCCATTCGTCCTCGACATTATCCCCGTAATCAGTACGGCCATGGAGGTAAACCAAGCCTACAGTTGACTGTTCCGTTAGTATGAGTGCCGGGATGGGGTAGGGTGTGACTGGGAGGTGTGGTAGCAAAGCAAGACATACCATTCTCGATCCTCGTTTCAAGCTTCAAAGGCTCGCGTTGCCAGATATAATCTTTGGTGAGCTCATCAAGCCTTTGAAGGGCCACCTTCCTGATTGTTTCAAGGCTCGAAAGCGTGGTTCTCTGGGCTTCAGGCTGATCGTTGATGACGAAGAGCATGTACTCAACACAGTTCTCTGGAAGGCTCATTTGGAAGCCATTGAAGGCGTCGTCCCCCGGCCTAGGCTCGTTGGTGGACTCCATCTTTGTTTTCAGTTGTGTTTCGGCTTTTCTTCCTGTTCAGTTCCTTCTTCTATGCGTGTTGGAGTTTCTCCTGCTTCTCAACTTTGGAGTCTTCTAGTGCCTAGAGGGTTGTCTCTTCACTGCAGGTTATTGGCGCCTCCGGTCACTTGCCGTTGATTGTACGTTATACTTGAAGGATAATACAATCAAGCTAAAATACTCCAACCGATGAGACGACCATTACATTCGAAATTCTTAGTTACTTCGGCAGTCAACCTCTTTTTTTGCTCTGACGTCGAGTAGGTCCGTGTCGTTTGGTAAACCAATTGGTGTCTACCTCTACGGAAGGTATCTGACTTTTTTGTACAGGTCCGGACCCAGTACCTACATAGTAAGTGGGACAGGTGGGGGTAGGCAGGGACCAGGATGTAAGTACCTACCTTAACCTGGCGAGCTACCCCAACTCTCCTGCCCATGTATCCCCCGCAAGTTCCCCAACTAACTCTGCCAGCCCCCACCAGCCTGGTGCGTGATCCCGTGACTTCGCTCTAACATCCGACGCGCCTGTGTACCTCTAGCGAAGAAGCCCGCTAATGGGACTCCGAACCACAGGCGCCAAGTGGGGCGGACGGGTGTGTGGTGGACTCCCCGCGTTTGGGACGCGTTTTCCACTTCCTCGCACACACACTGCCCGGGCCTGCCTGTTGATGGCAGATGCGTATTTGGAGAAAAGACCACCTAAAGCAGATTTAAAAAGAGACGGAGGGCAACGCTCAGCGCTCCTCGGTATCTCTTTTTAAGTTGATCAAACATCCATTATTATCAACATTCTTCTCGAAGCCACCTTCTTCCATCTTGGGTCGTTTTTTCCTCCCATCCTCTCTGGTTCTTGCGCAGGACCCTACCTACCTACGTGCGGCTGGGCACAGCCATTCAGCACTTCCACCATGCCGGCGCGAACACTTCTCGACGCTGAGGCCAATGCCGAGTCCTCCCGGAAACGTCAACGGCCGGCGCCCACGAGCGATGACAGCGAGGGAGAAACTGCTGCAGTAAGCCATACAAACCATCTCTATCTACACCCCGACATCAATACATCTACACATTTCCACGCCGCTTGAGACCCAGAAATATGCCTGCTAACCTGCTACACAGCGCTCCAATGCTAACCAGGCTAAAAGAGCCCGTGTGGCTACCGCTCGCCACGCGACTCCGGCCGATGACGACGACGCTGATGTCGACGATGAACGAGGCCATGCGGGATCACCGGACTCGCCCCCAAAAACACAGTACGAGTTGATGCGTGACAATAACTTTGAGCATCTGCAACACCAGGATGCCGACGACCAGCGAGCCACCCAGAGACTACGCTTCAAACCTAACAGGTTGGGAGACAACGCGGTGGCCGATAATGGCATCTTGCAAAGCATCACATGCATCAACTTCATGTGTCACACACGACTGCACTGTGAACTCGGCCCGCTTCTCAATTTCATCGTGGGTGAAAACGGAAGTGGAAAGAGCGCCATCTTGACCGCTATCACTCTTTGTCTTGGTGGCAAGGCCAGCTCAACCAATCGCGGAGGAAGTCTCAAGAGCTTCGTCAAGGAGGGCACCGAAAAGTCTGTTTTGATTGTCAAAATCAAGAACCAAGGCCAAGATGCCTACAGGCATGATGTTTACGGGGATTCCATCAGCGTCGAGCGTCACTTCTCCAAGTCCGGCAGCAGCAGCTTCAAGGTCAAGACGGCCACTGGCCAGATCGTATCTACCAAAAAGCAGGAAGTCGAGGAGATCGTCGAGTACTACGCCCTGCAGGTGGATAACCCCTTGAACGTGCTTTCTCAGGACAATGCCCGTCAGTTTCTCAACTCGTCTACCAAACAGCAAAAGTACAAGTTCTTCATCGAAGGTGTACAGCTGCAACAGCTGGACAATGACTACAGGTTGATCGCCGAGAGTCTGGAGCTGATGGAATCCAAAATTCCCGACCAGGAGGAGCGCGTCAAAGTAGCAGCGGGGGAGCTCAAACGAGCAAAGAGCTTCAAGGATGCTCTTGACGGAAATCGCAAGCTGAGAGCCAAACAGCAACAGCTTCGGAGCCAGATGTGTTGGCTCCAAGTAGTTCAAGAAGAGGCCAAGCTGACAAAATTGGACGAGAAGATTGCCGAACTTGCGGATAAAATTGCCGAAGCAGACCGTCAGAAAAATGTAAAGGGCGTCGCTTTGGAGCGCGTTGAAAGCCAGATCGAGGGCTTTAAGCAGAGACTGGAGGAAGCTATCCAGCAAAAAAACAAATTCGAAGAGCAGGTGGACGAGAGGAGGAAGAAAGCTCAAGCAATCAAGAATGAGCTGGCACAAATCCAAGCAGACGAACGGGCAGCCCACCAAAACTTGAGAAGTGCAGCTACGACAGTAAAGGACTTCGAAGAAAAGGTTGCGGCCGAAGAAAGGCGCCTCGAGGAAGCCACAGGAGAGGCAATTCTTTCCAAAAACCGGGAGCTTGAGAAGGCCAAAGAGCGCGTTACAGAAGTCGAGGCCAAGATTTCCAAGGCCAAAGAGGACGAGAGAGACCTGCTAAACAAAGTAGACGAAGCCAAAAAAGCCCGGGACGCCAAGGCCGCCGAATGCTCTCGCAAGCGGGACGAAATTACCGTAGCGGAACAGGAGTTAAGGACCTCCGAGAAGGATCAAGGCTCTATCTATGCAGGTTATGAGCCCAAACTTCCTGAACTACTAAAGATGGTTGAGAAAGAGACCAGGTTTCAGAGCAAGCCGGTGGGGCCGCTTGGCGCTCATATCCAGCTACTGAAGCCGGAGTGGTCTTTGATCCTGGAAAAGACGTTTGGAAACGCCCTCAACGCTTTTATCGTTCAGAGCATGGCCGAACAAAAATTGCTTCAGGGCTTGATGAACAGACTCAACATCCGCCAGTGCCCGGTATTTATCGGCAATCGACATCCCCTCAACACAGACGGAAAAGAGCCCGATCCTTCCTTTGACACCATTCTCCGTGTGTTGAAGATCGACAACATGATGGTGCGCGATCAGTTGATCATCAACCAAATGATTGAGCAGGTCATACTGATACCACAGCGTACCAAAGCCGAGGATGTCATGTTCAGTGGACCACGACCCCGAAACGTCAAGGCCTGTCTAAGTTTCCATGACAGAAAGAGGGACGAAGGACTCCGACTGGTTGTCAACAACAGCGGAGATATGTCGACTTCTCCTGTGCAGCCCAACCGTAACCTCCGCCCACGGATGAAGGCGGATGTCGGCTCGCGGGTTGCTTATCAAAAGGAGACCCTGCGACATCTGGAGCAAGAGTATAGCGTACTTGATCGTGAACATCGCCAATTGCAACAAGAGGTCCAGAAGTTCACTAGCGACCTCACCAAGATCCAGAGAGACAAGAAAACCCTCGACAGCGAATTGCGGCATGCTAGGGTTCAAGTTGAACAAGTGCAATATCAACTGGATGAATACGAAGGCGGCGATTCTCGCCTTACAGGCTTGAAGGCTGAATTGGCTGTTGCCAAGGAGAAGGAGGAGGCTTGCGGGCTTCAGTACGGCAACCTTCGGATAAGGAAGGATGAGAAGAACCTGGCATCCTCGGAAGCCCAGGCTCAGCTCACGGAAATCAGGAAGGAATTTGAGAAATATGAAAAGGAGGTGATTAAATTGCAGGAGAAGAAGGCCAGGCTGGAAGATGTGCAGAAGATCAACCTCACAGAGGTCAATGAAGCTCATACCTCTTTCGACCTATTCAAGGGGGAGAAGAAGGAAGCCGAGAAGGAACGTGAAAAAGGTGCCGAAGCAGTCGCCGCTTTCATAAAACAAATCACTGAGGCATTAGGGAGCGAAGAACGAGCCCACGTTAACCCAACCGACAAGTACGAGGAGCTGGAAAAGCAATACCAGAATATTCAAAATCAACTAGACAAAGAGCGACGCAAGAGGGGCATGACCGACGAGGAAGTTTATGCGAACCTCACGAGGGCGAAGGAGACTTATGATGATGCTAAGAGATCTCTTGAAGGCATTAAGATGGTCAACTCTCGTCTCCGTCGGACGCTGACCATTCGTCTCGAGAAGTGGCGCAAGTTCCAGCGGTACATCTCGTCACAGAGCCGGGCCAACTTCATCTATCTTCTCAGCGAGCGTGGCTTCAGAGGCAAGTTGCTGCTGGACCACGAGCGAAAAGCACTGGATCTGGTGGTGGAGCCTGACAAGACCGAGAAGAGGGCAGCCGGGAGAAACACGAAGACATTATCTGGCGGCGAGAAGTCTTTCTCGTCAATCTGTCTGCTTCTGAGTATCTGGGAGGCCATGGGAAGCCCGCTCAGATGCTTGGATGAGTTCGACGTGTTCATGGACAATGTCAACCGTGCAATCAGCACAAACATGCTGGTGAGTACATTGATAGCAGCAACGATGCAGACAAGCAAGGATATTATACTCATGACCATTGCTAACATGGCCACAGATTACTGCCGCTCGTCGGTCCGTAAATCGGCAGTACATTTTTATCACACCGAATGCCATCGAGGGCCGGAACACTCTCGATAAGGACGTCAAGATTATTCGGTACGTGTTCTCCCCTTCTTTGCCCTTATCTGTATTTGAACTAACAACGTCTTTCTAGACTGACGGATCCGCGGCAGAGGACGTTGGCCGACCACTGAAACTGAGTACTCGTTGCGTTAATCTTGTTTCTGTTCTTGAGTCTTGATCTCCATGGGTGGGTATTTGAACAAGTTCTGTCAAAGTATAGGCAAGCGTCAAAAGGGCGCAGAGAGGAGATGGTGTCTTGTATGGACTGGTTGGGATATCATTGCGCGTTTGCGTTGGTGTTTTCATAGCGTAATTCTTTGTGTCTGTGGCAAACATGTGGGCGCATTAAAGAAGATATTTAACCCTGGGCATCTGGAGTGTGTAAATGTTGTACAGTCTTTGCATGCGACGTCACCTTACAATGGAATATTCTATCCGGGCTTGACCTTTCCTTCTCCTGCATCCGTCCTTTTGTCGTCGGTTATGAACTTTATGGCCGATAAAACCGAATGGTCCTTTGAAGGCAGTCATCACTAGAGTTCGCTGATATGCGTACGCCGGCCGTCCTCTCTATGGACTCTAAAAAGAATTCTATATCCTGACACCCTTGCTCCGTAGCACGTTGACGCCCGCCGTGGCAGTGAACCCAACCCACTCCCGCAAGTTTCTAAACACGCCACCAACCTCGTTCACCTCCCTGAGCCTGCGGTTCAAGAATGACCGAGTATCCATAAACTCAGGGGAGTGATCGTTGGTCATAAACAACTCGGCAGCGGCGTAAATCGTGGAGAGCGAAGCGCGCTTGGTATACCACGACGGGTCGACAGAGGAGTCGCCGGCGAGGAAGAGAATTTCATCCGAGAGCAGGGCGAGCTCCTTGAGCGAGGGAGGGACAAAAGATGGTTGTGCCATGATTGCTAGAGCCTAGATAGAGGTGTGGTACGTCAGTCCCGTCAATGTAAGTGAACAACATAATGATTCCAAAGCCAGCGAGCGGCGGCTTTTTGCAAAGCGAACGCCCATTGGCGACGAGTATTGAAGGGAAATGCGAACTAACCTCCTGCCACCGCCCAATAACCTGCTCATTCGCCAACAAGCGCTCCCACGTAACCGCCTCCACGCGCGCCTTGATCTCCCGCTCCGACAACCCGGGTCTAGCTCCCACGTGTCCCTCACCCCCAAAGAGTTCGCTTACCCGAGCCGCGAGCCCCTCCCGCTGCTTGACCAGGTGGTACCGGATCAATGTGAAGGCGCCCTCGGGCAGGATCGTCGGGCTGATGTCCAGGTATCCGGCATCGCGGGCGCCGGCGGCGAGCGCGGAGGATGTGAAGCCGTGGCTAGGGACGTGCTGGTAGGCGGCGCTGAGAATGGATTCCTCGACGGGCGTGAAGGCGGCGGGAGAGGATGGGTGGTCGTATGAGTGGTAGGAGCTGCGTTGTTGTTGCTGCTTCGGGAGCTGTGGTGTTTGGGGGCGTCTGGTGGTGTTTCCGCATGTGCAGTCGGAGCCGGTGCTGGTGCTGGTGCTTAGGGAACGACGGGCGGCAGTCGGGACGGGTGCCGCGGCTCGGATCGTGGAGGAAGAGGAGAGGATTTGCCGGGCGGCGCGGCGGAGGGGTATCGGTGATGGGCGCATCTTTACGGTCGGTGGTTCGTCAAACCTCTGGGTACCGACCGGAACTTGTTTGGAGTTACCGGCTTGAACTATCGCGACTTCAATGAAGGTGGAATGAGAGCTTGCCGGCCGGGCGTGGGACCATGGGATGCGATAGCGTTATCTTCACGTGTTATGGGGTCTGCTGCCCCACTTCATCACTGTCTCCATTTCTATCTCCATATAAATGCCCCTGGTTCCTGCCAAGCCGAGGAAGGGCAGCTCCCGCGAGGGCAGTCACTTCACGTCCTGCACCGGTATTGACGACACTATTGATTCATATTTGGAAGTTGTCCCGGTATGGTAAGAACAACCTGGAGGTGGGTTGTCGGAGAAAGAATTTTGCTGTCGTATCACAAATTTATTGACAGTGATGGGATCGCCGTAGTAAAAGGAGGGGGGTCCAGCCAACTGTTCATGTACAATAAATTTACGGTTGGCAAATTTCCCAATCGTTCCTGACCAACAAGCTTTCTGTAAATATAACCAATTCGCCAACGTCTAAGAAAGACCTGAGCCGTCAAAAAGAAGAAAGACGGTAAATTTACTATACTTGAACGGCCCGGGGCTTTTTAAACGTTTGGATTCATGAACATACGATATTTTCGTGCAGTGCATTTGCTATTGGAAATGGTAACATTCGCGAATTTCTAACGTTTAGGTTATTGAACACGTCATTTACGGTTCATTTATTGTAGGATCTGCTTTTAACGTTTGAAAAAAAAAACATATTGGTCAGGAACAGTTGACTGGGGACACCCCCTTCCAGTACGGCGGCCTTTAGACATGATACCTAGCTTGAAGCTCATCCTCCCCAAGATTTGTAGGGTACGGTACCTGCTGGGTTGGTATGTTGTCCTTGCTGTTTACACAGTACCTTATTATCTGAACAGGGCAAATGATAGTCAGTACCTCTCATGCCACACGTCGACTACTTGAATTGAAGCACAAACAGCGATAGATATCGCCTGTGTAGGTCAGCCGGAGGAAGAGGAACCATCGAGGTCTTGTGTGTGGGAGGTCTCAAAATGCAGCCAGGGAGCTGTGGCTAGGATGAGAAACAATGGAGAACTGAAAGTGCCATCGGCTGCTGCAACAGAAGCAATCGGGAATTCGACCGAACGATTGGTGGCTGTCCCTCTTCGACTATTCGATAATCACCACCAGAGCTGGGGCATTATTGGTTGCCGATTCAATCTCTTCCTGCAAACAAAGTGTCCGGAATGCGTTGCCGAGTATATCCGTATGGCGTGCCATGGACATGCCATATATCTCATGAGATACCCATCCATCCTGAAGCCTGCCTGTGCGTGGATGGGTTGCGTGGGCTCGCGGAAGAGAGATCGGCCCTCTCCTTTTCCAGCACTCTCTGGCGCCTGGCAAGCCTCTTCGCTGAATGTAAACGGCATTCCTCGTGGTCGAACTCCCCGGTATATTGTCGGACACTCAACCCTCGTCTTGGCCTATGCATGGTTGCTCGTATCTGCTTTGCTTCTCGGAGACACCGTCACTCTCGTCCGAATTCGGGGCATATCCTCGTTCGGACATGGCCCCGCGGCCGCTCCATTCTCATCCTAGTCCCCGTTCCCGTACCCGAGAGAGGCCGTGGTCCAGACCCTTCGGCTTACGCAAGGCTTGGCCTCCTGGGGAGCCGTTTCCGCGCCGTGTGTGGCATCTTTTGCATAGTGCCTTTATTAGCCGACCCCCTCCTGCATTGACCGGTCTCAGTTTTCCAGTGGTTGGTCCAAGGATGGGAGTGGGGGGCAGGGATGACAGAAATATAGGAGCAACTCTCTCCAGAAGCAACTCGTCCATCCCGAGTGAGTCTTTTCCAAAATTGAGGTGCGTCCCTATGAAACCGTCAAAGTCCCCGCAGAGGTACACGCTTGGTGAGATGTTAGGCGAGGAGGGTACTCCAGATTGCTCATATTGTTAAGCTTCCCGGCTTCTTTCAGCTGTTCTCAATCCCCCCGGCTTGCTTTGATATGCATGACGGGCAGTGCTTTGGCATCCCCGAAGAGAATGTTCGGCAGGGCGTGGTGACCATTGGTTGTTTTGCTTCCGGTGTGCCGCGCTACCGCTGTTGTAATACGGTAATACAAGCGGCTCGAAAACAGGACTGCTACTTGACGAGCTCCTGAGGGGCAGTCAGTCCCTTGGGAACACGAGCACCGCAAGGAGGGGCAGTTGTCCAGATGAGAGGGGTTGGGAGGCAGACTGGTCTGGTAGGATATCGAAACCAAGCCCAGCCGCCGAACCGCATCGAGCTCATGATTCGACCATGACTGCGTGTGTAGGGGATCTCGCCAGCTTTGGCATAATTCAATCCACTCCTGGATGGCTGTCAGCGGATTGAAGAATCGACCACCAAGATTCCCTTCCCTAAATCCGAGTTTCTACCTACCACCATCCCCGGTCGATTGAACACATCGGTCAAGTATAACCGAACCGGTTGCCTTTCTTACAGCAATTCTCGCTTACGATCATCCCTTGATAGCCGTCAGGTCCATGGCAGTGTAAATGCATACCTGTGGGGAGCTTGTGGGAAAAGAAACAGCCCGCTCGTTCGAGATGGGGCTTGAATGTGGATGGGTTCATACAATCCACAACCGATGATGTCAATTCTGAACACCTCCAGCCCCGTCGGGCTCCCAACCCGGACCGGGGACGGAGGCACGTCTGGATCTTAGGTGACGGGTGGAGATGCGGAGCCTGAGGATGACCCGGATAGGAATCCGAAGACTGTAGCGGCGTAGCCTAGGTTGATTGAACTGATGCTTGAAGTAGGGTGGACTGCCCCCACTCGGTGGACGCCGAGTCTGTATGGTGCTGTAGGGTTCTCTTGTTTAAGAACATTGGCATACATTGAGGCCGTGTTCAAAACATTGGTACGATCAATACTTGTATAAAAAAGAAGACGACTGTAGTCGATCCTTCAGACGATGACAGACCATCCACTGCGGACCTGGTTTTCATTTATATAGAAAGTGAAGCACTTTTGAGGTGGTTTCAGCACATTTCTTCCTGTTCTGACTTGAACAAGCGGAACAGGGATATCGCACGTTTGACTCCCCTACAAGTCTCAGATGCTGTGGAATTTCCACTTTGGCACCGAAACACTTTTCCATCCTCCAGGATTCGGAATTGACGACAGCCTTTGAGATTCCGTATCTGTTTCCCCCAGAACTGAGGCCAGGCACCGACCTAAGAACTTGGTGTAGGGCTCTCTGTCTACCTGATCCATACTGCTTGTCTCTTGGACTCCTACACCACCAGCACTAAGTATTAGAAGTTGAAGAATCGGTTAAGTCAAGCCTGAAAGGAATATGAAAGCGAGATGCAAAGCCCGTCGAACTAGTAGGTACCGCAAAGACTCGGGGCATAGCTTTTTAACTTTCAGGGAAATCGAGCAGGGTCTGCAAGCATACTGCAACATTCATACCCGCCAAAATTTCTATGCAAGACGGTGATTCTAAATATCTCCACCCTCCAGCTCCCTTTTTGAGCCCTGTCCTTTTCCCTATAACTATCCCCTATAACCTCTACCCTCTATAGAGCTCGTCGTCGTCGATATCGTAATACTTTTCTAGTATTGAACGTAACGATGGATCCGCGTATTAGGACATTCTATCTCAACACAAACACTGGGATCTGGGAGCGGGTGCCTGAGGCAACACCCCCAGCACGCCCAGCACGGCCAGCACGCCCAACACCAAAAATCCCAGCACCAGAAATCCCAACTCAACCAGCACAACCAGCAATCCCAGCAATCCCAGCACAACCAACCAAGGCACCGCGACCCCCTCCTCCTCCTCCCCCTCCTCCTCCTCCCCCGCCGCCACCGCTCTCGAACTAGTAACGTACTAAACGGCACTCTAATCCTAAACCAAAATCGTACGGCGTAAGGGCTATAAAGAGGAGGTACAACAGAGGGCCCAAAACTAGGATCAAGCGGCACTATACCGACGAATTCAAAATCTAGGTTAATAAAATTACATCGTAGCGTCGTTAGCGGGGTTGTCCAATACTAACAGTTTGAGCAGGTATTAACGTACCTTATTCAAACCAAAGTACCCGTCATTAACGAAGACGGCGAACGCCTCGAACAACACCGCTACCATCGTCGCCACGGCACTAAACTATACGACGATAAACACGCCATCGAAGGCCACCGAAATATCTACGTACACGAGGTTGGCCGCCACTTTAAAATACCAACTAACACAATACAAAACTAGTAGGAAGAACGGGAAATTATACTACTTCGTATAGCTCGAAAGGGCAAAGCTCTATAGCCAGAGCTTGAACACCAATTGTATAAAAAGTTTTGGTATACCAAACAAGAGAATACTCTAATAACACAAGTCTAATTCCGCCGAGAATCAACCGCTCTATTTCATACGGTTTATCCAGATCAAACACAACTACATCCCTAATCTTTCTCTCGTAAATAGTTTAAAAACTTCTTATCACGTTATTATATAGCGCACAAAAGGATTACCCATCAAACCCAACGGCTACCAACTAAACTACTTACTAAAGTGAACTCATTTTTAAAGTAAATTTATATATCCATATAATAATCCATAATAAATTATTACATCTCTTTTGCCTTCTATTCCCATTTTCTCATATCTTCTACCTCTTAATTTCTCCATAGAATAAATCATTAGAGAAGACCTAGAGAAAATAGGAGAAGACCTAAACATTATCGGCGAAGACCTAGAGATTATCGGAGGCTAACTTTTTCGACCTACAAATTCATCAAGCGCAACAGTCAGCCTACTAAACCTAGCACAACTACACGATATCCTCCTTCTACCATTATAAACTTCGACGAAATCCCCCTCCCTTTCGAATATCTTAATAGTTATTCATATACAATAAAGGGTAGCAAATCCGTAACGGGCAAGACCAACCGTAGCGGATAGGGTAAACGGCAAACCACCCTAATTCTATATATTTTTATAAATAGTATTACTCGTCTTAAACCCACAATTATCTTTCATAGTAAAAGCACCTCTAAAACTACTATTAAAGAGAGAGCTCTATATACTCAAAATATAGAAGTACAATTCAACAAAACAACATACCAGAACGAAAACCTTTTACTTAACTAATTTAATAACGAGCTTACCCCCATCGTAAAAGAGCTTAGCCAAGAGCTATTATTAATTATAAATATATACCCATCTCATAACACCCAACGAATTAAGGATAAACTCAACAATAATATACCTCATAAAGTTATCCCAACTATAATCCCTAGTAACCTCACCAATCTATTACAACCACTCAATACAACCATCAACTCGTCGTTTAAAAAGATATTAAAAAAGGAGACAAAGCTAGCTATAAAAGACTAGGAGGAGGATAACCCGGGTAAACAATAGTCCGTAGCCGACAAGAGGATTATAGTTACTCACGTCGTTTCAAAGTACTAACAACAATTACTAAATAAAAAGGATATAATCATCAAATCTTTTAAAAATAATAGTATCTCTATCCTTCCAAACGGCAATCAAAATCACCTCATCAACATCAAAGAAATTAACCGGGCAACCATCGACTAAAACAACTAAAAGACAACTATCGATATCACTATTAACATTAACGACTTTAAGGCCATCCCCTTAACTAAAAATAATAGTATTTCCTTCGAATTATAGTCAAAGGAAGTCACAAGAACTGGAGGTTATCACCAATTTAAAAAGGACAAGCTAAAAGACTAGTACTCACAACGTAAATTGCCAATATCTAGCAATAAACCAGACCTCATCAAAAAGTTAAAAAAGTACGACGAACAACACCAACAACGAACAATCTAAAATATCAACAACAACAACACCAACAACCAGCAATAACCAGCAATCACATTACCCAGCACATTAACCAATAATCTAATTTACCAGCAATTACACCAGCAATCTAATTTACCAGCAACGAGCAATTTAGTAAGCAATTTATATTATTATCAACAACATTAACTAACAACCAGAAATCCAGCAATTTAATTTACTAGCAATTACACCAACAATATATATTATCAATAACTAACAACTAACAATTATAACTAGCGGTTTAAATATCACCAACCTCGCCGTCGTCAAAATCACTACCTTCATCCCACTCAATAATATCAACGTAAATATAAGCAATCCCCTTGGCTTCCTACCACCAACGTACAATCTCAAACCGGTTGTCCCAATTACACCAATATTTACCCAATTCAATTACATAACAATAAACATCACCAACACCCTTAAATCTAACCTCAATTTCGATCTTATAACGGCTTCTATCACAAACCCAGCCATAATAGGTACGCTTCTAAACCACATCCATAAGGGTAAAACCTTCTAGAACATTAGGAAATAAGGGCATTCGCAGTACAATAACGTAGTCGGTTCGCTCAACGAATTACTATTAATCAAAGTAGTCATCTATCACATCTAAGGGAATTAGACAGCCTCAACACCAAGGGGTTTATTTACTTACAGACGAGATCGATCGTACCCAAGATCAACTTCTATCTAATTATAACTGCCATAGCTAAATTGCTGGGGTTTAATTACAGGGGAAAGTTACAGGGGGAAAAGACAGGGCACCAGAAGAATCGAATTTACAGTGCTCCGGGGTCTCACGCTATCCCCCCCACTCTTTTTCTCGGGCATAAAACACACAGATTCGAGCAGTGTACTTACAGACCCTGCTCGATTTCCCTAAAAGTTAAAAAACTATACCCCGAGTCTTTGCGGTAGAGTAGCAAAGGCTGCTTTGTCGACTTTATGTACCGTCGTGGTTATCTGGGTTTAATGGGTTTGTGATCACCGCAAAGCGGAGGCAGGGGAAGGTAAAAAGTGGACCTAGACGTGTGCATGTACCTGTACCTCACTTGCACTGTCCGGTCTGACTCCCTTTCACCATAGCCCCACTGCATTTGGTTTGCACCAGGTTGTACCTAGGTACCTCTACAGCGACAGCCAGAGTGTCCACCGATGAGAAGTCCGTGCATTATGAGTGGGCAACGAGGCCAGCCGTCAAGCGGCGTGCTTCACTCATCCCACCGCACCTGGCCCGGCTGCGCATCCACACAAGACACAAACAACATCACTGTCAGTCAATCGGTCACGGCATCGACACAACTTCTGCGGTCCAACTCCCACCGACCTCTTCTTGATCCCGTCCGGAAGACCATTCGCAACCTACACCCCCTCGACGACTTCGCCCAGGGAGACTCCACAGTCAACGTCGAATCCTCGTGGTGCCAGCCTGCGTGCTTCCAAAGGTTGCAGGTACGTAGCTCTCTCTACCCTCTACCCGAGCCTCGAGGTGACGCGGCGTGAATGCGATGCGCCTTGTCAGAGTGAAGGATCATTCATGGCATTGAAGGCTGGAGCTACCTCTAGCCAGTCCCATTGTGGTACCTGCGACCAGTACCACCTCGCGTTCTGGCCAACCTCGTACCCTTTGCCCTTCCATTGCCCTCCATACAACTGACTCTCTGTCTTCTTGGCTTGTGCCAGACGTACCCTTCCGTCACGAACAATTTCCTGACCCTTTTGGACTCTTTGCCTGTCTAGCCCGCCTTCGTCTGCCCTGCCTTGTTCAAGCATCGCCCTCGGCTACACTCGTCCACGACCGACCTACCGCGTCGCCCCAAAGTGCGCGAGCCTGCGCAGATTCCCGTTCGGCCTTGCAGCCCACCACTCAATCCCTCCCTCGACGTCTACCTACTACCTACCACAGCCAACAGACGCACGTCTGCCCAAATCCCATCTTTCCTCCATTGCGCCAGAGTCGCAGTGTACCTCGACTGAACCCGTTGTCCCCCAACCTCAGCAACGTTCAAGCGCTGCTGTAGCGAACAACTACCACCACACATCAGGACAGCACCAATCGTCGCGTTCCCGACGACCTCGTCCTACTCAAGCGGCTAAGTTGCCCGAAAAATTTTCTCGATTCCTACCGTACCTGCCTCGAACAGGACATATCAGATTCAGTTGCCATGGGTAAGTTCCAGTCTGACACCAAGCCAGCCCAGCACCGCGGCCTGTCTCTTCTGTCTCCCAAGTGTCCTGAAGCAGCTGGCTGCCGTGCGCTCTCTCGGCTTTCTCCATATCCTCCGCCTGCCATACCATATCCTCCCTCACACAGCTTGGTCTCACCCAATCCATCCCACCTTGGAGCTCTCTGGCGGTGGCGGCCGAGACGACTCCTCATTTCCAACGTTGGACTTCCTTTTG
This sequence comes from Neurospora sp. CHS-2018c, assembly GCA_009806235.1. Lineage (NCBI taxonomy): Eukaryota > Fungi > Ascomycota > Sordariomycetes > Sordariales > Sordariaceae > Neurospora > Neurospora sp. CHS-2018c. Next base: position 1,285,442 of record RAPC01000013.1, read on the forward strand.
TTTCCCCCGGCAATCTTACCCGAACGCATACAATCATCCATCACTCACCCTCTACCCCTCCTCACTACTCGGGATGGCTTGTCGCGTCTAGAGGCACCAGTTATCTCGATAGCCAGCCTTGTCGGTCCCATCTTGCGTTTGTATGAATCTCGTTGTCGGGAGCAGTAGGCGGTGCGTCAATGGCGTATCACGCCAGTTTTGTAACCCCAACGAGAGCATTCAGTCGCAACGACATTTGATCTTGACCAAAAGTCACCTGGCGGGCCCGGTTTGCGAGTTGTGGTTGGGTTGTGCTCCGAGTTCTCTTGGCCAAGTGGAAGCTCGCGTTACCCTTCCCACCGTTCGCAGACGGGAGCTGCAGCATTGCTGCAGTGACGTGCCCGCGTTCTTTGCCTTGCGTCGCCTTGTCCTGCCTGGCTCTCAGGCTACATATACACAATTGGCACCCCTCCCTCCCCCTCCCCCATACTCCTGCACGTCTTCCCTTTCCGGTCCACAGTGGTTGGAATCATCAGGTTATTCTCACCCCGCCGCATCAGAAGCTCTCACACTACCTAACCTACCTCTACCTTTCCTACGCCCTGTGTCAATTCCTTGCGCGGGCTGCTTTCCCCCCAGTTGCCACTGGTCACTCCATTTCTCCCACATCATTCCCATACTCCGCCCCCTCCACCTTTCTTTCTCTCGTCTCCCCACTTAACCACTTACATCGTTCTACTTTATTCATTTGGTCTAACCTAGTTTCTCTTTCTACAGCCGACGCAGCAGGAGACACTTATCGCCCTGTAAGTACCACGCATTCAAGCTGCTCATTCCCTTTCCCTCGTTTCTTCAGCGCCGGCCTGTTGCAGTCAGCGTCCACAATTATTTCACCTGTCCGTCACGCTCGTGACGCACCCCTCCTCTTTCTTCACAAGCACACCGCGAGAGTATAGCATCTTGTTCAAGCCCCTGCCTCGAAGGATTCGCGTCAGTCCCCCGATTTGTGGTCTCGATCAACTAGTCTAGTCTGATCGACTTGTCCTGGCGATCTTTGGTCAAGCTTCCGTCCTTGACTCGCATAAGCTAGGGGCTAGCAGTGGGGAACGAGTACCCTTCTGGCCGTCACAACACGCAACTACCTGCAGACCCGGTCACTTGCAGTTCAGTTCACTTTATTCCCCTCGCCCTTTGTTCTCCAACTTCCACACAATTTTTTCTCTCTCTCTCCAGACCTTGCACTTGTTCATCCGCTGACGACGACCTTCCTCAAAGCGTGAGAGGTCCCGTTCCCCCAGACGTGGACGTTCCAGAAGCCCCAATACTCGCCGTTCTTACTCGCCCCGTGATCGTTCGCGGAGTCGCCATCGGAGAAGAAGCCGCACCCCCATGACTGGCCAAGGTGCGCCTGCTGGAGGACAAGGAACTGGTTACAACGCACAACCCCATCGAACTTTCGAAGACCGCGCCGCTCATCGTGAACAAGTCATGAACAATATTCGGGAAACGTCGCAGCAGGACCGCCGCGTCTACGTCGGCAACTTGTCCTACGACGTCAAATGGCACCACCTCAAGGATTTTATGAGACAGGGTATGTCGTGAGACAAGGAAGCGAGGGTCAGGTCCCATGTGTTGCTAACCCGTTATTAGCTGGAGAGGTGCTCTACGCCGATGTGTTGCTGCTTCCTAATGGAATGTCGAAGGTGGGCTATGAGTGATTTGCGTTCGGCTACTGGTTCTTTTGTGGCTCCCTTCCTTTCGGTTATTTTTGATGGATTGTTGGATTGACGGGTTGGGACATCTTTGTCCATGGAATTTGTAGGGATGCGGGTAAGTCAAACTTCGAACCCATCAATCAGTTATTTGGAGACTAGATGCTGACATCACATTCTTGACTAGAATTGTGGAATATGCGACCAGGGAGCAAGCTCAAAACGCCGTTGCTACCCTGAGCAACCAGAACCTCATGGGCAGACTTGTCTATGTTCGCGAGGCAAGTTCACGCCTGGACTATCGTCAGAATAACCATATACTAAACTTGTTTTCAGGACCGTGAGGCCGAGCCTCGTTTCGGCCCCCCCGGAGGAGGTGCCAACCGCGGTGGTTTTGGTGGCGGCATGGGCCCCAACGGATATGGAGCTGTTCCCGGCCATGCTGGCCCCGGCGGCTTCGGTGGTGGTCCCATGGCTGGTGGCGGTGGCCGCCAGATCTACGTGTCCAACGTTTGTTCCATCCCCCATTCATGCTCCTTTCCATCTTGAGGCACACTAACCAACCTTTCCCACAGCTACCGTACAATGTTGGCTGGCAGGATTTGAAGGATCTGTTCAGACAGGCTGGTAAGTTGCCAACTCGTTTTAGGCTTCAGCGTAACCTGCAGCTTTCATTGCTAACTTGTTATAGCCCGGAACGGTGGTGTTATTCGCGCCGACGTTCATATCGGACCTGATGGCCGCCCGAAGGGATCGGGTATCGTTGTCTTCGAGACCCCGGATGATGCTCGCAACGCCATCCAGCAGTTCAACGGTTACGATTGGCAGGGCCGTATGCTGGAGGTTCGCGAGGATCGCTTTGCCGGTGCAGGCATGGGTCCTGGTGGCTTCGGCGGTCGTGGCGGCTTCGGCGGCGGCCGTGGCGCTTTCGGCGGTTTCGGTCGCGGTGGCTTTGGTGGTGGCCGCGGTGGCTTTGGAGGTGGCTTCGGCGGTCGTGGCGGCTTCGGAGGAGCTCCCGGTGGCCCCCCCAGCTTCGATGCCAACCAGCCGGCTGCTCAGCCCAACGCGTTCACTGACTTCGCTACTTCTGGTACTGAAAGGTCCGAGGTCATTTACGTCCGCAACGTAAGTTACACTTTACTCTTGTGTCCCCGAGTATCCCACTTTTCTGACTTTCCTGTTCTCCATTAGCTCCCCTGGTCGACCAGCAATGAGGATCTCGTCGAGCTCTTCTCTACTATTGGTAAGGTAGAGCAGGCTGAGATTCAGTATGAGCCCAGCGGTCGCTCCCGCGGCTCTGGCGTCGTTCGCTTCGACAATGCCGACACCGCCGACACCGCGATCCAAAAGTTCCAGGGTTACCAGTACGGCGGACGTCCTCTCGGTCTGAGCTTCGTCAAGTACCTTAACCCTGGTGCTGGTGGTGACAGCATGGATACCGACCCCCATGGTGGCCTGACACAGGATCAGATTATGTAAACTGATCTCCGACCATCGCGTCAGTCATACTGGTTGATGCGACAGATTTCTTTTGACAGTTTGGGATTTTCCGTTTGGAGGTGTGTATCATATGACTGGATTTAAGCCTGCCTTCGATGTGGCACTCGGTTCAATCTTTTCCATTGCACTACTTGTCTACGGACAGGTGGCTATGGTCAGGGATTTCGTGGTCGAGAGCGTTGGCCTGGGATGGGGCAGTAGTCTGAATGGCCGCATGACAAGCATGTGGAGGATGGTGTGGGAGGAAGGAAGTTGAGGAAGTTAAATTTGCAGACATGCTTTCCCTTGCCGAGTTTAGCACTTGGGAGAAGTGAACCTTACTGAAACTCTTTGTTTTTCCTGCGGCTGATTACTGGCTCTCCGCCCTTTTTCAGCAAGTGGTTTTCGGTTCGGGCCCTCAAAAATGGACAGTTGATCTTTTTTTCACCTACATCACCGCCTTTAGACTGTACTCTCGAAGAGAACCTGGTAACATCTCCGCTGACCTCAGGATCAAGAACGAACATTAAACATGCGACTCTCAGTGGCCTGAATGAAAGCCACAACATGGTGAAACCAACGTGATGTGACGTGATCTTGGTGTTTCGTGGTGATGAATCGAATTGAAAACGAGTAAGCCGGCTACCCCTTAGCTGATGCTCGTGAGATCTGCTTAAATGTATCTGTTCCCGAGGTCAGGATCTGGTAGCTGCTGCTTCACCTAGGCAGTCTTGTTGTCTTCCAACAGGATAAATGATAACTTGGCTAATAGGACCCTTTGGATCAAGTCAAGTATATGAGTACTCCATCCACGACTCTCCTGGTGATCAAGTCGACATCTAAGACAGGATCGTGAAGGCCAGCCAGCAAAGTTGGAACGAGCGTGTGAACGTTGTCGTCAATTTGGCTTGTTCTTGTTTTCCTCTTCGTTGCTTCTCTGTCAAGACACACAAGTCGTTGTCTCACGCTTCTTCACTCATTCATCTGATGTCCCCCCCTTTCCCCATCCATCTCCATTTCCAGTAGGGCCCCAGACTTCCAGCGGCAGGACTGGACCTTCACCGGGACCATATAACCCTCCTAGTTCGCACCTTCCAACAACTCCCAGTAGCTTACGTGGTAGGTATGCTGAGCCAGAAAACGTGTGGTGTTTTCGTAGGCATGCAGCTGAGCTTTTTGCTTTTTTTTCCCTTCTTTTGTTGCCGTCAGCTTTTCATTTTCCCTACATTTGAGGCTTTGAGCAACGTCGATCGCGTTCAACCTTTTGTTCCAGACGCTTACGTACTTTATTCGACGGAGATTTTTGACCGGCTTTGTCAGGTCATTAAAAGAAAGAGACAGTAAGTACTACAAGGTTGAATGAGCTGTCTCTGTGTCCGGTGTTCTACTATTTCCCTTCTCCACAAATCTCCTTCTCTCGACTCTGAGGTCGAATCTCAGATGCTGCAATCCCACCTTATTTCGGGCAAGCTGGTAAACTTCGAAGAACCGCAAGAACCGTTGGGCCACTCCCTCCTTTCATGATCCACAAGTTGTGGCCGTAACCAATGTCCCACGGAAGCCGACCAGATGTGAATAAACCGTATGGCGAAATCACATGCTGCTTAAGATTATGCATAATGACCTCGAGAACTTCGGTTTCCACCCAGTTTTCAAACGAGTAAAGCACCAGCTTGAGAAGACTGGCATCTGTTTCTGCGTGGGTTTCTCTTGCCAGCCGCCTTGAAGGTGCCACTGAAACCGAGCAGCTGAGTCGAGAGGTAGGTAGGGCAACCAAGTGAGACTGACAGGACCGGAAAGGACAAGGGAAGTGCGACGTTCAGCTTCTATAACTTGTGTTGAAGGCCATGGTGTCTGTAGTACTCACCAAACGCATCCCCTCACCGCACGTATCCACCGACTGGAACCAAGGTATTTCCACCTTAAACTTCCGGACATTACAAACTTTGATATGGTACTATCATCCAGATCTCCCTCCGTCAGGTACGTACGCACAAGAAGATAGAAAAGGCAACGAATATGATTGCGACGCTTTCGAAATTCGAATCAAGGAATAGCCATCATAGAAGTCCCACCAGCCCCAACACCAGGACCCCCAGCGGCGGCAGGACCCGTCTTCTTCTTCCTCGACTGCTTTTTCCTCTTGGTCCTGTCTCTCGGCTTCAACGCACCCATGCCCTTCTTGCACACATCGGCGTACCGCCCGTAAAAGGCCTCCAGGTCGGCCGGCTCGACAATGGTGGAGAGCTTGACCTTTTCCTTCCTCCTGTCCTTGCCCTTGGCGTTGGTGGCGCGGATGAGAACTGGTAGCGGGGTGGCCGGGTTGAGGTCGGTGAGCGGGTCGGTTTCCGTGGATTGGGAGGGTGTGTTGTAGGATACTGTGGGAGGGTTTAGCTTTGGGGAAGCTTCACTTTGCTCGCGGTGGAAGGATGGGATGGAGTAAAGACAAAATGGGAAACACGGGGATCGAATGAAGGTTAAAAAGGGAACTGTGATGGTCCTCGTAACGGTAGCAAGGCTGACCGAAAGGTCTCCAATCCGGGCCGGGTAGGTGTAGGTACACGTACGCCTCTTTTGTACTAGGTTGATGGTTCCATGATCTTGATTCTTCCTATAGTCGAACAGCTCGGTGAGCTTGGAGAAGAACTATAGTAAGGTGATAGTCAGATTAGCATGGTCTCCTTAAGTAGGATTCAGAGCAGTCAATATCGTATAAAATACCTCGTCGTGAGTTAAGTGACCCATGTTGCCCAGTTGTTTCCTCTTGAAAAAGAAGCCACAAATTGGTTGATGAGTGATTGTGAAGGCAACCTGGAATGATTGATGAGTGTCAACGAGAGTGGTAGCTTTCCCCACTGTTGGCCAGCTCCCGTCTGCTGGAGTGCTCCAACCAACCTGTGGGGCCCAGGATCTGAAGGTCCGCTTCCCTTCTTGGCGCTTTTGGCCCCGCATTCCACAGGCCTGGAACCTGGATCCTGACCGATAAGCAAAAAAATATCCGATAACGACAGCAAGGTCCCAGTCGCGCGCTCTTCTACGCAGCGGCGAAAGGGTCCCGCAAAGTTTGAGGTCTTACCAACAAACACATCTACACTTCGATCCGTACACATCACAACATGGCACCATCTAGGAGGATAAAGGCTCCAAAGCTGCCTGACAACCTTCTGAAAGAGCTCGGCGTAGAAGGTGAGCATGCTCCTCCATGCGCCCACACAGCTATTTGCCATTCCTGCCTGGCGATCAGGGTTCTCGGACGAAATCTAACTATCACAGAACAATCTTACGGAGGTCGCAAGAATCAATTCCAATCGAGAAAGGATCGTCGGAAAGCAGAGAGAACACAGAAAAAGACCCATCGCACCTCGTCCACGAAAAGCTACCATGCCGAACGCGCTGCACCCCCGAAAACACAGAAGAAGGTCGACGCCGCATCTACAAAGGAGCCCAAGCCCATCTTGAAGGGGAAGAAACAACAGTTGGAGGATGAGGAGGAGGATGTTGATCTCGATGAAGACGACAACGAAGGCTTCGATAAGGAGGACGACATTGACCTCGACGAGGACGACGACGACGATGACCTAGACCTCGACGAAGACGAAGATGATGACGGCGAAGACGTGGACGATGAAGAGGAAAGCGACATTCCAGCAGTACCTAAATCAAAGTCGCAGCCAAAAATCTCGAAAACCGTCATGGAACGATTGGCGCAAGACGACAAGGAGATCGCCGGCCTCGAAAAGAAGCTTGGTATTAAGGGACGCAAATCGCTTCCCAAGTCCTTCCAGGAGGATGGCCTACTCGATCTGCTAGAAGGCCTCCCTGGCGTAGACGACGAAACAAGCGAGAAAAGGAAGCGGAAGTCTGAAGCGGATGAGTGGCTTGCGGCGAAGAGGAGGAAAGCGGAAGAGGCGATGAAGAAGACGAAGGAACCCGAACTAGACGAGGAAGAAGACTCCGAATTGGACGAAGAGGACGATGGCTTGGACGATCTATTAGAGGGCTTGGACTCCGACGACGAAAACGACGATGATGACCAAGACGAAGACATGCTCGAAGGCGATTCCGATGAAGATGGAGAAAACGACATCTCGGGCGAGGATGAGGATGATGATGGTTTTGGAGGGTTCGACGAGGACGATGACGATGACGAGGACGAGGAAGAACCCGACGACGACGAAGAGACCGTACAAAAGCCGCCAGAACGAGTCCGCGAAAACCCATACGTTGCGCCTACAACAGGGCAGACGGTAGCAAAATACGTACCACCATCCAAGCGACAGGAGGCAGGCTCAGACGCGGAGTTGGTGGCCCGGATTCGCCGTCAAACACAAGGTCTCATCAACAGGATGACCGAGTCTAATCTGTTGTCAATTATTATGGACTTCGAAAAGCTTTACCGCGACAACCCACGACAACATCTCACGTCGAACATTGTCGATCTCCTACTCATCCAGGTGTGCGAGCCAACAACGCTACCTGATACATTGCTCGTTCTTACCGCCGGCTTTGCTACTGGTATCTTCAAGGTGATCGGTATGGACTTTGGCGCACAGCTGATTCAGGAAGTGATTGAGCGATTCGATCAACATTACGAAGAGGCCAAGGAAGCTGCAAAGGAGCGGCCAGACGTACCAAAACAGACCTCCAACATCATCACCTTCCTATCCGAACTCTATAACTTCCAACTCGTGGGCCCCAACTTGCTCTTCGACTTCATTCGAGTCCTTCTGGGTGATCTGTCGGAGCTGAACGCAGAACTTTTGCTCAGGATTGTGCGCATTGCTGGCCCAGCCCTCCGACAAGATGACCCCATGTCTCTCAAAGACATTGTTACCCTTATCCGCCCGGCTGTTGCCAAGATCGGGGAGAAGAACCTCAGCGTCAGAACCAAGTTCATGATCGAGACCATCAACGACTTGAAGAACAACAAGATGAAGACGGGACTAGGTGCTTCTGCCGTTCTCACGGAGCATACAACCAAGATGAAGAAGCTTCTGGGCACACTGAAGACCACCAAGACGGCCGAGCCATTGCGAATGACCCTTGCCGATATTCGCGATGCTGACAAGAAGGGCAAATGGTGGCTTGTAGGCGCTAGCTGGGCGGGCAAAGATAAGGACGGAGACAAGAAGCCCTCGACTCAGGACGACGTCATCCAGGATAACGTTGACTCGGACGACGAAAGCTTTGTGTTGGAGGATGTCGAGGATATGCCTGACCTCGGAGAACTTGCCAGGGAAAACCAGATGAACACGGACGTGCGCCGGTCCATTTTTGTGTCCATAATGTCCGCCACGGACTACGAAGATGCCTACTACCGCATCCTCAAGTTGCGCCTGAACAAGGAGCGACAGAGAGAGGTTCCATACGTGATCATCCAGTGTGCCGGCGCAGAGCAGGTCTACAACCCATACTACACCCTGGTGGCCAAGAAGCTTTGCTCGGATCGCAAAATCCGGTGGTCGTTCCAAGACGCGCTCTGGAAGCTATTCAGGCGCCTTGGAGAGTCTGTTTTCGGCGACGATGTGGAGGATGAGGAGGACGAAGATGCGATGGACATGCGGCGGCTTGTAAACATTGCAAAGCTGTTCGGGGCGATGGTGGCAGGTGGATCGCTAGGGCTGGCGATTCTCAAATGCCTCAATCTGCCTTATCTGCAGACCAAGACGCGGGCACTAGTGGAGATCCTGCTGATTACCGTGCTTCTAGAAGCCGGAAAGGGCGGCGACAAGGGCCGGGATGAGACGATTACATCGGTGTTTGCGGCTGTGGAAGGGGTCCCCGAGCTTGCCAGGGGCCTGCAATGGTTCATCAAGAAGGTGGTCCGGAAGTCGGATCTCGCGGGAGGAGCGGCCAACACCAAGCTCGTCAAGGAGGGTTGCAAGACGGCCATGGCGGCCTTGGAGCATGCGTTGCTCGCCGCCGAAGGTCTGGTGGAATAGTTTGACTTTGTTGAATACCTGTACATAGATCGGATACCTTGGGGAATTGGAGTATAATTACCACGCATATGCAAAAGGCCAATACTTGACAAGTTCATGCGATGAGCACAGGTATGTTTGATCTGATGTACTTGCCTAATTTCTACATCGAGTTGACATCTGGAAGGGCAATTGCTAGGGAATGAGGGAGCAATCCGAGTCTGCGGGAGCCACGGAAATATAGTGGTTTGTAAATATCACTCAATGATGTCATTCCGTTTTGCAACGAGGGGATGGGTCTTTTGAGGGTCGTCGGACGGGCGGGACTGTTGATTGTGGACATGAGGAGGAGACAGATGGTTTTGAGATGGAAATGCCATGTGTTCGGCCGCTGTTCCATGTCGTTCGACAACAAACTGAAGCCTGTAGTCCGACCTCCGAGGAGACGGTCAGTCACAGTTCGCTTCGTTCGAGGCCAGGATGCTTCTCCAATTCGGCCGCTGGGGTTATTTGGCGTTGACGGGCGGAGTAACGAGGGGAGCAAAGAGGGGATCGAGCCAAGCAATGTCAAGCACAGGCTGTCAAAAAAAAGGTTAGCGGGAGTGCGAGATGTCAAAATTTTGGAGTCAGCTGCTGCATGCCAAGCTACTTCTGATCCTAGCCAATCACGGGTCGCAACGGGGCACAGTACCTACCTCTAACGTAAGGAGTACTTGGGGACGGGCTTCGACGACGAAGCAGTCAGGGCAGCAGCGACAGACGGCGAAGAGCGCGCAAACGGAGGTACCTACCTGCCCTGACCGCCCGTCCCGCTTAGCACTGGCATAGTAACCTAAGGCAGTACGTACATACGTAGTAGCAGGTGCGCTGTTCTCGAGCGGGCAAGTCCAGTTTGGGGACCGACGGGCACGGTGGAAAGCGGGTGCCCTCTGAGCGATGTGAGCCTCTGACGGGCTGGCAACCCGAACAAGTGGGACTGGACATTTTTCGCTTCCCGTGAATAGCTTCCGCCTCGAATCCCAACAATTGTCTCTCCCGCGGCGTTTTGCAGTTCAGTACACACTCTCGACCTCTCACCATCGAATCGCATTCCCTGCTTCCCCGGGCATCTTTCTGCAGTGTGCTCGTTCTTTCGAATCTTTCCTGTTTCCGTTTCTAGTTTTCCATTCAGCACACATCTTTCATCATGCTGTCCCAGAGATTAATAGGCCGTGCTGCCGTCCGGTCCGCCTTCAAGCCCTCGGGGTAAGCTCAGCGTCCCGGTTGCCGGCGGATTCCCGACACCCTGTCTTCTCGTGCGCGTACTGAGGCTGACCTGACGACCACACACAGGCTCCCTGTCGTCGTTTCTCCCAGGTTGAGGAGGACCTATGCGACCGAGTCTGGTCTGTTTGCCAATATCAAGAGCTGGTTCTCGTCAAAGGATTCTGGTCGGCTGACTGTTGATGTGCCTGTAGAGGAGAAGGATCTCGTCATCATTGGTGGTGGTGTCGCTGGCTATGTTGCTGCCATCAAGGCCGGCCAGGAGGGTCTCAAGGTGCGTCGCATCGCGAATCAACTACACCGCAACCAATATCTGACTCCTATCTCCCATGTTTCCTGGATATAGGTCGCCTGTATCGAGAAGCGCGGCACCCTCGGCGGTACCTGCCTGAACGTCGGCTGCATTCCCTCCAAGTCGCTCCTCAACAACTCCCATCTCTACCACCAGATCCTCCACGACTCGAAACACCGCGGTATCGAGGTCGGCGATGTCAAGCTCAACCTCGCCCAGCTCATGAAGGCCAAGGACCAGTCCGTCAACGGTCTCACCAAGGGTGTTGAGTTCCTCCTCAAGAAGAACGGCGTCGAGTACATCAAGGGCGCCGGCTCTTTCGCCGATGAGCACACCGTCAACGTCAAGCTCAACGACGGCGGCGAGACCTCCGTCAAGGGCAAGAACATCCTTATCGCCACAGGCTCCGAGGTCACCCCCTTCCCCGGCCTCGAGATCGACGAGAAGCGTGTCATCAGCAGCACTGGCGCCATTGCTCTTGAGAAGGTTCCCGAGAAGATGCTCGTCATCGGTGGTGGTATCATTGGTCTCGAGATGGCTTCCGTCTGGTCCCGTCTCGGCGCCGAGGTCACCGTCATCGAATTCCTCGAACAGATTGGTGGCCCCGGCATGGACCTTGAGGTCGCCAAGTCCATCCAGAAGATCCTGAAGAAGCAGGGCATCAACTTCAAGACCGGCACTAAGGTCGTTTCCGGTGACAAGACTGGCGAGACCGTCAAGCTCGAGGTCGACTCCGCCAAGGGTGGCAAGCCCGAGACTGTGAGTAGCTTTTGACACCCTGCAGGCAATCTGTTCGTTATCGTGAGTTGTATAGCTGACATTGTTTGAACACAGCTCGAGGGTGACGTCGTTCTTGTCGCTATTGGCCGCCGCCCCTACACCGAGGGTCTCGGCCTCGAGAACATTGGCCTCGAGAAGGATGAGCGCGGCCGTGTCATCATCGACTCCGAGTACCGCACCAAGATCCCCCACATTCGCTGCGTTGGTGATGTCACCTTCGGCCCCATGCTTGCCCACAAGGCTGAGGAGGAGGCCGTTGCTGCCATTGAGTACATCAAGAAGGGTTACGGCCACGTCAACTACGGCTGCATTCCCTCGGTCATGTACACCTTCCCCGAGGTTGCCTGGGTTGGCCAGTCCGAGCAGGAGCTCAAGAAGGCCGGTGTCCCCTACCGCGTCGGTACCTTCCCCTTCAGCGCCAACTCCCGCGCCAAGACCAACCTCGACACTGAGGGTATGGTCAAGATGATCGCCGACCCTGAGACCGACCGTCTTCTCGGTGTTCACATCATCGGCCCCAACGCCGGTGAGATGATTGCTGAGGGTACCCTTGCCCTCGAGTATGGCGCTTCCACCGAGGATATTGCCCGCACCTGCCACGCTCACCCTACCCTCGCCGAGGCTTTCAAGGAGGCCGCCATGGCCACCTACTCCAAGGCCATCCACTTCTAAGCAGCTGGAGCTTTTTGGCGTTGAATGGGTATGAGCACGGAATAATGTGCTATCTGGATTTCTAGCAATGGGAGTATGGAAAGAGGATGGGAGGGAGGTGTGTACTTGTACTGTAGTCACGGGCTTTCCCTTAAAGGTTTAATAGGGGATTTTCACTACGACATGCTAAATAGACGCCGCTTGTTGGTTGGACTAGGGCTGTTTGGCCTTGCGGGCCCTGGTTGGGCTCGAGGCTCGATGAATACACGAGATTTTAAAAGATACAGAAAAGCTAGTTGCCAAATGGGAAGGCTGGGAGCTGCTGGTTATTCTATGTTAGCATTGAGTTATAGAAGGTTGTGGATTTTGGATCACTCTTGTCTGTTCTCGGTGCCGGTGCATTTACTTCTCAGTCCGAGTAGCAATTTCATAAATGCCGGCCTTCAACTGCGTTCTGGTGTTGACACAGTAATATTGCTTGGCATGACGTTATTCGTATCATAAGCCGTTGACTATGGACCCTAACCCTCTATATTTTCTATGTGTTCCAGTGATGGCTATTAAATATCCTTTGGACCTTTTGTACTTGCCCTATGTTCAATAACATGCAGGCAGTTGTTACCCTGAATTCCAAGGGTCCAGAGACTTCATTGACAATCAGCAATGTGGTTAGTTTCAGATGCAAATGTTGTGGTGGCAAGAACCCTTGCGTGGCCGTGGCACTTGGTTGTGTGGCCCCTATGTGGTGCAGCAAACGCCAAGATGGCCTGGAGCTGGGTGGACGCGCCTTTGTGGACAGCGGTGAGGTTTCCACTCGGTCAACGCCAGTGGCCACCTAGGAATAATCTCATCCAATGTCACGTCGTCCCATGCCCGTTGTTTTGGGCAATGTCCACTGTCCAGCACCCGCATCAGAATCGATCTATCGAACCACTCACCAACCTCTGTGGCCCTATCCGTCCCACCTTCAACGTCCACCCACCCCCTCGATACGTACCTACTAGTATCAACAAGTGCCCTCGGAATTCTATCAACAAAACTGACCTTGGGTTTCCTGGACTGTTGAGAAGACAAACACCACGACCTTTCCCTGTCCACAACCTGAACCGAGACGGCGGGCGTTTTGGTTCATCGCCTATACACCCAGCAGCGAATCCCTATATCCTTTTGTTTACAACAGAACGGCCCCGCGCAAACACAACAATGGCTTCTGAGCCCCCACCATCACGCGTTGCTGCCGAAGATACCGGAACGGCTCAGCAGTCGACAGTCAAAACAACAGAGCGGACATACCCAATTATATCCCGTCGTGAGATCGAGGCCTTGATCTCAGAAGGACGCCATATCATTATTGTCGACCAATATGTCCTGAAGGTAGACCCTTGGGTCAAGTATCACCCTGGTGGTGATAAGGCCATCAAGCACATGATTGGGAGGGATGCTACCGATGAAGTAAACGGGTGCGTACAACACACGATGTCATGCACCAATCGAGATAGCCTGGGTCTGGCCCGGTGTATGTTTATTGGAAAGTTAGTGAAGAAGGAAATGCTGACTTGATAACGTGTACTTTTTCGGGGCTATAGGTTACATTCCCCAGAAGCAAGAGCTCAGATGAACAGATACAGAGTGGGAAGGATACAGGGGAGATGGAAGAACTTCTTGCCGCCGATACAAGGAGGAAAGTTCAGGCCGAGAGGAGAAGGAGGAGAAGAGTGGGAGGAGGAGTCGCCAGAGATAAGGGCCAGAGCTGCGAACTACGATGAGGACACTAGCTTGGGATCGTCATCATTCGCGAGTCCGGCTGCCTCTACCGAATCCGAGAGCTCACGGACCCCTTCGCCGGCCCCATCCCCGGTCTTTGATGGAGAAGCGGCTCCGGAGTCGAACCAGCTCCGCGCCCGTACAAACGTCCGGTCGAAGTCGGCTGTAAGCCGATCCGATTCCTTCACCTCGATTTCCTCCGTTGAGGATGAGAAGGCCAGTGCCAAGGGTGTCAATGATGGCCCTAGGGATGGTATGGCTCATCTCGACGCTCTAACAAGGCAAGAGATCAGGCTCGATCTCGATAAGTACCCTCCCCTTGATGAGGAGACGCAAGATACCGTTATCCGAAAGTATCGTGAACTCAACGAGCGCATCAAGGCCGAAGGACTCTATGACTGCAACTACGTTGCTTACGCCATCGAGGGATTCCGCTATACCCTCCTCTTTTGCGGGTGTCTTCTGTTTCTCAAATGGGGTTGGTACGTTCCTAGCGCCTTCTGTCTTGGCTCCTTCTGGCATCAGCTGGTGTTCACTGCCCACGACGCTGGGCACATGGGTATCACGCACCACTTCCATGTCGACACTGTCATCGGCATCATCATTGCCGACTTCATCGGTGGCCTCAGTCTAGGCTGGTGGAAGCGCAATCACAACGTTCACCATATTATCACCAACAGCCCTGAGCATGATCCGGACATCGAACACCTGCCCTTCTTTGCCATCTCGCACCGTTTCTTCACTAACCTGCGGTCCACCTACTACGACCGTGTCATGGAGTACGACATTTTTGCCAAGTTCTTCGTCTCCCTTCAGCATTACCTCTACTACATCGTCATGATGTTCGCCCGCCTGAACCTCTACCGGCTATCGTGGGAGTACCTCCTCAAGGGCCAGGCACCCAAGCACGGTCCTGCCTGGTGGCACCGACATCTCGAGCTTGCCGGTCAGGTCTTCTTCTGGTACTGGTTCGGCTACGGAATCATGTACAAGGCGATCGACGGCAACTGGAACCGCTTTGTTTTCTTCATGATCTCCCATGCGGTCACCAGCCCGTTGCACGTGCAGATCACGCTCTCTCACTTCGCCATGTCCACCTCTGATCTGGGCCCTCATGAGTCCTTCCCGCAGCGCATGCTGCGCACGACCATGGACGTCGACTGCCCGGAGTGGCTTGACTTTTTCCACGGCGGCCTCCAGTTCCAGGCTATTCACCACTTGTACCCGCGCATTCCTAGGCATAACCTCCGCAAGACGCAGAAGCTAGTCCAAGAGTTCTGTAACGATGTCGGGATCCCCTACGCGCTGTACGGATTCGTGGAAGGAAACAAACATATCATTGGAAGACTGGCCGACGTGGCCAGGCAGGCAGCCATTTTGAAGAAGTGCCAGCAGACTATTGTCGATGGCAGCATCGGACATTCTCATGCTCATTGATGGAGATACGTCCGGGAAACGGGAATGCATGGCATACGGGAAATTCATGGAGGGGAAGAGTGGCCAGAGGCGAGGGACGAGATATGACTTGAGATGGGCCAGTTGGGCTCCAATGCCTCCGAGTCATTTTTCTGTATTAAAAAGACAAGGATTCTGTACTAAAAAGTTGGTCTTTGATATCTTAAAGTATGACCAAGGTCAGTCAGTCAATTGGGCCTTCGGGTTGTTCGTACCTACAAATTCCTAGAGCAGGTTATTCTGCACCCAGACCTCTGGGACACTTTGGGAGCTTTTCCGGGAGTCTCTTCGTGATTGCTTTAGACGACCCGGACGGAAGCATGTAGTCACCACCTGACTTGTCTATGTATAAAGTTTGTAGACAAACAAATTCAAAAAGCCCGCCATGTCGGTATCGGTATCCCATGGCGGTTAGAGACAACCGCCAAAGGTATAATATTGGATGACTTGGTCAACTGCTTGATGGTACGAGAATATGGATGAAGGTGTGGAAGACGGATGGGCGGGATGTTTGGAGCAGCACAATGACGAGAGAGTAGGAAACGGTGGTAATACGAAGCTGTAAACATTCGGATGGTGTCACAAAAAGGCGATAACATGGACGTATGTCTTAGCCATTGATGTGAACATGAGAGGATGGAATATGCCAAGTAGGCAGATGCCGACAGGAATTTGGGTACATGACGTTGGAGAGGATGAATGGTGATCCGGCAGTCCTGCGGCCGGGGTAAGGAAAGTAAGAGCCCCATCCGAGCGGTACCAGTGGGTCAGCGCGTAAGACTGCGTATGTACCTGTACTGCCTGTAACATACCCTGCCCCGCACACAGAAGAAAAAGGTCACGAGAACCAGTATTCTTCCTTCCATATGGTCCAACGGTAGATATTGGCGTACTTGGTGGTTTCAACTTGTAGACTTTCTTCGCTTACCTCTACTCCAGTTACATATCCGCTGTAGAGATAGTTGGACGATGACTGTGCCCGGCGGGAGTTTCCATCTCATGATGAAGGATGAGAACCTAAAGGAGTGTGGGGATGGGGGAGGCCCACATCCAGGACTACATGTTGTGCCCCGTAATAGGTCGTACACATACGTAACATACGCACTAACAAGCTCACTTCCGCCATCAGGGTGCCCGCCTGGGTCGGGCATCCAACGGACCACCTCATCCAGTTTTATGCATGTAATTTACTTTTACCTACGAGTTTAAGGTAAGCAGCACGTCCAAGTCGGCGCGGCTGGCGTGAAGCTGTCCGGTCCAGACGAACCTGATAAATCCACTGTGTCTTTTGGATAAATCCACGGTACCCACATGAAAGCCGCAGCAAAACACCAAGTCGCACGGGCCATAGCAACATGGCACTTCCGCCGAAAGACAATGGCACTTGAAAGCCACAGTCCTTATGGAAAANCGAACCTGATAAATCCACTGTGTCTTTTGGATAAATCCACGGTACCCACATGAAAGCCGCAGCAAAACACCAAGTCGCACGGGCCATAGCAACATGGCACTTCCGCCGAAAGACAATGGCACTTGAAAGCCACAGTCCTTATGGAAAAGTTTCCATCCCTAGGCCTTAAAGTAATTGTTTATCCTCATGGGCGAGCTTATAGGCGAGCTCAAACTTCAGTTTCTGGTTGAAGTCCAATTTGAAGAGCAGGAGGTAGGTTCGAGGTAGGGTGGCTCGGGTGGTGAGCGCGCATGACCGGCCTGCACTTGAAGACGGCGACCATCGACATGACAGAAGAACAGCCTCGTTTTCTCCATTTCCAAAGCAATGGTTACGCTTCTAAGCTTCTGAAGAGCGTTTAGGAGGCGAGCTATCTTCTTTCTTTTTTGTCTCCCTTCTTTTCCTTGCGTGGTTACTGAAAGACTTGGTGTAAGTTAGGCTTTCATGTGGGTACCGTGGATTTATCCAAGAGACACAGTGGATTTATCAGGCCCGNCTGAAGAGCGTTTAGGAGGCGAGCTATCTTCTTTCTTTTTTGTCTCCCTTCTTTTCCTTGCGTGGTTACTGAAAGACTTGGTGTAAGTTAGGCTTTCATGTGGGTACCGTGGATTTATCCAAGAGACACAGTGGATTTATCAGGCCCGGGTCCAGACGACGACGTCACTGCCACTTTCCATTATTCTTATCATCGGCATCTTCGCCCCATTTTAAGTACTTTAGGTCAGAAGGCCGGTACTGCTAGTACTGGTTTTGCAGACAGTTTGGACGGCAAGAAAGGCTGGCGCTTCGGTAGCTCGGGTGGTACAGGTACTTACCTTAGCTACTCGTCAGGTCTTCAAAACCGACCGTCTGACTAGCGGGCGAGCCACTAGGACGGTCGGTTTTGAAGACCTGACGAGTATTAGGCAGGACAGCTGTTCAGGCGCGCGTCAGTCACCAGCCTGACGAACACACTCCTCTAAAAGCAATCCATTTCCTTGAAGCATCCATCCCGCATCCCGCATCCCGTTGAGCCCAAAGTTTGGGAAAACGTTTGCAGATCGTCGCATTCACATCACCTTATAACCGTGCATTGGATCTGCATCGAACACCTCTTCACCTCTTATCTTTCTCATTTCCATATTACCAGATTACCTAGAGGCTCCTAGGCTCCACCCTGCGCCGCAACACCATCCAGCTTCATCCAACATCCCGTGCTAGGCGTCGAGGGCGTACACGATACAGGCGACAAAGGGAGAATCAAAGATCGTGTGGTCGGACCGAGTTGGTGACAGGTTGGACTAGCACGACAGCGCCATCCATCTTTGACATATAGCCAGCCACTTGCTGGAGGTACGCCGCTTGAAACCCCGTCGGCCTTCCCTGATCACTGTTATCCGTCAACCACCGGCGCACACGTCAACGTAAGCGTCCTCTCCTGTCCTGTCTCGGTCGCTAACGGGGCCTGGAGCGGTGCCATAGCAGCATGTCCTCAACTCACCAGGTCTAGATTATTGATCAATAAGAGCGCGCCCGACGAGACCTGAGCCATGGACCCAAACATTCAGCGCTTTCTCAATGACAAGCTATATGATAAGCGCAAGATCGGGGCACTTGAGTATGTCTTGCTTCCCCTCCTTCTCCCTCACCATTCTCCTCCGTCCGTTTGCCATTCCTTGGGGTTGATATGGCCTCGGCTCCCGGACCCGCAGGCCAGCCTTCTCATGGCATTGACCTCTCGTGGATACCCTTTATCGATCGAGATCCTAGACTTACACAAGCTCGCTCTTCCAGCTTGGAGCGTACCATTCGTGAGCTGATCGCCGCCAAGGACTATGCCAAAATCGAAGCCATCCTCGATCAGCTTTGCAACGACTACGCATATGCTGTTCATCAGCCTCATGCACGCAACGGTGGCTTGATAGGCCTGGCTGCCGCCGCAATAGCACTCGGCCCAGTAGGTTAACATCTTCCCCCGCCATGATATCAAAATGCCCCTTTCCCTTACTCACTCTTCCAAGCAGGAGCTTCCCAAGTACCTCGAGGTCATTGTTCCTCCCGTCCTTGCTTGCTTCACGGACCAGGATGCCCGGGTAAGATATTATGCCTGTGAGGCTATGTACAACATAGCCAAGGTGGCCAAGGGTGAAATTCTGGTCTACTTTAACTATATTTTCGATGCTCTGTGTAAAGTAAGTCAAATTCAAGCCGTCTATTCTCCCGCACCATGTTACTCACCTGTTCTCTCACGGCACCTAGTTGGGCGCCGATTCCGAACTTTCTGTCAAAAATGGCGCCGAGCTTTTGGATCGCCTAGTCAAAGATATCGTTTCCGAATCGGCCGCGACCTATGTTTCAGTGCTGGAGCAGCCTCAGGAGTTTGACGGAGACGATAAGAACGCCAACGACGAACAACTGGACTTGCCCACAGCCTTCTCTTTGAAAAAATTCATCCCCCTGCTGCGGGAGCGCATCTTTGCCCTGAACCCCTTTAGCAGAACGTTCTTGGTCGGTTGGATTACTCTGCTCGACTCGATCCCCGACCTTGAGCTTGTCACCTACCTGCCCGAATTTCTCGGTGGACTTTTGCGTTTTCTTAGTGACTCCAACCGAGACGTTCATGTTGCTACCCAGGCTTGCCTGGACAAGTTCCTGGCTGAGATCAAACGCATCGCTCAAGTCAAGAAGGGGATAACCGAGAGCAAGAGGTCTAGAGAGGCAGCAAGGCAAAGCAGAAGGGACTCCATCGGTAGCGGCGGTGGCCGGACCCTTGAGGATGGGGACGAGGTCGACTCCATTACGGCAAACGAGGAGGACGATGATGTGAGCAGCGAGGATGACTGGGTCCCCGGACAGGACGTGCAAATCAACTACAAGGCCATCCTGGAGATACTAACAGCCACTCTCGATTCGCCCCTAGGTATGTCTACCTCTCACCCTCGGACCAATCGCCAGAAGAATCTGATGGATTTTCCAGAAGAGGACGGACTTCTAGAATCGCTACGCTGGATCGTTGAATTCCTCGAAATCTGCCCGGAAGAAGTATTGCCATTTACGCCCAAGATACTGGCGCATTTGCTGCCGGCTATGGCTAGCGGTGTTGAGTCTATTCGCCAAGCCGCCGCCAGGGTCAATAACTCGCTGATGGACTACGTGGTTTCTCTTTCTGACGAAGCAGATCTTGTATCCGCCCCGCCGGTTTCTACTGAGCGACTGAACGGAAATGCGAGCAATCGGGCGTCTTTGTCTAGTTCACGAGACCTCGACCTCCGCAGTCCGACACCAGCTCAGGGAAGGCAAAGTGAACGCGCCCCTACTCCGGCAGTCGCGCCTCAGGCAACATCTCAGGCAACACCTCAAGCTGACCTAGACTATGTTGCTGCCGTGAACTCGCTGACACTGCTGTTCCTGAACGATCACGAGGCTACCCGTGTTGCTGCCCTGACATGGTTGATCATGCTGCACCGCAAAGCACCCAGGAAAGTGTTGGCTTTCAACGACGGGACTTTCCCAGCCTTGCTCAAGACCCTGTCCGATCCTGCAGAAGCAGTCGTTACCAAAGATTTGCAGCTTCTCTCTCAAATTTCGAGAAATAGTGAAGACGACTATTTCTCCAACTTCATGGTTAATCTACTGCAATTATTTTCGACCGACAGGAAACTTCTAGAGACGAGGGGCAACCTAATAATCCGACAACTTTGCACAAGTCTCAGCGCCGAGCGGATCTACAGAACATTGGCTGATTGCATCGAAAAGGAAGAGGACGTCGAGTTCGCGAGTATAATGGTGCAAAACCTAAACAACAATCTCATCACTGCGCCTGAATTAGCGGAGTTGCGAAAGCGGCTCAGGAACCTTGAGACCAAGGTAGGGCACCGTCAACACCTCTTGTAAAGGATGGCACTCACAACTTGTAGGATGGCCAAACATTCTTTGTAGCGCTTTTCCGATCATGGTGTTACAATGCAGTGGCAACTTTCTCGCTCTGCCTGCTGGCACAAGCCTACGAACAGGCTTATAATCTCTTGCAGATATTGTGTGTATTTCCCTGGCTCCTTGGATTTACGCTGCTAACTATTTCATAGTGCCGAGCTCGAGATGACGGTCAATATGCTCATCCAGATCGACAAGCTGGTTCAACTACTGGAGTCGCCGGTTTTCACTTGTACCTTTCCTTCCAGAACCCACCCTTACACGCATTGACAGCTGGCTAACAGTGAACAGATCTTCGTTTGCAATTACTCGAGCCGGAAAAGTACCCACACTTGTACAAGTGTCTCTACGGACTTTTGATGCTCCTACCGCAATCCTCGGCCTTTGCGGCCCTGAAAAACCGCCTTAACAGCGTCAGCTCTATCGGCTATCTCCATATTGCGCCTAGACCGTATGTCAACTCTGCCACAGGGAATGGTGTTAGCGGAGGAGGCGCCCATTTGTCTCACTCGCGACATGGCTCAGTCGCCGAGGCGCTTGCCGGCTCCCCTTCTTCAACACCCTTACCGTCCCCAAACCGTAAAAGTACTTCAGGAATCGATGCTCACATGTTGTTGACCCGCAGCACTGCTACTACGCCAAGTGCGTCCACTTTTGACCGCCCCAATCGACTTAAGGGGAGAGACGACAGCATCATCCGCTGGACTGAATTGCTTGAGAAGTTCCGATCAGTCCAGGAACGTGCCAGGCGCCTTCAACGAGGAGATACAGACGACGCGTCATCAGCGTTGAGTGATCTGAGGATAGGAGGAGGCGAGGCCGCAACGGATGCCAAGGCCACCGGGAGGGAAGGGGCAGGAGGGCGAGCGCCTCCTGTTCCGGCAAAGGATCCGCCGGCGGCGGCGCCTCCAGCAAAAACCCGAACGCTTGGAAGGCCATTTGGGAGACTCGGAGGAGCGGTGGCAGGTCGAGGCAAGCGAGCCCAGCAATGAATGCCTTGCGAATTTGATGTTTTGCTTTCGTTGGTTCCACACGTTATTGGTTGCTTGGCTTTGGCATGCATGCGTCCCCTTCCCTCGAGTTTGTTTCTGGCGCTAAGCCTTTTCATGACATTTGATAACAGCTGACTAGGCAGACGCCATGCTCGCGTGTAATGTAATAATACCCCCCGACGACGATACGGAGATGGAAACAACGGATTGGAGAGATTGCGAAAGTGAGCCTGACGTAATTTACAGAAGAGAAGATAGGCTCTGGTCTGGGAGGGAATAACAAGAAAGGGGCAGTACGAATGTTTGGGACGGGTTCACAGGTATATTGCATTATGGAGGGTTAAGATCGTTATCGGCATTCCATAAGACTAAACGAAAAAGTCAAAAGACCATGGCATTCTCCCGCGGTTACTGTCGCGAGTTTCCAATCATCCCCTACTACCGGTCTCTTTTTCCGGAGATAAACCCCCCTCGACTAATCCTTCAAACGCCTCATCCCTCCTGCTCGTCAACAATCTCAACTCTTCTCTCAACCCCTCCAACTCCCGTCTCGCTTGCTCTGTATCAGGCGGCAACCCCCGAAACGCCCGGACCTGCCCATCCACCTCGTGCTTCCGCCTCAACAACTCCAAATATGCCTCCTGTTCCCTCCGCACTTGCTCAACCGTCACCATCCCTCCCTCCTCACCAGCACCCTCACTTCCAGCAACAGCACTCGCCAAATTCGCCACCCTCTCCCTCAACTGCGGCAACGTCTGTCCCGCCAGCGTCTTGATCCGCCGCTGTACCTCGAGGTTTTCCTTCGCCAAGCCGGCAGCCGGGCTGTAACCGGGGTCCCTACGCAGTTGAACCAGTAACTTCTCGATCGAGGCTGTGGCGCGGGTGATGTGCGAGCTGAGCAGATCGAGTCGCTGTTGGGCCTGTTCGAGATTGTTGAGCTCGGTTGAAAGGGAGAGGAGAGAGGATGCGAGGTGGATGGTCTCGGCTTGGGAGGGAGGGAGGGAGAGGGTTTGAGAGAGTGCGGAGAGGGAGGTTAGGGATTCTTTGCCGGGAAGGGTGAGGGAGGCGGAGAGGGCGGAGAGGATGGATTGTTTTGCTTCTTGGTAGGTCGTTGACGTTGACGTTAAGGGGTCTTGTTGGGTAGTGGTCCGGTCAGAAGAGGAGGTGGTGTTGTTGTTACTGGTATTTAGTTTCGCCAGAGTGACAGATTCCAGGTCGGCGATCTGCTGGCGAGAATCATCGGCTGCTTCGTTGGCGGCGGCTAGAGCCAGGAGAGCCTTCAAGGTGTCCGGGTTACGCTCGAAGGCAGGCACTTTGAGATGTAGTGGGGCATATTTGGAAAGCAGCCAGGAGTCGACGTAGGACCAGTCTTTGGCGGCGGAGGCGGCGGCGCGGGCGACGGAGGGGGAGAAGATTACGGGCGCGGAGGGTGGCAGGTGGGACATGGTCAGAATGGTTGGTGTATATAGAGTATGTGTGCAGCAAGTGTGCTCTTTTCGTGATCCGGGTATGGAGTGGTGTTCTCCTGGTTTTTCCCCTTTGTTTTGTTCAGGGGTTTGTTTGTTCTGTTGATGGGGCGACGAAGCTGTCGTTGGAAGGAAGTGCGCAGCGATGATACCTCAGTTGATGCCGGCCTCTTCAGTCTGTTTCTTCAGTTGAATTGTGTTTACATCAATTTGTTTTATCTCGAACTTTCCGCCGAAGTTATCGTCAAATCCAGTCAACTGTCGCTAGAGAAATTGTCACATCAGTACCTACCACGTTCGCATGTGGTGTTCTTATAAGGTACTTTCTTGTTTTGCCAGTGGAAACTGTAGGGAGCAGCCGCGATGCTGAGGAGCAAGGATGGCGGTTCTTGGAACGGGCAGCGAAGTAGGTTGGTAGTCTGATACAATATCACAAATACGAAAATGTCCACAGCATCCCGCCCTCAGTAGGCACGACAATGAAAAAGCATTCAACATGAGGCTAACAAATCGTTTTGAGAATGCGCCAACCTTGCGGCCTTCAAGTTTTATTTTGCGCAGCAATCGTATGTGTAGAAGTATATATAGAGGTATATATGTACCGAGCGCCCTTAATCGCTTGGGCACCAAGGAAGGTCCAAACAGCTGCTAGTGGTTGCTGCCTGTGCGTTGTCCCATTGGCCAATATCATGCAAGTAAACAAAAGTTGCGCTGGCCACGCAGGGCCCACTGTCGCAACGCGCTTTCACTACAGGGAGCGCTGTACCGCACCTGAACGTGAAGTGTAATTCTACCATCCGCCAATGCCATGCCAAACCATGTCCTGAATTTTTGGTTTTTACCCTTCGTCGCTTTCTTACATCCTGCTTGCATTTTGTCTTTCTTTCAACAGTGAGGACGTCCGGTTGCCCCTGGTAGCTGAGTTGCGTCAAACAGCAGCAACAATAACAACAACAATAACGAGTACCAAACCAGCACCTCGACCATCATCACCACGACCACCGCCACTACCACTACCATTGCTACTACGACTACCACGACAATCAGACAATCTATGAGGAATACATACCCAGCAGAAACAACGACATTGTTACTTGGGGCCTGCCGCCAAAATGGTCCAGCCGGGCGTCGAGGGCCTGGGCACGCCGCGCACTGCCGTCGGTGACGCGACTTTTCTCGACCGCCAACCAGACTTCGACTTGTCCCAAGAGCTCTCCTTCCACTCGCCCTCTAAAGATGCGAACATTGCCCAGCAACTCCGAAATGGCAACCGACCGAACCTGTCAACACCACGGGGCACCCGTGCTCCCTTCACGAACCGGCGCAATGTCCAAGCCAACGGCAACATCAACGTGGGCGGTCCAGAATTCACACCCCTCCTCAAATCAGCCACGAGAAACAGTGCAAGGCGCCTGCCCGGCAAGGAGAACGGCCGGACGACACCGAATTTCTTGGAGAGGATAGACGAGGACATCACGCCGTTGCCAAAGCTCAACACCTCGGTATACAGCTCCCATACACCTCTACCCAACGATGCGACCGTTTCCAGTACAGAAGTGACGACACCAATCACCATAAGGCGGCGAGGCGGCGCTAAGGGCCCCCTGGATGACGGCAACCAACTGTCACTTCGCGAGCAAGAGAACGTTGTCAACAAGATCGAAAAAGAAAACTTCGGGTTGAAGCTCAAGATTCACTTCCTGGAAGAGGCGCTTCGGAAGGCAGGACCGGGTTTCAGCGAGGCTGCGCTCAAGGAGAATACGGAACTCAAGGTCGACAAGGTTACCATGCAGCGAGACCTGCAGCGGTATAAGAAGACCCTTACCTCCGCCGAGAAGGAACTCGAGAAGTATCGAGCTCAGATGATGGAAATGCAAGAGAAGGCGACCAAGAAATTTTCAGACGACAACCAGCGTGCCGAATTAGACCGCTTGCGCCAGTTGGTGGAGGAAAAGGAAGCCGAGATACGACGCCTTCAGCAACTGCTCGAGCAGGGCCAGGGCGACAACGAGAAGCTTGAAGAGCTACAGGAGCATATCGCCGACTTAGAGCATGATATTCGACAAAAGGACCTAACCATCGACGAACATGAGGAAGAGGCAGAGGAGTTGAGGGAAAAGGCCGCTGAGTTTGAGGAGCAACTAAAAGAGGCTCAAGAACGGATCGCCGAATTGGAGGAGAAGGCACCATCTAGTGAAGTGTTACGGGAAGCCCAGGAAACCATCGAGGATCTTCAGCACGATGTTAGGCGTCTTGAGCAGCAATTAGACGACATGAAGGACAAGGCGGAGGAGGCCATTTCACAGAAGGACAGGGCGGAGGCGAACTTGCAAGAACTGCAGAATGAGATGGCTAACAAGTCGGTCATGACGAAGGGGCTTTCGAGGCAGGTTGAGGAAAAGGTTGCCCGTCTACAAAGCGAACTGGAGAACGCTCGGCAAGAATGTGTGACGATAGCACAACAGCGCGATGCGCAATCCGCCGAAGTTGAGAACCTCAAGTCGACCCTTCGCCAGGTGCAGCAGGAGCGGCAGTCACTCGAGCAAACCCGCGCATCCATGGCAGCTAGGCTGGAACGAGGGCAGGCGCAACTCGATCAGCTTTCCAGCGAAAAGCAACTTTTGCAGGAGCGTCACGATGCCATGGCAAACGAATCTGCCTCTTTGCGACGCGAAATGTCCGGATTGCAGACTGCAGTCTCAGCGCTCGAGCTTAATATGGAACGCGAACGGCAGAATGCGCTTAATATCGAGCAGAACATCCGGGCACAGTACAAAGACGAGATGGACCGTCTAAACAACCATGCCCTCAGTGTCGAACAGAACCTTCGGGCCCAATACGCGGAAGAGATGAAGCGTCTGAACAATGAAATCTCTGATCTTCAGGCCGAATGCCGCGAAAAGGATAATCTGTACGATAACGACAGTGAGAAGTGGGAAGCCGAGCGTCGACAACTGCAAGCGGAGTTGAACAGGGCCCAGGAGCGGGCTTCTGGCCTTCAAATGTCACTTGATCAGCTGCGGCAGACAGAAGGGAACCTGTCCAACAAGGAGGCAAGGCTGCAGCAGGCTCTTCAGCTGGAAAATGAGCGGCACAAGAGGGAAGAGGCACTTTTGAGCCGGCAAATCCAAGAACTGCAACAGAACCTTCAGTCTCGTCAGGGAATGCTAGAGGACCTCCGGAAGGAAATGCGTCAAGTGCAAGACCAACACCGCCAGACCCAGCTGGATTATCAAGCGCAAACGGACAAGGTTGCGGCGCTGGAGGATGAAGTAGAGGTTCTGCAAGCTGCTCTGGATGAGGAGTCCGAGAGAGCTGACCAGGACCTCGAACAAATACAAAAAGAATGCAATGATCTGAAGCAGAAACTTGCTTCTGCCCAGGCCACATCGAATGCTACCAGAGCTTCGATGAATGCCTCGAATGCCAATGCCCAGCCTTACAACGAAAATGCGGCAAGTTTGAGACTTCAGCTGGCGGATGCCAGCGAGAATCTAGCCCGGATCACGAAAGAGAAGAAAATGCTGCAAGAACGGTATAACAATCTAGATGCCGAGGCGCGGTCCCTGAGGATAAACTTATCTCACACCACGGCCGAGCGTGACGAATTAGAGGCGGAGCTTCAGCAGTATAAGGACCAAGGTCCTGACCAGGACACATTCCAACTTGACCAGGAGAAGCTTAACTTGCGCTCTGCGAAGACAAGGCTGGATAATGAAGTCCGTAGGTTAAGAGAAGAGAATCGGTCCCTTCTTGAGCAACAACGCACGATGCAGAAATCTCTCGAGGAAGAGATCGAGAAGGCGTCTGCTGAGGAAGAGCGCCTCAGCCAGGAAATTCTTCAGCTCCAGGCCAAGGTTCGCGATTCGTCATCATCGGCGCCGGGAGAGCTGGTGACAGCTCGTCGAACTATTCGCGAACTCGAGCGCCGCATTGCAGAGCTTGAGACACAGCAGGCCACTTCTTCTATGTTCCCTAACCTTGGCGGAGCTGAAGGCAATCATGAAATCTCCCTCCTGCAACGCGACCTCACTGCTGCAAGGAAGAAGGAGATTGAGCTTCTTCAACGCGAGGCTACCCAAAAGGAGACTATTAAGTTGCTCAAGCGACAGATCGCTGATCTGGAGCGCAGAGTCCATGAAGCGACAATCAGCAAGCTTGCAGTCTCTCCTTTGTCTTCCCACGGCGGCTCCGCCCAAAAGAACGAGATCTCAGAACTTCGGCATCAGTTGACCACAGCACATCAGTCTATTTACGACTTGAAGAAAGCCCTCCGCGAAGCCGAGCGCAAGGCCAGTACCTCAGCGGAGGAACTTCAAAGGCAGTTTGAGGGTCTCGAAGACGAGAAGATGGAGCTCGAGCAGCTTCTTGATGAGGCGCAAATTGCCGCCGAAGAGGCCCAACAGGCACATGAATATGCCCTCAAAAAGTACAAGCAGCGAAGCGAGAAGTACAAGCGCGAACGCGATGACCTCGTGGCGGCTTCCCTCGAGGACCAGAAGCAGCGGGCTAACAAGCTCGGCAAGCACCACTCAGCTGATCTCGACAATAGCCTCCTAAGCGACGTTTCTATGTCCCTCGAAGAGCGTCGCGATCTGCACAACATGCTGAAGGAGTCGCAACTTGTTGCTGATAAGCTCGATCGCGAGGTGAGGGAGCAGCGTGAGGCACTCGAGGAGATGATGGCGATCGAGGTTGCGTTGCGCAAAAAGCTCGAGCGGGCGAGAAGCGAGCGAGCTGCATACAGGGCTAGCGCAGAGAAGCTACACCGAGACGTCAAGGCACTTACATATGAAAAGGAGAAGGCTGTCAGGGAGGCTGAAATGGTGGTCAATGAGGCTGTGGAGGAGATCGCAAAGGCTAAGGGCCACGATCCGAAGGCACTGGTATACGCACCCAAGGCTAAGATTGCTGATGGGAGGTTTGACACGGATACGGAAGCGATCATCCGCGCGGCTGAAGCGGCGGAGAGGCGGCACGAGAAGGAGATTAGGGGATTGGTGATGCAAATGGAGTGGATGAAGGCATGCTGGGATCGTGAAGCAAGATTGAGAAAGGATGCAGCGTTTGCCAAGAGGTATCTGACGTTGGAGGTTCAGATCCGTGATGCTTGGTATGCGAAACCCCCTCCCCCTCTGTTCGATGCATGGCACACTCGACTAACATCATCCCCCCTTAACGTAGCAACAAGGCAGATCTAGCAATCATCAACCGGATTCGCGCCGAACTAGGCGCCAACAACAACCCCTCTTCCCGCAAAGCCCTCGGTCAACTGTCTTCCATCAAGAAGACCCAACAGCAACACGGCCTCCTCACACCCCCCGCGAGTTCGAAGAAACAGCAACCAAGACCTCCCCCAGGCAAACTACTCAAGAAGGCCCTCACAGCCGTCCGGTTCATCGTCCGGATGCGAATTGAGGCCAAGAAGTTTGCAGAGAACGACAAAGTGCGCCAGCGCCTTGCCGATTGCGTGGAGCAGATGGAGCGCGAAGATCGAATCCGTCAAATGCGCGATCAGTGGAGGGCGAAGCAGGCCGGACCCTCGGGTTCTTCGTCCGGTGATGGAGGTGGTGGCAAGGGCGGCGGCCATGCCATTCTTGGGAAGGGAAAGGGGAAGCAGAAGAGTAGTGGCAGTAGTAGCAGAAGGGATCTCCTGATGATGAGGGGTGGTGCTATCTGATTATGACATCATGTTCCGATCACCGAGGCTATGTTAAAGGGAAAAGAAAAGAAAAGAGGAGGAACGAACTGAATGAAAGTTCATGGTTGAGGCTTGATAGGTAGAGAGGAGTTTGGTTATGGGATACACGACGGCATCATGGTTATCGATGGAGTAGCAACGGCAATGCATGGAAAGGACTTCTTGAGTGGCACCCTTTTGACTTGATTTCTGTATATCATATTGGCTGTTGTTGTTATGTTTGTCTCACGATGGTCTTTCTGGGCGTTACTGCGGATCATACGGGACTTGTAGGGAATAGGAAGAGGCGTCTTGGGGGCTGTTTCTTCCAAGTACTTTGTTTGTTATCCATTACACATGTTGTATTATTGACAGTGTGAAAGAACTTGGCATAGCTTCTTGTCATCCCTATCGCGGTTTTTTTTTTTTTTACTTTGCATCTGCTGGTTTGACTAGGAGTGTTCATACACAGGGGGAAATGGCCAGCGTCTTTGAAATGCTTGATGGAGCGGAACTTGATAGTCAATTAGACAGCGAACTTCGTATTAAGCTGTAAATTCTTTCCCAAAGAGCCTTTTACTATCCGTCGCAACCCGTCGTAAGGACTCAGCGTCGCCATTAAAGTGGGCATAACCACGACCTCATCTCACAGGCGCTACAGGTTTTTCGCTTTGCTTCTGGTCATAATCTGTTAACTTGACTGGACTCTTATCACCGAAACTCCATGGGAGCATGAATCACTGGAATTATTCCCAGCTCCCAGGAGTGTGTCACCGCAGATTATCATTGGTCAACCATGTCTATGAAAATGCGTGATAGCTGCGCCTCAATATTAACCCTCACGCGTTGTACATGACTTTTCTGTCTACACTGGAAACCGAGGAGAAGCAATGATGGAAAGGGAACCCAAACGAGACAAGTTCAACCTGCTGGTATAAAGAAGAAGACGTGATGGGAGAGACTGAATTAACCCAATGTTGAGAACAACAACTGGGCCAGTATTTTATTTTAGCTCTACACGACACCGCATTCCCAATTTGTTTCGTGTGCCCGATATGTTCATCACACATCCAATGACGCCGCAGTGGAACCATGTGCCCTTGGCGATTATTCCGACACCGTATGCCCCTGAAGAAGAGGACAGGATATTTTGACTTCCAATCTCTCAGAGCTTTTCGTACCTCATAAATTTCGTCGCCCCTTTCAACCATAGCTTTCAGTCCGAAAACCCCAATCCCATACCACTGGCAAACAAGCCAGCAAAAGAAAGAAGGCAAAAAAAAAAAAAAAAAAAAAAGGGTAAAAAAAGGCACCCAACACCGATGGTATAGACAAATAACTCCATCCAATTTTGCATCAATTTTTTGGTCGGTCACAATGAAGCACCACGAACCCCTTTTGTCCTCTTCATCGGTCCTCACTTAACCCGTGTCAATCGACGTCACGTTTCAGCTTTGCGCCCTTTGGGGGTTCCATACTGCCGCTGACGGAGGGGGTGACGAAGTGACTGGCGAGGAGGACCATGAAGAGTCTAGGTCGTGAAAAGTAGGTAAAACTCCAAAGCTCCAGGCAAAACTCAGACCAGGACCTGCAAAATTTGCAGATCTCGATAATAACAGGGTAAGAACGAGAAAGAAAGAAAAACGAATCGAGAAAGAGAAGCACTCGCCGGCATTCCCAAGAGGTATCGCATCGAACCAACAAAGGAGGACTATGCTACCAAGAGCGTAGATGACCCAACATGTGATGTAATGGTATTTTTTTCGCGAAACAAAAGTGGGGAATCGGACCATAGCAGAAAGCAAACCAAGAGAAGACCGGATAAAAAGAGATTCGTAAACATCAAGACTATTCATCAAACGTGAGACGCCTCCGTGAAACGCTAAGCGGCGTCTTAGCAATTGGCGTCTTCCAAGGCTTCTGCGCCGGACTAGGCGTCATGTGAACGAAGTCAGAAAAGTCGAAGCCAAGGCCAGGAGTATTGGGGAACGGATTTCCGCCCCCAGGTGTGGTCATCATGGACGAGGGCAACGCCAACCTGTTGCTGCTCAGAAGGCCCAAGTGCTTGGGCGGTGGAGTCGATGGCGGCTCCATCAGGAGGTGGTGGTTGTGGGTAACATGATTGTTACTGTCGAATCGTCTCTTGGTCGGACGGGCCGGAGACGGCGAGGCTGCCAGATAGAGAAGCAAATCCGCACCCTCCTCGTTTGTCTTTTCTTGGGTTTGCTGACCTCCCATCGATGTATTCGTCCCCAGAGGCCTTCGGATGGTGGGCAAGGGTGGTTTATTCTCCTTCTTTCTTCCGCCGAGGACGTTACGAGTGCGCATGGGTGGCGTCCTTGGCGGCGATACCCGTACGTGGGAGTGCGCAAACGAGTGTACGGGGGGATCGTCTTCATCGTCCGAGGGATTGGCACCGTAGCCGGGCGAGGCCAGGACATTGCTCATTTGTCTCGAGGTATCAAATAAGGCCACGTTGGGGCCTGTCGAGGTAGTAAAATGTCGTTGCCGCTGAGGTTTCATGGGCGATGATTGGGCCAAGTCGTGATGGTCTTTCCAGGAAGAGTGGCTGCCATACGTGAAGGAACGGTGAGCGGTGGGTGACTGGCGGAACCTCTTGCTCGGACTCGACATGTTTTGGTCGTACTCGAAAGATGCCAGATACGAGCGCTTGCGATGACCTGAGCTGCCGTTGCTGGATCCGATGGCATCAGAGAAGACGGGAGCCTTGAGTGGTGAGCTCATCAGGCCTCGTGTGGGGTATGGAAGATCGGAAGCGCTGGAGGAGGAGTCGGACAAGATATCGCCGTCGGGGAGCCTGCTTCGACGCAGCTCTTTTTCGAACCTGGGCTCGATGCTGTCGAGGGTAAGGTCTTCGAGGCCATGTTTTGTCTTGAACTGAGCTAGGGCAAGGCGGTTCTGGAGTCTTCTGACCATCTGACGGGAAAGAACCGTTACTAACTAGCCTGTTGAAAGCTCATGATGCAATGGAAGGCGAGGATGGAGGAGCGGAAGAAGCTGGACGATGACATACCCTACTGATTTCAACCCTCTTGAGCACCCTATCGGCCACGACCTCTATCTCATGCTGTTTCTTTAACGGCGACGACATGGTCCTTGGATCGGAGATGGCCATGCGCGATGCGGAGTGCCGTCTTTTGCGGAGAAGTGACGCTGCAGTGTCTGTTTGGCGAGCAATTGCAGGTGGGACTTTGTAAAGAGATTGCAGGTCTGGGGATGATTGGGGAGGAAGGCCTGGATGGTCAGTGGCCTGGTGAGGGAGGACTGACTGGCGCCTAGCTCAACGCAACGGCAGGGCAGCTTAACACGGACACATGGAAGATGCAGGCAGGAGCTGTGCAACGCAACAGTATCCGTACCAATCTGTCACCTCAATAACCAAACGGCCTCAAGGGAGGATCCGACGGGAGCTTGGGAAGGGAGTGCCTGGCTGGCGTCGAAGGATCGAGGTGCGAGGTGCGAGGTGCGAGGTGATCGGTGGTGCCCTCTCGTGGCTGCGGAGAAGCTACGTTTGCAATGGAAGGAAATGGAGAGCTGATGTCAAACTGATGGACTTGGGCCTTTACTTTCCCCCCAAAAGTAAAAGGTCTTGCATCAGGCTATCAGTGAGGCTGCGCCAAAAGAAAAAGTGAGGAATTGGTTGTTGGGAGGCCAAGGGACAAGGGATCCGTTCGATCCAACGTCCAGGTCAACAGCGCGATGGAAGGGAAGGAAACAAGACGGGACGGAGGTGATTACCATGTCAAGTGTCAAGACTCGACACTCAGCTTGCCTACAACAAATTCACCCGACATTCCTTCGCTGTGAAAAGTGGATCCCGGTACCTCGTTATCTCCAATCTACGCAGAGGGTACCCTCCCGTTGCGTGTTGTTTGCTTGTAGTGTACCGCTAATTCTCACTCGATATGGTTTCACTCGAACAGGTATAGCGCCGGGTATAAAAGATTTTGACCAATCCTCTCGCGCGCTGATGCGGGTCGCAAGGTTGCTTAAGACCGAGCCCAGCTTTGAGTAAAACCATATCGACCGAGAATTAGCGGTACATAGAAGCATGTATCTTGACTTTGTTCCGATTGGGACCCGCACTGACCCGCTGCATAAGACTTCAGCCAATGGCAAGCAGTTCTATTAAGCTTAACCACCATTCGAACTTACTATTTCAAGTTAGGCACTGCTGCTACCTACCTCTGTTGCTGGAAGGCACTGCAGTTAATTACCCGAGCGTGTATAGCAAAAAGTTGCTCCTGACTTTCTGGCCATTGTGCTACTTCAACTTGATTTTACGTTTGCACTATGTTCTACGATGTACATAAACATGTGTACCTTGTGTAGTCTCTACAGGCTATCAACGGTGGATCAAGAAGTTGGGTGACCGAGCAACGAAGAGTCCATCTAAACCATATGTGTCTTGGCAAGAACCTTCTGATTTTCAGTTCTATTGTGGCGCCCATTTACACCATGGATGGTCTTGGTCATCGACCCTTCGTGCTAGACAGTACCTGACATCAAAGTTTTCCATATGGTAGACATCTCAATCTGTGACATGACAGCGGATGCTGTCTTACTCTATCCCGGCCGCTTGAGAACTGCAAATCTAGGACGTACAGATTCAGGCCAGCACATTCGCCCTTGTAGCCTAAAGAGAAAAGTTCAAGCCAGCTTTATCCGTCCTGAGAAAATATCCAAAGCTCCATGTCCAAGCGAGCATCTCTTGAGACTTCCTGTTTAGTTGTACCATGACACTTTGTGAGTGTTTCATTATCATACTTGCAATGTTTGGGATAACAACCACACGCCAATCCATGATGGCACAGAACCATTCCCAGCGGTTTCTAATGACGGTTTCACTTGTCGTAAACCCAACAGGGAACGCGTCTCTGTATTCATGAACAATGAAACACCCCGTTTGAGTGTTAGCTTGAACCCAATGAAGACCAGGCTCTGACAGGAATAAAAGATCTTCCCCTGTGGTCGTAGAGCTTCACATCCCATCTTGTGTAGAGTAGGACCTGTTCGATCTGGTGTGTTGTTGCCCTCTAGGTGTTTGGCGCGAACCACCCTTTCAGGGCTTTGAGTCCTGCTTCGAAGCCGGTATTGTGTAGGCTCCTCAATGCTAACAGAGCCGTAGGAGACAAAAGCAGTCAAGTCTCAACGGACCGGAGGCATGCCAATGGAAGGCACGGTTTCCGGGAGTCGTTCTTGTATCGCGCTTCCCATCCCAGCACGAACTGCCGGCTGTTTCCCAGTGTTTGGATTTAAGAATCCCCAAAGAGTTCTCGGCGTATCCTGCTGTGATCAGTGCATTGCCCCAAGGTGGTCGACAGGCCACATATCTCATCATCATCATCATCATCATCACAAACTGCCGCAACACCGTTAGAGAGCCCTGTCCTGACACTCTCGGGTTGCATAATGAATGACTTGTGAAAGAGGGCTTGGAAGGTACAACCAGTATAGGAACTGAGAAGGA
Organism: Neurospora sp. CHS-2018c; assembly: GCA_009806235.1. NCBI lineage: Eukaryota > Fungi > Ascomycota > Sordariomycetes > Sordariales > Sordariaceae > Neurospora > Neurospora sp. CHS-2018c. The sequence goes on from RAPC01000013.1 coordinate 1,319,729, forward strand.
GTGTCCGCTGAAGCAAAAGACGAAGGATGAAAAGAACACCAGGACCAAGACAAGGAGTCAGCAAGTGGACATTTGAAAAAGGAGTCGCGGAGATGGCCAGTTATGAGAATCCGGAGGGCGCGGAGGCTGACGATTAGCTCCGGATTCCAGCATAAATCCTGGATGCGGACAGTCTGCGCTCGGCAGCCAGCTGCTGCTGACCACTGCATTTCGTGCCCAATTTCCGGTCCATTTGGCGCCCGAGTTGCCGGGTTGCCGCTTGCCGGGTTGCCGATCGGCGGGCCAGGTCCCAACGTGAAACGGAACCGCAACGGCGGAAGCCACGAGCCTCCCCGATGACCTTGATCGGATAATATGAGGTTCGTTGAGGGACGAGCAAAGGCGGATTTTATGGCAAGATACAATTGTTCTTTTTCTTGGTTGTACCAATATCGAGTGAAAGAACAATCTTTACAGCAAAACTACCGTAATTTGCGCCTTTGCGGGCCAAGACCAACACTGTCATGCATAACCACATACATGTACTTGGGTGGGCGCGGCACAGGAACTCTTTGCTGTAAATGTATGTACTTTTCCTCATGCTTTGCAGCATACCCGGAGGTAGAGGTATTCACGTTAGCCCAGTTCCGTTTTCCTGTCATTGCTGCCTCTTGACTACATGTACATCAATGATACAGCAACCCTACAGGTAAGGGAGATGTTCAGTGAGTGTCGCACTGGGTGTTGATCGATACCACACTGGTCGTAGCTTACGCACCGTATTACACAAGTGGAATTGGATACAGCTCAAAAGTGTGGGAATAGCCACAACTGTCCTGCAGTAGATTGCTTCTGTTGGCCGATAGCCGACGCCCAGGCTCAGAGTGCTGGTTTCGTCCCTTTTTCCCACCTGCACAGTATGCTCGCCCAAAAAATGCAAAAGTCGGGACTGTCAAGACTTGATACTGTGCATGACGGTGCACGTGGCGCCGTTTCACGATTGAGGTACATATGTACGGCGCTTTTACTCACAGGGTGCAGTGCTGGGACACTATATGTCAACCAAGTTACGACGATATTTTTTTTGTTTTGCTCCGGGGAATGTTTGCCGGCAGACATCCCTCACATTCACGGACCATCCAAGATCAGCGGAGCGAACCCCGCTCACACCTCCCCTGAGCCTGATGGAGCCTCTGCTGTAACAGTACTGAAGACGTTTACAGCCAGTTTTACCATTTGAAAATTGAAATATTCCCATAAGAACGGTGAGGGAGCTGTCCCTGATCTTCAGCGCGGCGTCTTGCGGGCCAACCAACCTCAGCTATGGTTGGCCATGTGTACAGATGAGCGAACGATAGCTGTTTGGACTTTTGCTGAAAGACTCCCACCTCAATCGCTGACCAAGAGGAATACTGCCCCCGCGCCACGATCGACGTCGGCAGGGTCGGTTGCGCAGTTGGCGCCCTGGCGTGCCTGGCCTCGCTGGCTTGCCTTGATTGCCAGCTTGCCTACGTATGTATCTTGACAGCATGTGTTCGGAGCCGGTTGCCCATCTTCCAAGAGGGCACCCCGGTACACAGGTCCAGTGGCATCTCATCTCACAAGTGACCCAGAGCGTATCCCTATCTAAAAAAGTGTGGACTTTTCCATTTAGACAGTCAGAGGGCAAAGAGAGCTTGATGAGGGCCCTAGAAATTTATATCAGCGTGATCCCGGTACCTGTAATGCGCACATGATAGACAGCTTACTCTTGTTAAATTGTACTTGTCAGTATTCGGCACATTCGGCAAGCATTTACTCATTGGTTCTTCCATCTGATGATGATCTCATCACTCCTATTCTTTCCTCTAATATGCAATGTCGTGTAAGTTTGGTCATGTAATGTAATGTAGAGAGGTGTAGGTATATCTAGCATCCGCTAAATGCAAGGCGTCCGCTGTTAGTAAGGGACGTAAGGTACCACTCGAAACGGTGCGGACTGGAGTGGATGACGTCCCGGCCGATCGTCTTTGTTGTCTGATTCGTCGAGGTGCCTCCGTTTAGGTACAAGACTTTCTCCGCAGCGTGTACTTGCCTGACAACGAAGACAAACCCAAGATGTCCCCCTTGCCTCTGGCTGCGTGGGAGGTTTCGATTGCGCACTAGCATAGGGCCGAGTTCTGAACTTTCACGTCCACCGGCGCCGCATCGAGGGTCCATTCCTACCTAGTACCTCAACCCAACCCCCGTTTTCCCGCCTCGCGGGTCTCAAGTCTCCACGGCAGCGATCCTACCGTCTTTGGTGTACTGTCGAGACTGTGTACTGGCGTACCTCTACCAAGCGAACAAGGTTTGCTAGGCTCACCAAGGCAATTGATGCTGCCGCTCGCGCTGGCTACTGCAAGTTTTTCGCCTGCTTTCCGGAACTTGATCAATCATACCGTGCTGACAGTCGTACTCCCGAGTCCCGTTCGCGCCAGCTTCTGTCACCTTCAATCCACCTCCGCCGTAGACAGTGCTTCCTAGTTCCTGATGCCGAGGGGGCACGCAACTCTCAAAACTAGGTACATACCAGACAACAGAGGTCCAAGGCGCCAAAAAGCACCCACCCCTAATTGTCTCCCAATTCCCAAACATCGACTGGATCCACGGAAGAACGAACCTCCATTATATTTTTTTTCCCACCAGCACCGTGTCCATCCGCCGGTCAAGGTCCCTTGTCCCTGATCCGCTGCCTTAAACGTTACCCTGAACTCGACCACAGTCTCGACCTTTTTCGACCCTTTCGACCCTCTGAACCTTCTCTGAGACGTCGAGTCCCGAATCCTTCAGCGACACCGAATACAGCCCTGGGATGGACCGTACGCCCATCGCCTGTCTGGTCATCATCTCGCGCTGAGCTCAAACAACCCAGCCCTATATCGCATCTCCAGCACGCCTGGCTTGGCCGTCTGCCATAGCTCTTCCGACTACTGTACCGCCTTCCATTTGTTTCATCCGCTGCGTGGACCGTTTGGGTTCCCCGCCGCCCGGGTGCATTACGTCGCGAAGCACCCGCGATTCGACCACCTGAACGCTCGACCCAGAGCATGCTACGTGACCTTGGGAAAAGTGGAAACAACTGTCGGCTCGGACCAGGGAGACCGCATCACGTCGTGTGGAGATGAGAAGAGGAGCAGAGCGTGACCAGTCCATCAAATTGTGCTCTTGCTTGGGAGAAACTCGTGCCTTCGTCTAAATTGGACTGTTCTTGATTCTCGGCCGTAGTCCTTATCGGCCGCTGTTATCGGCTCGACTGTTTGGGCATTTGCTTGTCTAGACCTCGTGTCCCGAACTACGCTGAACCACCACAATCATGCCGCCTCCCGAGGGTGACTCGGCCTCTGCGCAGGCTGGTAACAACTCCAGCGACTTTGTGAGCTCCTCCTCCAAAGCTTCCCCTTTCCACCCTCCCCTCTCTGCCTGCCACCGACCGCCAGTTTTCTAAGATGGGGGCTAACCCGTACTTCGTCTCACCTAGGTGCGCAAGCTGTATAAGTACGAAGCCAAAACCCCCCGAAGCCCTTTTGGAGGCGCCAAGCTCCCGCCTGTATATTGCGAAAATGCATTCTGACCAGCTTGTAGGATGCTCGAAGATCCCACGTACAATTCCGTAGTACGATGGAGCGCCGATGGTGACAGTTTCGTTGTTCTAGAGGTATGCGCTGAACAGCATTTCACTTGGGGAAGACGACCCCCCCTGCTCTTACTGACGAACCTATCAACAGAACGAAAAGTTCACCAAAACCATTTTACCCAAACACTTCAAGCATAGCAACTTCGCAAGCTTTGTACGACAGTTGAACAAGTACGATTTTCACAAAGTGAGGCACAATGAGGAAAGTGGCGAAGCGCCATACGGGAGAGATGTGGGTGGTCCAAGTCATCGGTCCTGCAAAATGGGATCCTTCAGCTGACCGTATCCAGGCATGGGAATTCCGGCATCCCGAGTTTCGTGCAGATAGGAAAGATAACCTAGACAATATCCGCAGAAAAGCGCCCGCCCCGCGCAAGCCCGCGCAAGCTGAGGATGCCTTTGGCGCGTCGCAGCAGATTGTGGTTCTAAGCGAATCGCTTACCGCGACTCAGCACCAGATCCAGGCGTTGCAGGAGCAGTACTTCGAGCTGGCGCAGACGAACAAAGTGCTCGTAAACGAGGTCATCAGCTTGCAGAAGATGGTCAGGGCCCAGAGTCAAGTCTCCAACGAGTTGATCACCCACCTCAGCAACATCGAGGACCGTCGACGGAATAGCAGACACTCGGCGCATTCTAGCCACTCGAGTCATTCAGGTCCGACCTTCCACGCAGGATCCCTTGGGTTACTACCAGACGGTGCTGATGAGCCGGCAGCCGAACTTAGACGAGCGCGCGAGATACTCAATGGCGTTTCCCCCGACTCCCAGGCCGACCGAGAACTCGAACGGTTATCGGTAGCCTATCATCAAAATGGGTCTCCATCGGATTCGGCGACTTCGTCAGTCATGTTCACCCAGGGCGGCCCTGGACCCATGCATATGTTGCATGATCCCCTCAATGACCCAAGACACATGGTCTATCCGGTAGGGCAGACAACGGGCATCGACCCGTTCCATTCCGACCACATCAACAACATCCCTTATACTCGTCCCTTGAGTAACCCGAATCCGATGGCCGACTCTGCTCAGATCACGCCTCCCCCAAAAGATCAAGGCACCTCCATGTGGAGCCACAAGCGGCCGCGTATCCTCCTCGTCGAGGATGATAAGACATGCGCAAGGATCGGTGCCAAGTTTCTTCATGTCCTCGAATGCTCGGTAGATATTGCTGTAAGTTCCAGGTGTCCAGCCCTCAAGAATATGGGGTACCCGGAAGCGGCCGTTGCTAATACCGTAGCAGAAGGATGGGCTGGAAGCCGTCGAAAAGATCAACAATCCGGAGAATAACGAGAGCTTCGACCTGATTTTTATGGACATTATCATGCCCAACCTGGATGGCGTATCGGCGACGGCAATGATCAGGATGGTGACGGCAAGAGTACCCATCATTGCCATGACGTCAAATATCCGACAAGAGGATATCCAGACCTACTTCCAGTATGGTAAGTCGAGCCCATCCGACTTCACTCCACCTGCTTCTTCGATGCCCTAACATTCCTTTCTTCAAGGTATGAACGATGTGTTAGCAAAGCCATTTACGAAAGACAGCATGATCCGCGTTCTGAGGAAGCATCTGGCATATATGCTCAAAGACCCGCTCCAAGGCGGCCTTAACTCGGATGACACAGGTCAGACCGTGGGTGCCCCAGGACCGCCGGGCCAGAACCAACAAGCTTACAGCAACAACCAACAAGCTCAGGCCAACATGATGGCGGCGGCGGCGGCGATGGCGAACTCCTCGATGGGTAGCGGCGCACAGGTCAAATTCGAACAGACGCCGATACCTTCACCCACCACCACGTCCTCATGGCATTCCCCAGGGCAGATGAACCAGACATCCCCCAACATGGACGGTGGAGGATACATGAATGCCGGAGGGGGTGGGCCAGGAGGCATGGTTTTGACGCCGGGAGGCACACAAAGACCGCCGCCGCCACCATATCAAATGATGAACAACCAGGTGAACAACCAATTAGCAGGCGGATCGGCGGGTTTCCAAGGCGGCGGCCATATGCAGGCCTCTGAGGGCATGGGAATGGGCGGTGGATCAGAAGAGAATCGACCGGAGAAGCGCCAAAGATTATATGGGCCTGGCGCGAACCAGGGGCCGTTTGTGCAATAGCGAGCGACCGCCGATGGAAAGCTGCTTTTGTTTGGAAATCGAAGTGGGGATAGGTAGTGAGCGACGAGATCGGGAAAAGCACTGAAAAGGAGGATTACCGCATTCGAGGACGGTGGGGTCGGCTGGTGTTGGCTTGTTTCCGTGGTTGATTGTTTTGATGTCAAATTTTGTGCCGTTGGATGCTCGTCGCCGAAGGCAAAGAGCTGGAGAATATCCGACCAGGCGTTGCCTCGGAATTGGCTAACCTCTACTGCAATTCGAAGCTTTAGAAACTCGTACCAAAGCCTGATTCGTGTGTACGGTTGATGTTAACGTTGTTCGTTTTTTGTTTCTCTTTGGTTGGCGGTGTGTAGCGTGATTGGATAGGTAGAGAGGTGACGCGGTTGTCTCCTCATTCCGCCCATGTAGTTCGAGTCTGAAGTAGATGTCATTGCATCCAGTCTGCTATCCTTTCGACTGCTAAGCATTAATGGGGGCGGGTGCTCTCATCGAGTTGTTGCTGTCGAGCCGGCTGTTGTTCGTCAAGTGAGCATATTGTGGTGGCGGCGCTTTCCAGGATGAGCCAAGGTTGTCGACAACATATTTGTGAGGAAAAGACTTTATGAGGTTGTGGAAGAAGGTGGGAAAAGACTAATAAGATGAGAGGAAGAGAAAAGGACAAAATCTGAAGTCAAATACGGAAACTTGAGAAGAAATTGAACAGGGTACAGAAACAAGCTGCCAGCTGTAAGTAGGTGAGAGTAACCAAGAGGCGAAAAGAGCGAAAGATTCGTAGGTCGAGGTACGCGGGTGAGTGTGCGAGCCTGGGGTGTTGTATAAGATATAAAGGGAAAAAGAAGACGGGAGACGGGTGAGAGGAGCACGGCTAGCATTCGGTACAACCACTCGGTACTACAACCTAGAAATGGTTGGTGGGTTCCAGACGAGCCTGGACCTGGCTAGGCGCAGGATCCCCGGGTGCTTGCTACATATTCACACACCAACTGTGGTGCAGACAGGAGTAAGCATTGAAAGGGCTTGGTTCGAAAGCGTTTGGGGGGAGGATATCCCTTTGTATATGCATCTCGATCGGTGCCAGTAAAGGACTAGGATGGGCCAACGCTGTTGTTGCTCGGCCGATTTCTGACCGACCGCGAGACCGAAAGAGGGCTTGGATGTCTGTGAAGACCAAGTTCATGAAAGCGGGAGGGCCCGCTCGGTTTCCCTGTCAGCATGCGAGTGAAGAGTCGGTATTAGGCTCGGTACTAGGGGAGGGCATTTGTAATCCTGGATGTTGCAGGATGGGGAAGTGGAGTGAAGTTGATACCTCTAACTGTAAATACCTCTCATCGAGATAAGAAGCTGGTGTTGGAGCTGATGAGCCCCATTAGGTCCGTTGTGAGGTCCATTTGAAGGTGGAGAGGATTATTTTGGGTGTTTGCCTGCTTGTGAGTTGTGACCAAAGGACGATGTTGGACAAGTAGTCTTGGACACTGGTGTGAAGGATGAAGAGTGGTGTTGTTTATTCGTCTCCGTAACATCCAGAAAACTGTAGCCTTATTCTTCTCTCCTGGCAGGGGTTCTTGACGGAGCTTGAGAACTCATAACGGCAGGAGGTAAGACCAGTGGGACGCCGATACAAGTGAAGGGTCAATCGGTAATACGGAGTGGCGGCGGATTTACGGGTTGGTTCCAGTTGGTAACACAGAGGACAAGTATAATACACAAAGGAAACGAGGTGGAGGAGAAAGAAACAGCGATGGAGGGGGGTGGAAAGGGGTTAAAACGGGCCGGAGCCGCCTCCTCTGATGGCCTCGGCTGCCGGACTGTCGCGGAGGGGGGGACCAAGCTAGGCCAAGGACACTTCCCGGTAGCTCGGAGCCTAGGCAGTTAGCAATTTAAAGCAGAGTGGTGTTGAACAGAATCCTTGCTACGCATGGCATCGGGAATGTGGTTTCCCTCACGCCGTCTCGAGGGCGTCGTGCTTGACTGGCAGGACTGGCTCCTGGCTGGACCGGGCCCGTCTGAGCAGCTTGCTAGAGGATCCATCAAGAACCCCAGATGCGGTACGCTGCATGTTCGATTGCGGTCTAGAACTCTAAGAACCCACCTAGTGCGGTCCGCCGTTATGCACCCGGCGCCGCGACGCCTTGTGGACGGGAGAAGACGGTGCTGGATTCGTTGTGACTTGTGAAGACATGCAGGAATCCAGTCGGGTAAGATTCATTCCATCATCGTTCCGAGCCTCGTCAGGACGGGACCCGAGCCAGCACGTGGTGAGGCTGGCGAGCTAAGAGCTCCTCTAGCGATATGTAAACCCAAAGGGTCCGCGTGTCCTCCATGCTGTGCCCCCCCGAGGCGCCGCCATGCATAACTTTCTCGGTTCGATATAGGTACAAGTATAGAGGCAGATAGCTTTGTATCCAAACGGCGAAGGTCGGCACTTGGGAGATGGGGTTGGCGTGCCGTGGTTGGGTTGTCAAGTCGAGTTCGGATAGCATCCGAACAGGCCACCCTGGAGTTTTAAACATAGGCTCCTAGCGCAAATCAATGTTTGGCTCCACTGGGAGGGTTGGATCGCCGATCATCTTTCGGCATTGAAACTGGAATCCGAATCGAGCTTGTAAAAAGAGGCCTCCTTGAAAATGCGATTTTGGGACACCCTAATATACATGTCCACGGTATAGATAAGACACCAACTTGATAGCCGTGGTCTTGTTGGGGTGGGCGAGGTGGGAGGTGGCCTGCTAGGTATACCAGCGTCTGACTTGGAGGTTTCCAGTTCTTGCCCACACAATCAGTCATGCCTGCTATTTCGCTGAAGAGCTACGATTGCCAGACTGCTTGCATGACAGAGAGTTCCTATCTTCAGATTGTACTTGCCTCTATTATTTACACTACCTACCTTCCCTTAATACAAAGTGCCGTTATCGTGTAGCCAAGGGAGGTGCTAGGCACTCGCTACGTACTATTGTACTGCTCAGTGCCGGTGGTATGCGACTATGGTGGATGCCCGAATGCGGCTGGAATTACCAACGCCACAATTTCCGTTTTGTTGTTTCACTGCACCGAGAAAGTTACCTGTAAGGCTCTGTTCAGTTAGTACGCAGCAGAGGTACCGACGGTACATACAAGCCACAGGTGATAGTAGCCCCGCACCCCACCTTCAAGCATGCAGCACGGCGCGACTAAAATATGAAAGATTGAAACTTTTGACCAGCAGCGTCGGACGGGATTGAGGCCAGTGCGTTGACTCATCACTGCAAGTACTACATAGCGGCCGAGCCAGGCGCATTATCAACTCCAGCTTCGAACGCGCCGGTGCCTCTTGACATTGTGCCCCCCCCCCACTACAACAGTCTTCCCCGCGCTTTTCCGATCCGCGGCCACTTACACAACCAGGCCTCGTCAACCCATTTCTGTAGTGTCCCGGCTGATAAGAAGAATTGGCAATGTCGAGCAAGCAGGCGAACAAGGGCGGAGCTGCCAACAAGTCCAAAAAGCCCGCCAAGGGCGGCGCCGAGGAGAAGAGAGAAGATGCTCTGCAGGCCGTCATCCTCGCTGACTCCTTCCAAGACCGCTTCCAGCCTTTTGCGCTTGAAAAGCCCAGGGTAAATGCCTTCATGCTTCATGCTATATGCTTCATGTCCCTTGTCCCCTTGGTGACCTTTGGGTACTGACGGCCTCCTCCTGACAGTGTCTCCTTCCTTTGGTCAATGTGCCCGTTATCGAATACACGCTCGAGTATCTAGCCTCCAACGGCGTCCAGGAGGTCTTCATCTACTGCGGCGCCCACTCCGAAGACGTCGAAGCCTACATCAACGATTCCGATCGCTGGAGCCCCGAAAGCAATCTCTGCCCCTTCTCCTCTGTCGAATTCATCCGCGTGTCCGACGCCAGCTCCATCGGTGACTTTTTGCGAGATCTCGACAAGCGCAGTCTTATCTCGGGTGACTTTATCCTCGTCCATGGCGACGTTGTCGCAAACGTCCCCCTCGACGGTATTCTGGCCAGGCACCGCGCAAGGAGAGAGGCCAACAGAGACGCCTGCATGACCATCGTGTTGCGCTCAACAGGAGACAGCCCTCACCGAGCTGCGATGGCCCGGGGCATTACTCCTGTCTTTGTTGTCGACCCCACCAACGGCCGTTGTCTTCAATATGAAGAGATGCACCCACTCCAGAAGGACAAGTACGTCAAGTTGGACGAGTCGGTATTCGAGTATGGCGAATTCGAAATGCGCACCGACTTGATCGACTGTGGCATCGATATTTGCACACCGGATGTTCTGGCGCTGTGGTCCGAGAGCTTCGACTACGAGCTTCCCCGCAAGAACTTCCTTCACGGCGTACTGAAAGACTGGGAGTTGAACGGCAAGATCATCAGCGCCGAGATTCTTGAGGAAGGCTACGGGGCTCGCGCCAGCAACCTCCAGATGTATGATTGCATCAGCAAGGATATCCTCCACCGCTGGACGCTACCATATGTCCCCGATAGCAACCTTCTTCACGGCCAGACTTACAAGTATAAACGGGGCCTGTGGTTAGAGGATGGCGCACATATCGCAAAAAACAGCATAGTAACCAAATCCGTACTGGGGAAGACCGCCTATGTCGACACTGGCAGCACAATCTCGAGCAGTATTATCGGAAGGAGGTGCCAGATCGGAAAGAACGTGAGGATAGAGAACAGCTATATCTGGGATGACGCGGTGATCGAAGACGGTGCCACCGTTCTGCATTCCATTATTGCCAACGATGCAGTAATCGGCAAGCACAGTTACATCCCGCAAGGCTCTCTCATCTCCTACGGTGTGCGGATCAGCGCGGGAACACAACTCCCGTCTAAACCCCTACCGAGAATCTCCCTCCTTACCAGTGAGGGAGAGCCGGCCAAGACCGATATCAAACTGGTCGGAAACGATGGCAAGGGAGCCCAGTATGAAGAACCAGAAGAAGACGAGGACAGCGACTCCGAGAATGAGGGCGATGCGGACCCTGCAGTTCTCCAAAGCTCTCTCATTTACTCTTTGGCCGGCCTCAACATTTCAACCGAGTCCATCTCCACACTAGCGACCCATGACTCCGATGATGAACTTTCGGACGACGAGTACGAGCAAGGTTTCCAATCCAAGGCCAACCGCGAGCGCCTATCCTCCTTCGCGTCTGACGATTCCGCCGCCGCCGCCATGAAGCTCGACCAGTTCCACGGCGACGCTGTTCACGGCCTTGTAGATGCCCTCCGTGCTGACGATAACGAGGACTTCGACTCCGCGAAGCTAGAGTTCATGGGCCTGAGACTGGCCAACAATGCTTCGGACAGCATGATGCGCAAGGCCATTGCCGTGGCCTTTGCCACTCGCGCCGCCGAGCTCATGAGCCCCGAAAACGGCGGTCTTGAGCCTACCAAGGCCGCGGGCGGGGCCCTTACGTCCAAGAAGGGTGCCGTCAAGTTCATTACGGAGGTTGGCGTCGGCGGAAACAAGGTCGATCTCCACGCTGAGTTTGCCCTCGCGTTGCAGAAAGCTTTGGCGGCCATTAAGGGGCTTGATTCTGCGCGCGCAGGAACGCTACTTGCGGCCCTGTTGCAGCAGCTCTATAACTTGGATGTTCTCGAGGAGGAAGGTATTCTCGCCTGGTGGACGGATGCTAGGGCCGCAGAGAATGATACACTTTCCAAGATCAAGGAGAAGAGTCGCGTGCTGGTTGAGTGGCTGGAGAACGCAGATGAGGAGGATAGCGACGAAGACAGCGATGAAGAGGATGAGGATAGTGACTAGACGGGTTACAAGCCGTCGAGTAACAGGAGTACTGCAATGGATGCGCGCGCCAGAGAGACGCGGAATTGCAGGAGAGAAAGAAGGAAGGTGGTGAAGATCTAAAAGGGGAAGTGTAGATGAATTTATACCCGCAGCACCTGCGATGTTAGAATATTGCGCGTGTTATTTTTTTCGGGAAGGAAGGGATGGATGGACGGGAAAATAGAGCAGAAATTTGACGCCCGCATACTCCTTCCTGCCTTTGCACACATCTTCCATTGTATAAGCACGGATTCCTACAATGATGCTTTTAACTACACCGGGTAGCCTCGCACAAACGATGACCTGAGGGCTCTGAGCATGCAGTTTGTATGGCTGAGAGTCATCAATAACACTAGGTCAAATAATCAGACCCATCGATGCTCTGCCTACGAACTTTGGTACTTCCTTCACCCTTGACCCGTTCTTCCCATCATACCTCGTGCTTAAAACGTTAGTAGTGTGGTGGAAACTGTACGGCTATCTCAATGCCCAAAGTCGTCACCAAAGGACATCATCCTTAACATCACCAAGAAAAGAACGGAAATTTTGGAGGGGAATTATAACGATAAATTTATCCAAATTTGTTACCGTTATTCGACATGCTGGAAGCAGATCTAAAAACGCCGTGAACTGATGTGGACAGCCGCATTCATCATGGTCCACATCGATGCACCGTAATCCGTCCTTGTTTCATAGCTCAGTGGCTCACTTCCAGTTCGAATGGCCTCATCTATCACCTATCCTTTCAAGTAGTGAATGATGGTCAAAGTAAAGGCGGATAGAAAAGGTGGGAAAGGAGTAGATTAACGGCAAGTGGCCTCAAGGGTATGGCGTGCAAAGTATATATAAATGCGCAGGCAGGAATGTGAATAGGGGTATCAAAGTGACAAAGGCAGTTTACTGATGACAACAGAAAACCCGTCAACCCAAGCGCCGCAGGACCCGGTTACTCCAACAATATTAAATCCTCTTGGGGGTATTAGTGTATGACTGTACCGCAGATTTGATTAGCATGACGTTTTCTTGGGTAAGGAGAACAGAATGAATGGGTTTGCAGGTCACACAACGTACCCAGAGCCACCATTGGGCTTGCCGTAGATTGGCGATTTCCTCCCTGAGCTTGTGAAAATTTGAATGCCATCGATCCAGAAGCCGGCTCTGACATAGAAGCCGGTAACGTATTCACCCCGACGAATATCTGGCATCGGTCAGTACACCAGTGAACAGTGTTGGCTGGCTTCAGAATTGTACTTACCCATTTCAAAAACGTCACCCCCTGCTTTGCCCCCCTTTTTTCCAAAAAGTTGCGTTGAATTGTCATCATAAACAAACTCCAAACCATCCAAGGCCAACCCATGGTAAACAATAATTCTTGAGAGGACTATGCCTTGTTTCACTGCACTCTTGAACACAACTTCATGAGGCTCGCTTCCTTCCAATTTGGATGCTCCCAATGTCTTGCCGCGATACGCCGTCTGTGCCAGAACGGCCACTCCCGGTACCAAGCCCATGGGAAGCTTGAAGCTGGATTGCTTGGAGCACAACTGATGAAAATCTTCGATATCCAAAGAACCGCCGCCATGTGATCGGACACTAACCTTCAACCTCCGCTTCTTTTTGTCCTCAGCCAGTTCCTTGCGTAGTTCCTGCTCATTGAGTGTTATTTGGCGTTGGATCCCCGATCCATTACCGCTACCGCCTTCGCCCAGATATTCGATCCATTTGTGACAGACATCGTCATCTTCTCCAAAGATCTCGACGTACATTATCCCTGAGGCGGCCGTTATCATTACTTCGCCTCCTCCCACAGGCCATGCCTGTACGCTGTCATCCGGGCTTTGAGCTGGGTCGTTGGGCAGTCGAAAACATGGGTGGCTCCGAAACCTGAGGCAGTCCAGACGGTGCCAGGTACATTCATCCTCCTGTGACACCGGACCACCTTTGGAGCGCGTGCGTGTCGAATATGCTTCCCGAACGATGAAAGTGCGATTTAGCTTCACATAGTCCCTCAGCATGACGCCACTCTCGCGGTGAGGCAGGCCAAACAAATGACCTGTCTCGTGCAGATGAGCTCCAATGCCGATATTAGCTGCCTCCCACGAGCTCCCAGCCTCATTGCAGTCGTTGGCAACATGATTCGTATCTGTAGGCGTACAGTCACTAAATGCCGGGACCACTTCTTCGAAGCTTGTCGGGTAGCTTTGCAGGCAGTGTGACCCGAATATGGCAAGCTGCAGATCGCCGACCCCCCCTCCGAGCGCGGCGTGTGCGGTAACGGTTTTCGAGCTCGTATCCCAGTGTGAGTCTAGCAACAAGACAGAAACGTATAGTTTCTGCCCCGGAAGCGGCTTGAAGTAGTCCCTGACCGCATCTGCGGCAATGCCAAACAGAGCATCCTTTTGGTTGGCATCTTTGTTTTGCTGGGCCTTATTCAAGTCGCGGAGCTCTGCTAGGGTATGGTTCGTCCTGATAATGTGGATGCGTGCTTCAGACCGTAGTGTCCCCTGCTCTCTATCCCTCTGGTTTGCCGAGCCCGTAGTCCACTCCTCTTCGAATCGGAACACGCGACGGCCAAACTTGTTGCGCCACATCTGTTCTGCCGTAAATGCCTGCCACAGATACGCAGCCATGCGGAACTTTCGAACCGCCGTCTCCAAACCGTTCCCTTCTCGCTCAATCCTGGCTGGAACGGCATCGTATGTAGCGGGGGAATCCTTGGCGAGCAAAATAGCGAGTTGGAGAGGAGGGGCGTTGGTCGTTGGAAGCATATGTATTGTGAGATAGGAGGCGTGAATGGGATTCGTCGATCCGCTGTTGGCGAGTTTCGAGCTGGCAAAGTCGAAGCGTAGTCGGTTTGCGCCGGGGGTCATGTAGACTAGAGCCTTGAACTGGGAATCGCATACGGGCCAGCTGATAGGGGGGAAGCTGTCATCAAGTCGACTGACAGTCACGGTCCCGTCGAGGGATTGCTGAGAAGGCTCCCCAACGGTACCGTAGACAAGCAGGACCTTTTGGTAGACCTGTGATGGTTTGGTCAGTCATGGCAAGCGGCAAGCCATTGGCCAGGCACAATCAACTCCAACTCACCCATGAGTTGTCTTGAATACTGGTGATGCGTGGAGAGTACTGCGAGACGGGCAAGTTGGGGCCCCTGCCGTTTGGCATTGGCGATCCTAGACCTGTCATCCCCGAGACACTATATCTGTTTGGGTTTCCGGTGGAGTAGGGATGTGGCGCCGGGCGCGAAGGGGCAGTAGCAGGAGGAGTTGGAGATGCCGACTGGTGGTTGTTAACGTGGACATTGAGAGCCGGGTCCGACTGGTGCGAGGAGAAGGACGGAGGAGTCAAGGAGCCGGTTGTGGGAGCAGTGCCATTGCTTGCTTCGCTCGAGCCGTCAGTCGAGCGTTCCGTCCTGAAGCTGTTTCGCGATCGTCTGCGAATCTCCTTGAAGTTTAGGAACGACGGAGACATTGTTGCGCCTGGAGGCTTCTATTCACTCGAGGAGCTGGCAGAACCAAGGAGGCGGAAATGCCACTTTTGGAATCCAGTACTATGCACCAGCACAGACAGACCGCCGCGATACGAACGAGATGGGCCAGATGCCGTGAAAGTCGGGTCGAAGCCTTGGAGGTACCCGGATTGAAGACAGAGTGAGAGGACGAAGTTCTAGGGTTGTAGGTGAGGTGTGGAAGCGAGGTCTTCTTTCTATTTGTTTGCGGTATTCGATGTAGAAGTCAGACCGGCAAGGTAGGTAGAGGGATGGATGGGATGAAGGAGAGCTCGACCTGCAGCTCTTTGGATCGCATGAAGCTAGTGTAGAGGGAGTTGAGCTTTGACAGGACAGAAACATGAATGGACGTCCACAAGACGGGGATTCGGGGAGCAGCCAACACGCCGGTCTGAGTGCTCTGCGCTGACTGGAAGAAGGTAGGGATGCTGGAGTGAGATGGACCTCTGGAAGGCCAGTGTCGATTACCCACGGGCAAGTCCACACTGCCGAGATTAATAGACGGACGGGATGGCTGATGAAGTACCTCCTCCGGTACGACCTTACGGTGCCATAGTCGGATATGTACAGTCTTCCCTGATTACATGCATCATCAACCATGTATCACCACCGTCGCTTACCCTGACTTCGTACCTTAGCTGAGCCATAGGTACGTGTAAGTCGGGAGCAGAACCGCATGGTGGAAACTAGGAAGAGCCGATCTTGGCTCCAGTCTCCACTCGACTACCGCCGGTATAGATGGTACTACAATGTATGCGTCTGTACATGCATGTTATAACGGTAGATTACAGACGGGTACCGAGAGAATATGCCGTCACGGAGTTACGCTGTGTATCGTAACGTAATCCTGTATGCAAGACGGGCTGGGCAGTCCGGCAGAAGTATCAGATGTACTCGCTAGTGTTGCAACGCATCGGTCGATGACGTATGTATTCTGGTGGGCATTGAAGCGTCAAGATAAGCGCTCCCGTTCAGGAGACCGGTACTCAACCAAAAAGAAAAAGGAGTCGGAGAGAGATTAATGACTCAAGCCATGGTCAGCAGTCGCCGAGATTTGTAAACGAATTAAGTTGTCCACTGCGGCACCTTGTCCAGTTCCATGGGCCCATGGTACATAAATTGGTAGTTCGTAAGACGCACCCGCAGATAAGAGTAGGGGGTGGAGATTGTGGGCTGGGTGGAGAGGGTCTTTTGACTACACGTGTATAGGGGATGGTGCATGGTGGAGGTGATCTGAGTCTGACGGGAGGCGCGATTCAGTTCCAGAAGCTCAGGCGGGTCACTCATCAGTAGTAGTATCTTGGCGTCAGTTTCGCTTATTGTCAGTTGCGATCCGTATCGAGGCCGGTGGCAGTGTCAAACAAGGCAGCTTGGCATCCGAGATTGAGAAACCCTGGAGGCGGTCCATTAAAAACGCCAGTCGGATAAATCGGCCGTGACAGCAAGGGTGATGAAAAGCCAAATACACGAAGGCATTCGGCATGTCATTTTAGACTCGGATTCAACCTCCACCACATCCAGCCCGGCCATGACCTGTCCAAATCAAACGAACTCTGCTGCATCGAATGTTTATTTCAACTAGTACGTACAGGAACCTACTTAATCACTTTATATACACACTTCCTGTTAGTCTTCTCAACATCAAAGATGGTGAGGCCAAGCGTCACGCAAGGCGTTTCCCTTTCAATTCAGCTGTTTAACTATATAATCAGTGTTTGCGTTGCGCTTTGAGTCGCAAGAGACGTCGGGATGGTAATGTGTCAAGATAAAGAAACGGGTATCACTTGATTTTCGAGCCTGCAAAGAGAATAATAGGAAATGAGACCGAAAAAAAAGGTAGAAGAAACAAAAGAGACCACTAGAGCTTTAGTCATCTTAGGTTCCTCTCGGTACCCCGGATGTCCACCTACGTATATACTAGACTCCCACTGTAGGTTGGAAGCGGATATCGCCCGTTCCCTAACAGCTAGTCAAAGTGAACAATAGCCTTCCCTCTACTGCGCCCTCTTTGAACTTCCATTGCATCGACATTCCACGGACCATCCAATGCCGTTCTCTCAAGCCATTGTTGTATATATAAATGCGTGTATATTGGGGGGTATAGTCGTCAATCATTCGTCGTAGACCTTCGCCTTTGCCGCATATTCGAGGATGTTGCTGGCGATGAAATCCTTGATTGTATCGCCTCGACCTGCCGCCACTCTGAGGATATACTCGTTGAGATTCTGTCTTCCCAGAATATCCACGTGATCGGCCGTGTTCGGCCCTCCTCTCGGATTGAACCGTTCTGGCTCATGTGGCATCTCGACCACGGTTATCTTTGAGCCCGCAGGATTATATCTCTTCATTTTCCACCCCTTGTTGCACATGTACCCCAGACTCATGAGGTTCACTGTGCCGTCACCTTCGCCCAAAATCACGCCATGGTCAACGTGCCCCTGAGTCAAAGTCGTATCAATCGTCATGTTAAGATGCGTTGTCGTTCCCAGATCCGGCGCCCGATAAAAGTAGGCTCGCTCCGTCGGCTTCCCTACACCATAAAAGCAGTAGATCTTGAGGCTTGGTGCCAATGGCAGTCGTGTCTCTAGAGGGTTGGTCCATTTCCGAGGGTCATTCTCGTTTGCCTCCACTTCCGCGCTCGTCTTCGCCACCCCGTGAGAGTAACTGCCTTTCACCTGATCGCGGTACCAGTCGTCGGTTGTGTCGAGTATATAGTCCATCGCGTCTTCGATCGTAAAATTTCTGTCCGGTGTTGTTGATCCGTTTTGCCCGGCGCGGAAATTCAGCAACGATCCATAGCTATGCCCTTGGCCTGGCTGGTCATCTGGAGCCCAATCCAATTCTCCCCAGATAGCGTTACCGCCCATGGGAAGCATGGATGATATTCCAGGCATAGCACGGAATATCTCGGCGCGTTCCTCCTTGCTGAGGAATTTCTCGAGACCGTAAACCGCGAATGCGTTCATCTGCGCCGTATCCCGCATTTCACCGGAAAGGATCGCTGTTACATCTTTAACAGCTCCCAGCATGCATCCACTGATATTGATCCATGAATCAACATGCCTTTCCACCCAGTCGTGGCCACCCTTGCCGCCTTTCTCGGAGGCAACCCAGTGAAAAAAGTAGAACAGAACCTGGCTGCCCATGCTGTGAGAAGTCAAAACCACCTTCTTCTCGTGCAGAGACACGGCTTGCTCAATGTAAGACTTGAGCCTGGAAAAGTAGTGATCGCGCACCTCGAGGTTCGCATATGCTAATCGCCAGTCGTAAGCCGCCGTGTATGAGTTGGTTGGGTCATAGCCAAGAGATGCTAGATTCTCGAGGATTTTATTCCATATCCAGTATCCCGTGATGAAAAAGTCGGTTGCATCGAATCCCTGGGCGGCGCGTAGCTTGATACCTGGGGGATCTAATCCCGTTGTCTTGTCGAGCATGATGTGCCTCTTCCACGCTTCTTTATCCATGACAAGAGCTCGCATCATGGTCCAGCTTCCCCAAAGCCGCTTCCGAAAATAGGGCAACGACGGCTCAGACGTGCCCCATGATTCTAGACCCGTAGAGATGACCCCGGGGATCATGACTATAGGGTGGTCGGCCGATAGGCCCTCGGCGCGCATCTTCAGGCCTACCGAGAAGGCATCATCGCTCTCTATTAAGTCTCGTTCGCCGTTCTAGAGGCCGGCAGGAAAGGTCAGATGCGTCAACAACAGCAAAGCTCCTCATAACGCTATTGTTTTCACTCACCACCAGGTCACGCATCTCTTTGACAAAGCCGGCAGGCAACACCTCGAACAAGCTGTCCATACTGAGCTCCTTGAGCTCGGGTAGAGGAAGATCGATCAGATCATTGCTTTTAGCAAAGAAGCCAGCTGCTATGATCCCAAACAGACTCCCCAGCAGGAATATTGCTGTCGTCTTGCGCTTTCGGGTCTTGGGACGTTTGTGTATAACCTTGACGGTGGAAGTGGCCTCATGCTGATTATCGGGACTCGGCTCGCGGGATGTTGCGGTCTCGGAGGCAGTTTCCGACGCAGTCTCGCATTCGATGTCTTTGCCGACTAGCCTGCGCCGAACAGTTGTCGCCATTTCTCGGGATGCTCGTGGCTGTTGCCGCCGCCGCAAGTTGCCGTTACGGCGCGAGGAAGACGGATTTTCGGAGGGTAAAAGAAAATAGAACTGGAGCGAGTGCGGATGGGCCGGGCTGTCGGACTGGTCAACTAAGCGACCCGGTCATCGGCAGGGGCGGGCGTGATGTTTTGAGATAGCGGGCCTGCTCGAAATGTGTGATGTATGGGGTTCTGATAGTGGGCTGGTTGGCGCTGCCTCCGGTGACGCCACGGTCGTAGGGCTGGAGCGGGGAGTGGCACCAACGCTTGGTGTATGGATCACTTGGTCAGCGGCGATCTCGCACTCTGATGAGTCGAAGCTACGACCTCGCGCCTCACGACAGGAGTCGAGGAAATATCAATGCAAGGGTGTATAGTACAATGCAGCATGTGATGACGGAAGTAGCGTACCATCGTACGTAGCATGAACGTTGAAACGCGCCTACCTCCGGAAGCTTGCGTACCCGGGGCCCGGGCTCGAGCCGGGCTTGCTGGAACCTCAAGCTGTCGCTTAGGAGGTCGACACGAAAGCCTGCATTAAACGGCGCAAGTGCCTTTAACAGAAGAGTGACGGGATGCGTAGGTATTTAACACATACAAAGCGCCCCAGTAATAACCACAAGCCAGGGCGGCGCGACACTGACGTAATGCCGATGAAGAAACGATGGGAGGAACAGGTGTGGGCGGATTAAGGAAAGGTGTTTAATGAATAGCTTTGAGTGATGGGGTGTCTGTAATAGGCTATCCACTTCTAGGGGAAAGGTTGACACGCAACTGGCCCTATTTACTGCGCAGTAAGTGCGCTGTCATGCAGACATGTGAAAACAGAGCTGCCCCTCCCTACTACCTAACCACCCCAGCTCGCCCAGCTGAGACAGACCAGGTATACACTTCTGAACGGCATATTCTCCATCTTTATCCAACCTCACGCCCTCATCTTCGACTTCTCGTAGCCCCAACGCAGCATAAACGTTTCGGATCCAGCTTGATTCGCTTTATCAACATGGAAGCAACCACCGAAAAGGCGATAGGAACGGAAGTACCTCGTGTCGAAGAGCTTCCAGGGGAGCTCCAGTACATCAAATATGAGCATAAGCTGGAGGCAGAATACCTCCCAGCTATCCGCGCGCTGATATCAAAAGACCTTAGCGAGCCTTACAGCATATATGTATATCGATACTTTCTTTACCAATGGGGCCATCTGTGTTTTATGGTATGTGGACGTTCTTGGGCTGTTGAGGCTTGCGTGTGGGCATGGGGCCAGGTGAGCTGACCGCTCAACAATCCCGACAGGCCTTGCACCCAGTCGACTCTTCTCTCATAGGAGTGATCATCTGCAAACTCGAACCGCACGCTTCTCACTCCCCGCCCACTCTTCGCGGCTACATTGCTATGCTTGCCGTCTCTTCTCAATATCGTGGACACGGAATCGCGACGGAACTGGTTAGGAGAGCCATCGACGCCATGGCTCAGCGAGACGCCGACGAGATTGTATTGGAGACAGAAGAGACCAACATCCCGGCCATGAGACTTTACGAGCGCCTGGGTTTCGTCCGCTCCAAAAAGCTTCACCGCTATTATCTGAACGGAAACAGCGCATATAGATTGGTCCTCCTCCTCAGATCTGTCGATGCGGATGCGACGAACGACTACCCCCTTGATGATAGAGACATTGCGCTTCGATGAAGCTGGTAATCGAAGAGTCTCCGAACCTTTGCTGAGAGCAGCAGTGCGCCATCACAACCCGTTTGGTGCCTGTCCTTCCCTTCACCATCGACGCACCACGTCTTGGGGGCCCAATGATGGAGGTTTCGGGTGTGAGATGGGCAGGATGACAAGGAACGTTGATCGTGGCTGGCGCCATGAATGTTCGTCTGGTTCCCATAACGGTATCTCGTGACGGACAGAAAGATGCCTATCAAGGAGTGGGATGATCAGGTCGAGGTATGGAGCCATAGCTTGAGCATATTGGCACTCCACGGTTTCACCCCAAATGAGGGCTTTCGCCTCTCCACATCCAGCGTGGCTCGGATGTTGACAACCATGAATGCTGAATGGCCGATTTCATGGTATCTACCTACCCACGAGGCTCGGGGCGTTAGGAGGTTTTTAGATGTAAGGTGGCACTGAAGTTTAAGGTTCGTGGGTTGTGGACCTTGAGCTCAGTCATAAGTTGAGATGTTGGCAGATACAACATAGAGTCAAAGACTCGCTCGGGAACGTTGCCGGGGACATGGACTGTTGATGTATTTGTGCAACGGAGCCAACCTGACAACTTGTCTGCCGGTCGAACTGACCTAGTTCGTTGAATATATGATATTTAGGTATTTGAAGCTTCAGTCGTGAACCCTGCCGGCGTGTACCAATTAATGGACATGGAAAGATGCCCTACAGAGAAGGCCCCACTTGCTTTAGGTAATTCTCTGGCTGCCGCCTGGGACCGCTATATACATACATAGTGCCGTACGGTAGAGGTACACAAGCTGCATTGCCTGCCATACAACTTTTGAGCGATAGTCCTGCATCACAAGTACTTGGAGGTACAGTCTCTACAGGGACGTCCTTCAAAGGCACCTTAAGAGGTATGCAGTACTTTGGGACGGAAGGTGGCCTAAAGAGATATCTCCACGTGTACAGGGTGGTATGTACTTGTAGGTAACTAAGGCAGCCCCCACAACCCCGATGTAGTGTACTGGGGGGCACCCACAACTCAAAGTACGGAACTCCCCCAGCCTTGCATGGACTGCACCCCAGAACTACCGAGCGGACCTCTCCCTAAATCCGCCGCATTCAACTGTTCTCTTCTCCAGTGACGACATCCTCCCGCGCAGCCCAATAGATCCAACGCGGTGGATTAGGTCGGCAAAGGTATACATGCCTATGCGATACCAGCAAGCCGCCATTCGTGATGCCCAGTTCATCAGTCTCGACGACAACATTGGTGCTGCTCGCTTGAAAACATGGCGGACCTCGAGGTCACTGAGCCTGTTGAGAACGAGCAGCAGTTTTGGCACGGTGAGCAAGCTTGCTGAATGGCCCCCCCCCCTCTTGTGTTGCTCTTGTTTCAATTGCTGAACAACTACCCTTCCCAGCCCTGAACGGCATTCTTTCCACCCCTTGCCCTACCCCCGAATCTCTCGACGACGTTCTGCGATCATGGCTTGAACTGGTCGCGACCGGCCGGGACCGCTATCTCGACGATGAAGACGACATTGCGACTTGTTCCCAACAGCTCCGAGTTAGCAGCATCTTCAGCCAGAACGCCGACTATGTGCGCACCCAGATCATATATAGCCTGTTGCAGGAGGACGAGTACGGGCCGTTGCATGTTATTTCCAACTTCCTCCTGCTAGATGGCCGTGCTGAGGAAGAGACATTCCGGCGCATGGTCAACGAAGGCTGTTTTCTGCGACTGCTCGAGCTCATCAAGAGTTGCGGCGATCACGATGGCCGTCTTCACCGACTACTTCTCGAATTGATGTACGAGATGTCTCGCATCGAAAAGTTGCCGCATCAAGACTTGGCTCAGGTAGATGACGAATTCGTCATTTACCTCTTTCAACTTATCGAAGCCTTCTCCGACGACGTGGACGATCCGTACCATTACGCCGTAATCCGTGTCCTGGTATGTTATTGTGCCCCATATCTGCTTTACGACATAACCACTAACATTGGCCATGGGTAAGCTGGTCATGAACGAGCAATACATGATTGCATCAGCATCTGGAGCTGTTGACCCAACTGCGCCTGTTACCCATATCACAAACCGAGTCGTTAAAGTCCTGAGCCTCCATGGCCCGTCTTTCCGAACTTTTGGCGAGAACATTATCTTGCTTCTGAATCGAGCAACCGAAACATCACTCCAGCTGATAATATTGAAGCTGCTGTATCTGTTATTCACCACCAAGGCGACATATGAATACTTTTACACCAACGACCTGCGAGTCCTTCTTGACGTCATCATTCGTAATCTGCTCGACTTGCCAGTGGAAATGAACACCTTGAGACACACATATCTGCGCGTTCTCGCTCCGTTGTTATCGCACACCCAGCTCAGCCAGCCGCCACATTACAAGCGCGATCAAATTCTTAGCCTGCTCGAAATACTTCGTGGTTCAGGAAGTGCGCACTTTCTACCGCCCGAGCCAACTACTCTCCGCTTGGTTGAACGTGTCGCAAACATTCCATGGCTAGTGGACGATGAGGGCATCTTGAGTCCTGTCTCTATGGGGAGCCTCACGCAGGCGCAAAGCGGTAGTACCGTTAGCGTCATTGCAAATGTCCACGAAAAGCCAGGTATAGAAACACCAAGCAGAAAATCAAACCTCGCTCGTGAGCTCAGGCATGAACAGGAGGATGCGGAAGACACCGTGGGGTCAATAATCGCCAGTCCCGCGAGTGATACGCCAGAAACTACGGGCCCGAATCTTTTGGTCTCGAGTACCACCGAAGGGCACAAAGCAGCAGGCCGTCGAAAACCGTCACCACCGCCGGCGAGACGGCTGAGGGCCCAGAAATCGCTTCCCATTGTTCCAAAGCATCGCCATGGTGTGCCGGTCTTCCCGCAACCACCACCTACGCCAACAAGGGTGACTGAGAGCACCACATTTGCCCAAGGTGACAGGCACGGGGTTGCTGTTGCTAGCAGCTCATCGCCGACAGCGGCTTCGGCTGCGGAAGCCGTATCTGGCGACGGCAAGGTGAGTGGACTAGTGGCCAAAAAGCAGCCCCCCAAGCTCCCCCCTCCGCGGCGCGGCAAACTCAGGGCTGTCAATAGTTTGTCGACATTACATCCGGTGACGGAGTCGCTACCCCAAACTGGGTCGACGCCGATAGCTTAGTCGGCGCCCTGTACGGTAATCAACAAGGACCTTATTTGAGGCCCGGATATACTGTGATGTCGAGCATTATATCAAACACCGAGGTGGCTTGCCCCAGCAATGCGATTCTTGCGAACATAACATCCTGCAGATAGAAAGTCACAGGAAGACGCGGTAAAGCCTTAACTTGCCCTGGCAGGGGGCAAAAAAGGAGAGGACACGAGGTTGCCCAATTCACTTGTTTGGATCGGCTTGCAAGCTTTCGAGGGTATATCGACGAACACAGAATAGGGTATCTTGTCAAACTTACCTCGGGTTAGCCGGCGGGACACTATTCCAGTTGTCACTCTTACTAGACGGGAGAGATCTCACTGATCCTTAAAATGGCAAAGGATATTAGGTAAGACGTTGTACATGAAGAGCTTGGGAGAAGGATTATGTTGGGAGGTGTTGGATATTGGAGTCTGAATGTTGCGTGTCACTATTATCAGGGAGAGGCAAAGCGGGCAGCCACAGGCTCCGTAGGTCCTTTGTAGGCAATGAAATGTAATGGCATGCCGTAGCGTTTAAACCACAAACAAGCGCTTTCCTCAGTAAGGTTGACATTGTACGAGCAATTCCCATTCATGAAGACAAGGAAGGGCACGGCAGCTTAGACTGAATAATAAACGTAAGACAAAAGAAGAGTTGCAAGAATGCCGACAGACGGGAGTTCTATTAGAACAGCGGTATGAGTGTAAAAGGTACGTAGAGTGGTCAAGTGGCATGGGATGAATGCAGGGGCAGTCAATTGACCGGGTGAAACTGCCCGTCTCGAGCCCGTCTCCCCGTCCACTACCGTCTTGGCGGTCTCGGCGGTGCAGTGGATGGCGGGGCTGCGGGGATCCACCTCCCGAGCCCGGACCCCGGTCTTTTCTCGGCCGGCTCCAATTATTTTTCGGGCGGCCGACCGCGCGACCGTGCCTTGGAGCATTGTTTCGCTCCAGTGTTCCCGCCCATAGCAGTACCACCTCCATTACCACCGCCCACACGATCCCAGATACTGCCCCGTTCCGGCCCGGAAGCTTTCAACTGCGCGCAACTAGCGACCTTTGCGCGCACACATCGGCAAACCCTTCCCTCACGCGACTACTGTGTCAAGGGACCGAAACACCGAAACGACCGATCGCCGAATCGTCGCATCGAATTCGACCGGCCACCCGAACCCTGCCCCGCAAATCCCCTTGTTCGTTCAAGAAGGACTGTGCCTGAGGTCGTGGACACGAGATCAACCCTCGAGGCTAGACAGTCACCAACAACAAAGAAGGAAGCAGGAAAAAATCGGCAACAATGGCTTCGGCGATAGCAGCGGCCACAAAGGTCTCCCGGGAGATGTTCCGTGAACTTCACGGTGTCGTCGTGACCTCTGGCCTGATTGATAAGACCGTCAAGGTCCGGGTGGGCGGGCAGAAGTTCAACAAGTTCCTCCAGAAGGTGTGTATGCGAAACCACGGCTATTCTTCAAGACACGGGCATAGCAGGAGAGTAGTAAGCTAACCTTCAATTCCTTTCTTTTTCCTTTCCACTCATCTAGCACTTCGACGACCCAAAACAATACCTGGTCCACGACCCCAACAACTCTCTCCGTGCCGGTGACGTGGTCGCCATCATGCCCGGCTTCATCACCAGCAAGTCCAAGCGGCACGTGGTCAAGCACATCATTGCGCCCGCCGGCACGCCGATTGAGGAGCGCCCGCCTATCCCTTCGCTGGATGAGCTCTGGGACGCCAAGGACGCGGCGAAGGCGGCCAAGAAGGAGCGCAAGGTGCTGCGGGAAAAGATCCAGGCAGGCGAGGAGGCGATTGAGCTCGCCGAGAGAATGGCCCGCCACGCCGTGAGGGAGATCGCGATGCGCGAGAAGATCATCAGCTTGCAAAAGGTTGATTGAGGAACACAGTGTGGACAAGCCGAGTGGTGAAGACGAGAGAGCAGGATTGGAGCGAGATGCATTCAGGCATACGTCGGTTTAAGCACGTACTTACTAGCCACGTCTCTTGCTCGAGGATGGTGTTGAAGGCCGCGCGCCGCGGGGGGGCGGGGGAACTGGTGGCTGGTTATGGTTCGGCGTGTCTTGGATTGTGTCAAGGATTGTGTCGAGAAGGGATAAATAGACTCCGGAGCACAAGCTGTTGATAGATATGTGTAGGATTATCGAAATAGGCATGCTGTACGATATAAGGGAAAACGGTAGATGTCACGAAAGGGATGGGAAGCTTGGTGTCCGACACTTCTCGTCAACCTCCCGGAGTAACCGACGGGTAAGAGCGCAATGGATGGAAGGGTGATTATATCATACTGACACATGGACGGCAGTGCCAACCAATTTCGATACGCGTTGAACGATATATTTGGCCAGAAAGCGGATTTCGACAAGTGATGCTGTCGGATGGACTACGATCGCGCCCGCCACCTTTTGCTGCTACATTGGGTGCTTTCCGAATGCGCACCGTTACTTTTCCACCCTGCTCCTTGCCCTGACAGCTTATAGGTGTGGTAATGTCGCCTGTCACACTCTGTGATTTGTACCAGCGAGCAATACTCTTCTTCGATATGGTCGCTACAGGCTTGCCAGACCCAGACATTACCCATTCCCTGAGTACCCTACTCCGATTCATCGCCTCGTGGCACCCTCCCTCCCTAACCGCCTCTTTCTCCAAAATCTCTTGCCCAATCCTCATAGAACTTGAGGTTTGCCTTGCTAACGCTAGGCCGAATGGTAGCGAGACTGGTGACAAAATCCTTCAACTCTATCGGGCGTATCTGGTCCATGGTTGTTTGTAGTAACGCCTCACCTAAAGACCGCAACGGACCCATGGCCGCATCTTTAGCTAACGCTGTGATATCGGATCCGGAAAATCCTGCGAGGTGCACGTGCTTAGCAAAAGGTATTTGGCGGGCAACCTGGCCAGGGAGTGAACGGGCTGGCAAAGATCACGAACGGGTAGGGCGACTTACCATCGGTCATATTCACAAGCTCATTGATGTCCTCGTTGGTCAGTGTATGCTTTTGCTGACTGAGGAGCGTTTTGAACTGGATTGCTCTTGTATCAGCTTCGGGGAGTGGGATATACTGTCTCCTCACAAATCGTCGTCTTGCAGCCTCGTCGATAGCCCACGGAAGATTCGTGGCGGCAAGCACCAAGACTCTGTTCACATCACCGTCGGTGCCGTTTTCCTTTGTTCCTTTTGCTGTAGTCTCTCTGCCGGCAGCAGCTCTCTGAAGATCACTCCATTGGATGAGGAACTCCGTCTTAATCCTCATCGTGGCCTCGTGTTCCCCAGAGCCAGATCTCTGCGACAGCAGCGAGTCAATCTCATCAACAAAAATGATGCTCGGCGACAATACCTTTGCCAGCGCAAACAGTGCCCTAACAAGTTTCTCTGATTCGCCGAGGTACTTACTTGTCAGACTACTAGCAGAGATGGAGAAGAAGGTAGATTTGGACTCCGTGGCAACTGCGCGGGCCAACATAGTCTTTCCTGTTCCTGGTGGCCCAAAAAGCAGCATGCCTCTGGCCGGCTCGCGAAGACCCTTAAAGAGATCCGGTCGGAGAAAAGGATAAACTACGGTCTCCCGAAGTGCATTTTTGGCTACCTCGAGGCCGGCTATGTCACTCCAGTGAACTTCATCACCCTGAACGACGATCTCGTTCAGGATCTGTTTCGCAGCATGTTCATCGACCCCTGGAGGAAGACGGCGCAATATCTTTGCCTTTTGCTTGTTCCACTTGGCAGCTTCTGACCTTTGTTGAGCCGCCCCATCTTCGCCTTCAGATTCTGGGCTTTCGGAGTTGTGGGTCGGTATATCGACAACTAGAGAAGCCTCCCTCTGCTTCAGTCTTTGTCTTAGGTGCTGTCTTGCTGTCGGCCGTCGGGGAGTTTCAAATTCGGAATCCTCAGAACTTGACGAAGTTGGGGGTTGTTCGAGCTTTTTTCCCCTCGCCCGAGCGCTCGTCCGAGGTGTATCAACATCCTGTGTCGTCGCCGATCTGCCCGACGCGGGCCTTGCCGTGCTTGTTAAGTAAGAAGTCCGGCTGATGGGCTTCCGTTGAGCCAGCGTTGGATCGGACATCTTTCTGTTCGATTTTCTGGCCGTTGTTGCGCTCCCTCTCGCAGAGTATGAGGTGTCTTCGTCATCCGTGTTCCCCGTCGCAGGCAGAGGCCTCCTCCTTGGTTTCTGTAACGGAGCGGTTCTTAGCCGGAGTCCTTCCTCCCCTTCCAACGGCGAGCGCTCGTTGTTATCCCTCAAAGTCAATGAGTTGAGTGCACTTGATGCGGCAGCAGCGCTGATGGTGAAGGAGGATTGGCGACTGTGTGTATGCTCATCAGAACGGC
Organism: Neurospora sp. CHS-2018c; assembly: GCA_009806235.1. Lineage (NCBI taxonomy): Eukaryota > Fungi > Ascomycota > Sordariomycetes > Sordariales > Sordariaceae > Neurospora > Neurospora sp. CHS-2018c. Next base: position 1,348,071 of record RAPC01000013.1, read on the forward strand.
GGGGTGTTGATGATTCAGGAGTAGGTCGTCCATCAGGCGGTTTGGATTGGCTCCGAGGACGACCCGTGACCAATCGCCTAGTATGCGTGTCCCATTGCTGCTGGCGGCCTGCCAACGCTGGACTTTGACGTAGCCTTTCCACTGAGTAGGGAGAGCTTGCGGGCGGTACCAAACTTGTCTGATCAGTGGTGCCGGTTCCACCACTATTACCGCTTGCACTCCCTGACGGACTCGATTTTTCTCTTTTCCCAAGATAGCTCCAGGCAAGCGAGGCCGCCTTACTGGCACCGGGGCGTTCTGAAACCGAGGTTGGAGGCGTCTGGCGATGGCTAGTTTTTTTGTCTCCCAAACGTCCGGTCCGCAGGGTTGTGCGCATGGTATGCTTCTCGGGGCTGCGTGTCCTTGACGATGTTCCCTCCTCGAGCGAAGGCCTTGACGCCGACTTTGGCGACGTCAACACTGGTCGCGTGGATGTAAAGGGAAACTCCCCGCCTGGCGTACGTGCCTCGGCAGAAGGCCCAGGTGTAGGCATGGTTTGTTCCGAGATAGACCTAGTCCCTACAAAGGGTCGCTTGGTGGGAGTTGGTCGGGAAAGGTCTGTATAGGTTACGGCTGGGATTGTTCCGTCACCTATCCAGCCCTTGGGGGGATCTGAAGGGTTCGGCAAGGGTGACAAACGTGACGCGGATGATGTAGCTTCATGCTTGAGAGATTCGAGGCGCGAAAGACGGAGGGCCTCTAGAAGATCAATTCGTTCCTTGCACTGTACCTCGAGTTGCCGAAGACTGTCAACCAGCGCCTTCTCCGTCTCGGAACGTGGGGTGAAGGCTGGCAAGATTTTGTTTGTTTGCTGGTCATAGATTTGCTCGAGTGCCTGTTTCCAGCATCGCATAGCCTCATCCTCATTGCCCTAGATGACCGCGCAAGGTTAGCAGTTGGTTACTGGCAGATGGGAGAAAAGGGCGACGATCATGAAAACGTCATACTGACCTGGCCCTCGTAATAGACAGCAGTGGAGCATGTCAGGTAGCTCTCATCATATGTCTTCTGCAAAACTGAAGCGGTTGATCTGTTGCGCAGCATCGTAAGAAGTAAGACGTATACACATCACGGTATGTCCGTGTGCACTTTTTAAGATGGGCGTAGCGGGCTCCCACTCTCCAAGGGCGGCCTAGACGGGAGTGTCCGGTCAAGAACAGGATCTCAGCAGGTACTGTGGATCGGGTTGTATAGATCTACGCGCACAGACGGCATCGCCGTTGCGAAGGGTGTCGGAGAATCGGGCGGTCGCAAAACGTCCAGAGGGCAGTTGCCGGATGGAAGGACGGGTCTAACAAGGTCCCCCAAGGAAGGCTCAGGTCCACGTTTCGAAGAAGCGTAGAGGTAGCGTGCTTGTAGGCCACTGGAATCCAGGGAGAAGACGTACGGCGGTGCAACGTGCCTGAGGTTGACGGAAATCAATGTGCGTCGTTGAGTTGCGACCGTGACGTGCCAACTGAAGTACCTTGAGGTTAGTATGTATCAAGGTTTAGTAGGTACCTAGGATTTAAGACTTGTACACAGTATATGGTATTTTTATGTTAGGTATTACCTTATTAACGTTGTGGCAACCGCCTAGACGGGGCCTAGCTGAAGACGTAGTGGGGCAACTGGGGCGGGAAGGCGGGGACCTGGCAGAGAGTGGCAGGTACCCTTTCTCGCCTTTTTCGTCTGTTTGTTTGCCTGTGTACTCCATTCCACCTGCTAGTGTATCTTTTGACCTCTGGACACCTCAGTAACAGGCGCAACCTACATCTACTCTAGCTAGTACGTTGTCGCTGCCCCCCTGATAAAGAAGTCGATGGCACGACGCGTCCCATCCATCTGAGCTTCCATCGGGACTGCCAACATCCCGTCAGGCGCGGCCCGAAAATGACGTTGATATCCCCGGGCATCGGGAGTCGGGACGGCTGGGATGCCCCGCACCGCCCCACATTCAGCAGCTTCCAGGCCTCCTCGTCCGCGGCATCCGCGCCGAGGGGACTCACAGGGCTGACGGGATTTAAGCTCAGTCTCATCCCATGTGAGAGGGCCGTCAGTCTTATATTGCTTACTTCTAAAGGTACCCAAGTTTATCACTACTCAAGGGCCGTTCTTCAGTCATACGCCGACTACTACACACTCGACCTGAGTTTCTTGACTCCGGCTACTTGTTGAGGTTTAATTTACCCAGCGGTCTAGACTTTCATGAGATTGAAACTATGTTGATGAGAACCCGGCAGACCTGGGTCCCGTCAGTGATAGCAACAGCTGGCTTTCCTTCCTTTGCCGTTTCGCTCGCTCTACGACAATAGCACGCGGATCTCGCTCGATGTCCTTGGGAACAGCGCCCGAAGACTTTGGGCGTGTTCCTCGTCGCCGTCCTCCTCAACTCTCCTTTGCTCCGCCAGCTCGTCAGCCGACAACAACATCTCCTCCACATGCTCAAAATCCACGCAGAATCTTTCGGCTGCCTCCTCAGTCACATCGCTCGCCAGCTTTGAATCCTGAAGATTCTTGAGCTTCTCCGTCGCATCAATCAACGCCGACGGCAAGAAATCGTCCAGCTTCTGACTTGACTGTCGCAGTGCTTCAGGTTGAACCTCCTCTAGTGTCGTAACCTTTCCAACATCATCCTTCTTCTGTATGTCCAGCCCAGCCAGCGCTTCAATGAGGGAATCCAGACCGGACTCGGCCCTGAAGAGCTCGTACTGTGCAATGACCAACCGAGCCTTTTCCTCCTCAATCTTGGTCTGTATATCAGTAGCATATTTGCGAACAAAGGTGAAGCCGGAGAGCGTTGTCCGCGCAGCCAAGAAGCAGTTGATGAGGAAGATGGATTTGGACGGCGGGCTGGCATTGTTGGCCATGTTGATGCAGCCAGCCATGAATGGGTCGAATGCCTCGGCCATGATGGACTCAAACTCTGCTTCCGGATCATCACCCGATGAGCTTAGTGACGTTTCGTACGTTTTCATGATTGCCGATAGCTGCTCCAACGCATCCGTGAGGAACTCGGGAGGCCGAAGGTCTGGTGGAGTATGCTGGAACTCGGTTTGAAGAGTGGCGACGTGGTCCCGAGCCAGAGATCGAAATTGGCGTAATGCTTCCGTTTCGAGGATACCCATCGCTTCAACGAGAACCGACGTGGGGCCCACCAACCTAGAGAATGTGCTCTTATAAAAGTTGATGAGGTTCGCAAGTCTGAAGGCCAGGATGGTCTCCTCATTCGTCTGGATAACCTGTTCGACCCTCTGTCGTAGGATGCGGACTGCACCGGACATGTCTCTATCTACTAGTTGGTTCAGGGCCATAACAGGATCGAAGGTATCCATTTCCTCCCCATCCTCGGCCACGAGCCGCCAGACTTCAGCCTCTCGGCCCACCTGGATGCCTTTGGCGATCTCGTCACCCTCGGATATGAACAAGACTTCGAGCGCCTCTCTTTCGCCCACTGCGGCCGAGTGAGACCAGGCGAGCATGTCCCCCACATATCTTAGGGGGTCATGGGCGACTAGCTCAATGGGTTTGACCGAAGGGTCCCCCAGTCCAGCAGCCGAGCTGCCTGTCAAGGCAGTGTAGAAAGCCTCGGAAAGGACGTGCTCGCGGGCTTCGGCGAAGAAATCTAAACAGTTTTGGAAAAGGGTAGGTCTCTCAGCCAGGACGCGGAGAGCTCGGCGGATGGCCGAGCCAATTTGGGGGTTCTCAAGGTTTAGCGATTTAAACTCCCTCTGGACCCATCGGTAAAGCTTCTGGAACCCGTGATTCAGGTTCCGTGTGACTTGCTCCATGATGCCCAGCCCTAGCGTCTGATCCTCAAAGCCCAAGAGAACCTCGCAGTCGCGGCTGATCTTTTTGGCCTTGGCGAGGACTGAGAAAAAGAGGTCGTCTACAGGCTCTGAGGTCAAGGTCAAGGCATCAACTTCATCCTGTGTGAGGATGAAGTGGGTCTTGAAGGTCGAGAGCAACTCTTGCTTGCTTTCAACCTGCCGCTTCTGCGTCATGAGTTGCGAAGCCTCGCCCAAGGCAGATGCGGTGGATGTATGAGCTGCATCGATCTGTGTTTTCATATCACTGTAGCTTTCGTTGAGCTTGCCGATGGTGTAGCCGATGCGTTTGAGTTGCTAAAAGTGTATCAGCGTGCGGCTCACTCGCCTGTGGTGAGGACACGAGTGGTGTGAACAACGAGAACACATACCTCGGCGACTTTGCCGAACTCATGAATGATCTCTCCATTGCTGTCGATGACCTCTTTCTGGAGATCCAACCGAAGCTTGCGACGGTTCTCTGCTACGTTCTGCAGCCCTCGCTCATCTAGCAAGAAAAGGGCCTCACGGAACTCGGTGTCGGCATACGAAGTAGACAAGACGCTGGCGATCTTGGAGGAGAGGGCACTTGTACCCGCACTCTTGGTCGATGTTGGAGTCAAGGGGCCTGTTGGCGACAAGAGCTCCGAACTGTCTCGCGGCGACAGTACCAAAGACCGTACCGGGGGCGCGGATGTCGAGCCTGAGAGCATGATTCCAAGCTTATCACCAGCTGGAATTCTTGCCCAGTGTCCAGGGAGAAAGGTATCTGCTGATCTGTCACAGTAACAGTAGTTGTAGGAACGGCTTGTGCCGTTGGCTCAGATTTCGAGGCACCCCGTACTGCCCGTGTATCCCGTGCGGATCTGTCGTCTGATGGGTTTATTTAGGAGCCCTGTAGATCCTGTGTCCTTACCAGGGTCGATCTGGACCTGAGGTATGATCACAGTTGTTCGTCCGTAATGTACGACGTTTCTGAATCCAGAGAACGTAGGTATAGAGGTATGCAGACGGCTCCCTCCTTTCGGAGCCCCTGAGCATGGAAAGTGGAATGTTTACAGCCCATGGAGACGTAAACCCTCTTGGCGCCCTGTACACCCGTCTGTTAGAGGCACATTGTCCATGTATGTACTTACCTTCAGCATTACATGGGAGGTACCTACGTACCTGTAAACGCAAGGCAATGCGCTGGCTGATAAGCATGCACGTGTCCTATCGCGTTCACCGCCTGCCTGACACGTTCTAGCGTTGCATGTGAGACCACCAAGCCCATGTCCCGTCGTCATTCTATGGCTACCCGAGCTACCGTCGCACCCCTCGCAACCGGCGTGTCCTTGTCACCTGGCCCCTCAGCAGCCCTCTCCCGACCGCCCACCTGCCTGGCGGCAGCCTGCTGCTTTACCCTCAACACCTCGCGCTCCAAGACACCTACCTCTACACACATGAAAGACAGGAAGAGAAAACTCAACGGACAACTGCAACTCAACTCCCCGTTTGTACAGGGCAGGTCCAGAATACACGCCGCTTCCATATGACGACGACACGAATTAGGCATTGATCAGGTGTGCTTCGACAAAGTCTCGCCTTCTGCCGTCTTCACTGGCAAATCAACACCTACCTATACCAGCTAGCACCGGTCTGTCAAACGCCTATCCAGCCTCCATCTCAACGACTTGACCACCAGAGAGCCGAGCACGCAGTCCCTCTCGAACCGAGCAAAGTGGCCCCCGAGGCACATCCTTCCTCGACTTGAACGCCTTCTCCGAAAGCCCCCGTCTCTACCAACCGCTGTCTGATACCCGATCGGTCGTTAGTCTGGATGCCCACTCGCCTTTTCCCAACCGAGCCACCGTAATTCCGGACAGTCGCTCCAGTACCAGAACTAAAAGTCGGCTAACGAGTTCATGGCTGACGGCGTCATTGCCAGGCTCATGTCGGGTGGTCGTGGCAGTCGTGGCGCGCGCTCCTTCAATGAAGAGTTGCGCGGCCGCGACAATGCCTCTGATGTTGACCATCGTGCTGGGCTCTTGGATGAAGAAAATCTTAACCAGCATTTTAATGACTACGATATTGAAAATGCAGAAGGGCTAAGACTTGACGACAGTAGGGCCACTGTCGACGGCCGGATCCCACGAGGCCGAGCCCAAATGTCCGGCCGTCCACCACGTCCAAATGCTACCACACATTGGGGTGCCAACCACGATGACGACGGTGACAATGACGTACCCGCCTCCCTGCTTGTTGAACATTATGATAGGGGAGCTGCTCCCTTGGGCTCGCCGGGGAAGCTGAGAAGCCAGCATGCAGGATCGCGTGCACATCCTGCTCCAGGATTGTCCAAGGGCCGTACGCATCAACAAAGGCCACATGCCGACCAAGATCTTCAGCTGCCGCTGCATAGCAATGCCGCGCCTAGCTCCATTTTAACCGGTGCTATAACAGGCAACGCTAAGAAGATGGCCGAATGGAGATGGGCTAATATTACCAACCTTGACAGCTTCATGCAAGACGTTTACAACTACTACCGGGGGAGTGGGATGTGGTGTATTGTGGTCGAAAGGGTGCTTCACCTGATGTGAGTGGGCCTTGTCTCTCGCCCGTCTTCGGAGCAGAAAAGCTGGCCTCATGAGTGAATACTGACAAGAGCAACAGCAAAGTCGCCTTTGTAGCTTTCCTCTTGACATTTCTCTCCCAGTGCGTTGATTTTAAGAAGATTCCGAGCAACCAGAAGCTGTCTCAAGTCCTCGTTCCTCAGTGCACTCGGAATATGTCTGGGTTATGGAACATTGGTCTTTGGCTCTTTGCCTTCTATTTCATGTGGAAATCAATACAGTACATCCTCGACTTGCGCCGGCTGACGCATGTTCGGGACTTTTACATCCATCTGCTCAACATTCCCGATGAAGACATGCAAACCATCACATGGCAGGAGGTTGTAGCCAGGATAATGGTGCTCCGGGATCAGAACGTAAGGACGACTAGGACCATGACGCCGCAAAATCAGCGCTGGGTCCTTGGTAGCCAATCCAAGGAGAGGCTGGACGCTTCCGACATTGCGAATCGACTGATGAGACGAGAGAACTACATGATTGCCATGATAAACAAGGATATACTCGACTTGACGATCCCTTTGCCGATTCTTCACAACCGTCAGCTTCTTTCACAGACGCTCGAATGGACTTTGATGTTCAGCATTCTCGACTTTGTCTTTGACCCCAAGGGTCAAGTAAATCAGGAATTTCTCAGGTCCGACCGCCGGGGCATTCTCAGCGCCAAACTTCGGAGCCGGTTCATCTTCGCAGGTGTTATGATCCTCATACTGTCGCCTTTCGTGGCAGGCTACCTCATCATCGTGTATTTCTTGGAATACTACAATGTACGTCGACTTGGGCTTGATTCTATGGTAGAGATGCCATCACTGACACTGTTTTCTAGGAAATTCAAAAGAACCCGTCGATATTGTCTGCGCGAAGCTACACACCTCTTGCGGAATGGAAGTTTAGAGAGTTCAACGAGCTTCCTCACCTGTTTAAGAGACGACTGGACATGTCTCACCCCTTTGCCAGCCATTACATTGATCAGTTTCCCAAAGCCAAGACGTCAATGGTGGCCAAGACTGTGTCATTTATAGCCGGCTCGATTGCTACGGTCCTTGCTTTGATATCTGTTTTCGACCCGGAAATGTTCCTCGGCTTCGAAATCACGCACGATCGCACCGTGCTCTTTTATACGGCTGTTTTTGGAGCTATATGGAGTGTAGCTCGCGGGAGTGTGTCCGAGGATAACGCGGTATTCGATCCCGAGTACGCGCTTGGCAATGTGGTGGAATATACGCATTACCAGCCGGAGCACTGGAAAGACCGGTGGCATAGCGCTGACGTGAAGGCCGAGTTCGAGGAGCTTTACAAGTTGAAACTGGTCATCTTTGTTGAAGAGATTCTCAGCATCTTGACGACTCCCTTTGTCCTGTTTTTCAGCCTTCCCAAGTCAGCCGATCAGATTATAGACTTCTTCCGTGAATTCACGATTCACGTGGACGGTCTTGGCTACGTGTGCTACTTTGCCGAGTTCGACTTTAAACAAGGCTCCAAAAATCAAACGCCAGCGGCGACCACAGGCGAAGGAGATGTACGAGATGACTATTACTCTACAAAGCATGGCAAGATGGAGGCGTCCATGTATGGATTTATCAACAATTATGCTCGAAACCCAAAACACCTCCCGCCTGCGATGCGCCAACAGTTTCACTTACCACCGGTCTTCCCCGGCATAACTTCGCCAACGTTGGCAGGTGATTTGGCAGCTTCACGGATGGGCCGCAGCCAGCGAGCAAGGAGTAAAGGTCCCGTCCCTTCGCGTACGCCGCGGCCTGGGACGGTAGTGGCAGAGCCTTCGCCTATGGCATCCATCCTCTTGGATCCGCGCCATCAGCCAATTCTCCCCAACCACATGAGCTTTGTCAACACGGGACGCCAGTTCCGTGGGGGTAATCAGGGCGAGGGTCACATGATGGGAGGATCGATGGAGGAGGATGTTAAAGGTGCTGCACGCAACGGTCAGCAAACGCACGACGACGAGTCGGAAGACAGCAGGGCAGGACTGGATGAATCAGCATGGCAGGTATCGCCAACCAAAGATTTAAGCAGAGAGAACAGCGGGCGGGGCCTGGACTCGGTTGTTGGTGAGGAAGCGGGAAATGGAGCTGGGGTGGTACACATGCTCTACCAGTTCAACCAGGCGCATTTGAATAGAAGGCTTGGGGGTGTGAGATGAAACGATCAAGACTCTCACGTCGCGGGCCGGGGAATTGGATACCTCTAGAAGAAAGCGGAGGCATCACGAAACGAACATATGATATCTGTCAGGTACTTTGGCATGACACTGGAGAAAAGTGTTGGGAATACCGGGTACTGTAGCATACTACATTTTGCAGCATTGTTTAGATTCATTCACGATTTTTATATCGGCAGCTTTTCGGCGACAGAGTAGCGCGACAATGGTAGATGTACGCACCGGGCTCTGGGGAGGGGACTGTCCCCTTGAGTTATGAGTATGATTGAATGGGAAAATAAGATATGTACACAGCACAGTACGTACCTCGCCCGATAATCAGATCTGATAAAACAAATCTGGATCTGATAACGGTCAGATGGCCCTGGACGCCGGCTGTGACAGCTGCAACCCATCAAGGTGCATACATACATAGCCGTCTGCGCACGGCATTCATGGGTACCTAGCTATCGAACCATTATGACGGCGCGAAGGCATCCCCGAGATCTGATTCAGCACCGGACGCCGGTGCCTTGAACGCACATTTCAGCTTTTTTCCAAATTGCCATTTATTATCTACCCCCACCATCCTCCGATAACCGGTGGCATGCCGCCAAGCTCAGGACTGCACAGGACTGCACATGGCTGCACAAGGCTATAAAACGCACAAAGGAACACGGGGTGGATGTAGTTTTCGGAAGAGTGTCGAGCCATTGACTCTCGGGCGGGTTTCTTATTCCAGCGGTATTAACTAAACCAAAATCTGGTGATGCGCCCAGGACACGAACAAATCAAGCTCGCAAATCGCAATCAGTGGGCAAGGCTGTTTGATTGGCTGATGGGCCTCGGGACTTTGGATCTGATAAGCCCGGTAGGTTGGGGGCCCTCGGGGGGGAAAAAGGCAAAAAAGCCGCTAGCGGAGACGGACGCAGCGCGAACAATCCCCTCAACCACTCCGTCAATTGCGGGGTTGCTAGACAGTGTGACTAGCGTGCACAGTAGGCATCTGCTTGGGAATCATGGGATGGCAACTATGAAGCTGGGAATGGAGGCCCGAGTGAGGATGCGAGTAGATGTTAGTTGACGCGAGTAGGTTCTTGATAGTTGTAATCCAGTAGATACGGTGTCTTCCTCAGAGTGCCTTATTGAGGTTGCAATGATTCGATTGAACTTTTACGTACCTCTATGGATGGAAGCATGTGCTGGCTGTTGTGAATCGCTGGGCATCACAGGAAAGTTGTGTGAAGCCATCTGGCATCAACATCATGGACCCGGGTCACCCATGCCCTGCCGAGCCTGTCAAGGTTCCCCGGCCTCCGATTGCTCCAGCGGCCCCGTCGAGTGCGCTGCCATTGGAAGTGTCGGTCCAGGTTGCGATCCACCGTCCGCGGCAGAGCACTGGCCTTCAGGTTCCAAAGAAGGAAGTATGGGTGGGTGCTGTGCCGGGACGGGTTCTGCGGGCGTCGGTTGAGCGTGTCTGGCGTGGGCGTGTCTGTCAAGCTGCGGTGCCAAGCAGATATTTTTTTGCTGCAAGGCCGTGCCGACTACGGGTCGGGATATTGATAAAACTGACGCCTCATCCGTCAATCGTCCCCAAAAATCCCGTCCTTGCTTGAACCGCCACCAGACGCCCCTCCGCTCCCCCTCCTCCGTTCCGCGCCCTTCGTTTGCGACGACACCCAACGCCCGAAACCGACGACAATACTCTTGGCCGATACAATCGATTCCTTTGGTGTGAAGTTCGATTGGCCGTCTTGATACACAGGCTTCGACCCCGGTGTTGCGCAAAAAGGCTAGAACCAGGTTCCAGGCCGAGGAAATAGAGCAAGCTAGCTACATTATATATATCGCAGCCGCCGTTTGCATTGCGTCACCTCGCTGCCGCCCTTCTCAACCGCTCGGTCTCTGTGGAATACACCTGTATTGGTCCGCATCGCCCGTCGCCGACCCTCCCTCTCTACCTTGCCGTCTCTTCCAAGGACGGTCCCAGGAGCCTTTCAAGCTGGCTCTTAGCGCAGGAGCATCGGAGGCTGTGGCTTCCAAAATGACCCAGCCAAACGTTATCGAGGAGGACGATTACGAGTACGTGGCGGCAACTTATGAAACAACATCGCGACAACTCGGGGCCCGCTGACACCGCATCTTTCCATATAGCTATGAGTCGCTCCCGCCCAACTTCTCCCTCATCCAGAACATGGCCGCCGGCGCCTTTGCTGGTATCGCCGAGCACTGTGCCAGTATGTCCCCCCCCCATAGCCGATGCGTTCAATCGCGGACTATCTGCCCTGGGCATTGCGCTAACTGATTCTCCCATAGTGTATCCCATCGATGCTGTTAAGGTGGGCGAACGGTCCCTTATTGGTTCATACGCGAGACCTCAACAAGTCACTGACTGACTGTCTTTGAATTCCCTCAGACCCGTATGCAGATCGTGAACTCGAACCCTTCTGCTGTCTACAATGGCGTCATCCAGAGTACCTATCGAATTGCTTCGACCGAGGGCATCTTCAGCTTGTGGCGCGGCATGTCCAGCGTCATTGCCGGAGCCGGTTAGTTCGCCTCTCCGTCTCTTCGGCTCTCGTGGCAACCAGCTAATACCGGTTTTGTTAGGCCCCGCGCACGCCGTTTACTTTGCGACTTACGAGGCTGTCAAGCACTTGATGGGCGGCAACAAGGTTGGCGAGCATCACTTCCTCGCTGCTGCTACTAGCGGTGCTTGCGCGACAATCGCCAGTGATGCCCTGATGAACCCCTTTGACGGTATGCCCACCCATATATGCCTATACACTTGCGGAACTATACGCGCAAAAACAAAAAGTCTGACGCAGTCACGACACAGTGATCAAGCAGCGCATGCAAATCCAGAACTCGGCCAAGATGTACCGCTCCATGCTTGACTGCGCCAAGTATGTTTACCGGAACGAGGGTCTCGGGGCTTTCTACGTCTCCTACCCCACCACGCTTTCGATGACCGTCCCTTTCACCGCGCTTCAGTTCCTCGCCTATGAGTCGATATCGACCTCGATGAACCCCACCAAGAAGTACGACCCGGCGACACACTGCCTTGCTGGCGCGGTGGCTGGAGGCTTCGCGGCCGCCCTCACGACGCCTATGGATGTGATTAAGACCATGCTGCAAACCCGCGGTGCGGCTCAGGACGCTGAGGTCAGAGCCGTGAGCGGCTTTGTGGCGGGGTGTAAGCTACTGTACAGGAGAGAGGGTGTCAAGGGCTTCTTCAAGGGCCTGAAGCCCAGAGTGTTGACCACCATGCCCAGCACGGCCATCTGCTGGTCGGCGTATGAGGCGTCCAAGTACGTTCTTCCCGCTTTTGCTATCAAAGTGTCAAAAAATTACCCCAACACGCTGCTAACACATGGGATGTGCCAGGGCCTATTTCATTCACCAGAACAGCCAGACATGAACTGCGGCTGACCTACGGAGCGGGAGGCCTTTTGACAAGGTGAGTGCAGCTGTCTGCAAAGCTTTCTTGGATTTCTCTCTCTTCCCAGCAGATCGCCGCCGTGTTTGCTGGTGTTAACTCGCTTGCTGCAGCCAGGATCATCAAGACTCGAAACCTTCGGATGTGCATGCACGGCGTTAGAGGAGAAAAGAAAGACATTGCCTCATTTCCAGCGTATGGAGCCGATCAGGCGCGAGGCGGGGGAAGCCCAACACCACTCGAACATGCTCACCTGCGGGAGATTGCATGTCCATTTATTCGCCCTTGGCGTCCGTCTGGGAACGGGCAATGCCCGGGCGCGTTGGTTACGAGGGCGCATTGCGGAACGGGGTACTTGGAGGCTGGATGGGCATAAGAGTCCTTCAACCCGGCCAGGAACAATGGGGTTTTGGCGCAATACCAAGCGACGATTACGATACAAGGCAAAAACAAGCAACACAAAATTCGACCATGTACGTAATATAGCTTTGTTGCCTTGTCTTCTTTTTTTATACTGCTCGCATAAATTGTTCCCGAGGGTTCCTTTGTTCACCCACAAAGCCATGGGTTTTACCGAACCATGGAGATGCAGGCTATCGGTGCGTTCTGGTAGCGTGGTCGGTGTGGGAAAAGCAAAGCCTGTTGCGCTGCTAGTCTGTCCTTGCTCTTGGGCAACCTGATTTCACTTGTACATGATGGCGAGGTGATGTGAAATCAGGGTAGCTGTGTGTAAAAACCAGTATCTAGATTTTCACGGTGTTCATACCTTCTTAACCTTTGTATACCACATATGTATCATACCTTACGCTTGTATAGTATTACATCAAAGACAACCATGATTCACATTTGGCCACGTTTACTCCGGTTGGAATTATGAACAATAACTACTGTGTGTTCTCCCGCTCATTCGTCCTGTTATTCCTTTGAAGAGAACCCGCAACTTAACACCCAAACTCCCTAATCAAAGCTTCCCAACCCTCAAGATTCAAATGTGTCGCGCGCCAGACACCATAACCAAGGACAACATGGCCTTCCACATGCTTTTAGTATCCGCCCATGCACCCCGATGAGCTGTGCCGCGATGCTTAGCCACCAAACGGAAACCCTCCTGGAAACCCGCCACTCCCATACTGAAATCGGAATCCGCCTCCCGGTCCACCCTGTTGGAACATGAACGGATTCCCACCATGCCCGCCGAAAGGGTGTCCTCCCTGCTGCCCCTCGTGCGAGTTTGGATCGTCACCTCTGTCGAACCGTGCCCGCAGCTCGGGGTCGCTCAGTACCTCGTACGCCTCGTTTATCTGGGCCATCTTCTTCTCGGCTGCCTCCTTGCTCAACCCTTGCTTGGCTGCCTTGTCTGGGTGGTGAAGCTTGGAGAGCTTGCGGTAGGCCGACTTGATCTGTCTCTCATCCGCGTCGTGGGAGACGCCCAGGACCTTGTAGTAGTCCTTCGTCTTGGAGCGTTTGAGTGCGATCTGCGCCTTCTGGATGAGGGGGTTGATGACGTCTGATTTGGCAGGGTGTTCCTCTAGGGCCTTTTGAAGGGTCGCGATGGCGGCGTCGTACTCTTCTGCCGCGATCTGAACTTGGGATTGGTGGAGGAGGGCATAGAGGGCAGTGGGATTGATGGCTAGCGACTCGGCGCAGTAGGTGGAGGCTTTCTTGCTGTTGGACTGGTGAAAGGGAGCTGGTGTTAGATGCTTGTTCCATACTGGTGTTGGATTGGGGGACCGCTTGAGAAGTCGACTTACTTCAAAGTATGCCTGGCACGCCAGTTCTACTAGTTGTCCTACCAATGCATTACCCGCAGACTTTGGAATTGTCCCGTCTGCCCGAAGCTTCTCGACTTGGCTCTTGACCTCCTGAATGAGGCCTTCCCCTTCTTGGTTCGGGACCAGGTTCTTCACGGCCGTCATTGGTTGTTTCTTGTCCAACGCCTTGATCGCTTTCTGGACCATCTTGTCCGTCATCTTCTCTTCCTTCAGCAACCTTGCGCATACCTTGCTGTCCGGATCGGAATGTAGGCATTTCCTGATGGCTGCCAACCCCCCTTGTAGATCACCGAGGGCGTAGAAGGAAATGGCCGAAATTTTGAGGTACGGGGTTGTGTCGCCAGGCTTCATTTGAAAGATGTGTTGTAGGTCGCTCATGCCCATCTCCAAGTCACCTCGCTCGAATAAACATTTGGATCGTAACTCGCGCAGCGCAACAGCCCGGTTCGCAACCATGATGGCGGCTCCGGCTTGCGTAACACATTCCTCCCAGTCCCCGGTGGCTGCTGCCTTCTCGGCGAGGCCGGCGGCAATAACGGCATCCTCCAGCGCAGCTAGTTCGTCCGCCTTCCTTGCCTTCTCGTAGTGCTCCCTTGCGGCGTCCCAGTCGGCGCTGCGCGCCTTCAACTTGCCCAGCTGGATGTGGGCACCTTCGAAACTAGGCTTGAGCGCGAGCACCTTGTTGAAGTCATCGGTCGCTTGCGAGGTGCGGCCGAGCGAAAGGTAGGTGGTAGCACGTTTGAAGAAGGTCAGGTAGTTGGAGGGGTCGCGAGCAATGGCAGCATCATAGTAGACGAGCGCATCGTTGGTCTCCCCCTTTGAGAGATGGCTTTGCGCCGAAGCGAGGAGGTTGGACACGGGCAGGTCGGAGGGTACCTCGGCTGGAGAAAGGCCGTTCACGATGGAAGCGGCCGCAACGGCAAGGGCTGATAGCCGGACCAACATATCTTGGACGATGGGGAAGGTCGTAAGCCGGTCGTCCACTGAACTCGATACGCAGAGGCTCGGTTATCTAATCGTTATTAGGGATCGTAAAGACTGGAGTAAGAAATGGCTACGATTAGGTTTGCGTTCAAGAGAATTGAAGTTTAAAAGACCCAAAGATTGACAGGGTTGAAGAGTGAATGAAGGGCGATATGGACTGCAACAAAGAAATGAATGGAGGTTGATGGAGCCAAGTTGTCCTTTGGCGGATGTGTAGGCTAACAGCGTTAGCGGCACGGGTAGTGGTATAAGTACGTACCTCGCTACGACGCCAAGGGTATGCAATGGAAGATGAGACTCCTTCCACCTCATTCGGGTGTCCAGATGCTTGTGTACAGTCCAGGTACTTCTCCACCCGGTACCCCTGTGCCTGACGCTCATGTTAGTGCGGGGGCGACAGCCGGGCGATATATGTTCACACTCACTACAATATACCCCTGGTTTGTTTGTTAGTTTGGTACAAAAAACGCCCATTTCCACTCTCGAGCCACTGAAAGTAGAAAAGCATTCGGGTTTCGAGCGGAAGGGTGCCGTAGAGGGGGCTACTCTCTTATATCTTCTGGTCTTGGGGTCTCGAAGGAGACGGACAGAGGCATAAGAAGAGGCTTCTATGGCGTTTTCAACCCCTGCCATTGTAAGCCGCTACAAACGAAGACGCTGAGGAGGCCAATAAGAGCTCGATATCGCCCCTGTTCAACCCATGACCGAAGAACCAAACTAACAAACAAACCAGTATTGTATTGTATCCCTTCTAGGCATCGCATAATATCATATGTACCATATCCAAGGTATCTCATAACACGTACATCCGGCTCTGCCAATTTTATACCAACTTCACATGGCCAACTCGAGGTCCTTTTGAGGTAGAATAGCTGTACAGACGGCTTGCATCTTTCAAGGAACCCCCGGCCCAAGGCACTCGAAGGGGAATGATGCCCTTACGGTTGCTTGGAACCAGAACGTATTGACTTGTCGAGTCTTCAAAGTCGACTCCCAATCACTACCTAGTCACGGTCTATTCCGATGACCTGACGACGACGTGTCGTGTTCCACGAGGTATCACCGAACTTGCTTTAATTCACCATCGATTCGGATGCTTCTTCGGCCTGTATTGGAACGCGCGCTACGTTGTTCAGAATTAGATCGCCCGTTCTATTTGCTATATCATCGAGCCACGTCGCCGTACAAACACACCTGTCCAGCTACACAGTGACTGTGAATTTTCATAACAACGACCTGAAAACACATTTGGAGCAACACGCAGAGGAAGTGCCAGCATGTTTGGAGGGAAAGCCGGTAATTATGAACGGCATCGAAGGATCCAAATGCACATTTTGGCGGCAAACTCCAAGCTACCCATAGACTGAAGATTAGAAAAGCACCCATATAACAATGGCAAACATGTACTCTCTGAGACTCGAATATCATATCACCCCCGGATCCGCCTCCTTTCCCTCTTGCCGTCCCCACCGCCACTACCACCTCCACTACCACCTTGGCAGCAACCAGAAGAGTATCTCAAAGACAAGAAAGCAGTGAATTCACAGTATCCCTATGCGCAAAAAGAACGAAAGAAAAGGAAAAGCGAAGACAAAGCCACGGTTACCAACCACCCTTGCTCTATGTCAACGTTAAAGTTGCGATGTCCCACAAGCCGCCCAAGCATGCTCAAGCTGGTCTGTTGATCAACGACTGGGATCAACGGAAGACGTCTAGGCAAGCTGAGACTATGAAGAGCTCTTCGGATATTCACCAGGGATATGCAGGTTGGAGATGGTTGGAACGCTGTCATTGCGCATCCCTTCAATATTTGGGCGTGTTCGATCCTGGAAAACGTCGCCGCCACTGTTACTGTCCATCTGCCCGACCATAACTGTTCTTGGCATTGCATGGCTGGGATGTTGAGCACTCGCAGATGCGATACCGTTGTGCATGCCACTATTATCCTCCGGTGAGGACACTGCTTGTTGTGCACCCATGGAGGCTGGGAAATCTCTGAAATCAGAATCGACCCATCGTTGGCCGTGACGAACGTTTTGCTCATCCGCGTCGTGGTTCCGGCTAGCAAGTAATGTCATATCGGGATTACTGATTCGACCATTATCAGTTTGTTCGCTATGTCCCCGGAGAATGGCACCATCGCCTTGGTTTCCAATAGTATAAGGGACTGGGAGGGGCTGGCCGTCAATGTCGTTGTGGAAACCATGAGCTTGATTTCGGTTTGGGTTGGCATAAGTGTAATCGCCCTGATATGCTGTAAGAGTGGCCTCCTCGCAATCCGGTGGATTCGGTTCCCGTGTTCTATCGTGTTGCTCTATGGCGCTTCCTGGCAATGTGGTAGCTGCGGTGGCATCGGCAATGCCGTTCTCGTCGTTTCCGGAACTCACACTAAGCGGGGAAACGGGAACCTGTAAGCGTCTTTGTGCATTTACCTGGAGATCAGATGGGAATCGCCCACCTGAAGGACGTCGCGGCAGAGCGTCTTGCCTTGGCGGCTGGTTGACATATGCCACGTTTGCAGAAAAGGGAGGCTCCTCGTCGTCATTGACTCCATCGCTACTGATGGAGGACCGCTGGGAGGACCTGCTGTAGCTTCTTCCATGGCCGCGAAGGAAATTGGTGCGTTCTTCCGGGGTCCGCTCAGTAAGCATCTTGATGTCCTCATACCATGCCATCATCGTATCATGGCTTTCGGCGCGGAATACCCACGTATGGCCACGGTGCATTGTTCCGGTTTGGCGTCCTTTAAGAATGAATTTGTTGGACGAACTGCCCTCGGTGGAATGAGATCCAAGCTTTTGCTCAGGAAGGTAGAGCGACATGACCGGCCCTTGTCCCTTATCGGCAGACTTGAACTCGTGTAGGTGGGTAGGCGAGAGTACATACCTGCTATTGTTAGCAAGGGAACAGAATATTCACTGCCGGGTAGAACCTTATGATGATGGCTCGGATACTTACCATCCTGCCGAGTAGCTTTTTAGATACTTGCTTTTGCGCTCCAAAAGACCCGCTCGTATTTCCTGACAAGCGGGGTGATCACGACCGGGATAGTGAATGAACTCAGCCGATCGCATGGGCACGTCCGGATCCACGAACTGTTCATCTTTTCGAATAAAGGAGTTCCATTCGGTATCCTTGGGCATGGAAATTGGGCCAATTCGAAGCTCTTCAATAGCACTGTAAGCAATATCCGACTCTCTCTTGAGAATACCAGCATAAGCGTTGTATGATTTTTGTATCTCGCCAACGACGATGGACTCAAGCTCCCGTCCCGAACTCTCGAGGTTCAGGTAAGCCTTTGGGAACGGCAGTTAGCTGTGAACACGACTGTCCCAACAAGCCACGTGGTGAGAAGTGCGTACCTGATGCAAATAGTTCTCTTCGTCAATCTGCCTTTCCAGCTGGCGATCCACTGCTAGGCGCAAGAGATAGGGATCTTCTTTGCCTGTTGTAAGAGCTGGGTCGAGTTCGGTCTTGCCAAGGATTTCCTGAAGACTGTTCACAGCTCTTCGAGTGGCCTCCATTTCCTTGTCAACCGAGTTTTTGAAATCGCCAGAGAGGTTTTTGATTTCCTTGATCTTCTGATGTAAGTCACTCCGTAAACCAGTGAGTGCTAGGATAACATCCTCTTCAATCTCGCGTGCTTTATTGGACTCGGCAATGGCTTGCTTGTTGTAATTTCGCAGAACCTGGAGGGCATCGTCAAGCCCGCCATCTGAGAGAAACCCGGGGGGCGTCGACGTGTTATTCAGCACATTCCCCAACCTAATGAGCGATTTGGAACGGTGCTCGTAGTGTGTCTGGATCTCCTTGAAAAAGGTAATAAGGTCTTTGAGAATCTTTCGCCATGCTAACAAACAAAAAGAAGAAAGTTAGACGCGGGCTTTGTAAGCATACGGGTATGGATTCATACCTTGGAATCGGTTGGCAAGGACGTCAGTGGGACTGCCTGCCGTCGGAACCGGGCAGTAAAAGGCACTGTTCATCTCTTCTTGGTCGGGGTTCGGTTGAAGTGCCAAACTCCTAACACTCCCTGCTTTCATACTGCGACGGCTGCCGCTCCGTTTGAGGCTCCCACTACGTCTAAGAGACGCCTTTTTCTTGAGAGTGTTGCTGCGGGAAATTGAGGCGGTCCCATCTCCGTTAAGACCGTTTACAGAACCGGCGTAAGAGTTCGTTCGGTACATGGTGCTGTGAGGTCGCGTGCCGTCGACGATCGAGCTTCCTCGTCGACTGGCATCCCACTCCTCGTTGAATCTGGCTGGGTGAGGAGCAGTGGCCATGTGGTCATGACCAGATTGCAGTAGGTGAGTATTGGCCAGGGTGTTGGATATGGTTTCGGCATCGGGGCCAACGGCATAGTATTGTGGTTGTTGTGGTGGTGGGTGCTGTTGCTGCTGCTGTTCATGGATAGGTTGCTGCTGGTCAGGAAAGTAACTATGTCCGCGATCAAAGTTCATGTTGGGGGAGGGGGCCCCGACTGGAGATCTAGCGGTCATCATGGCGAGTGTCGGCGCGGGCCGCAGGACACCTCACCCGGCACTGGGACAAGGACAGAGAGTAGGTTCGGGAGTTGGGGAGGTAAAGCGGCTGGTTGGGTCGTGGTAGCGGTAGCGGAAGCGGTCGACTAGGATATCTAGTCCGCAGACCTTGGGCTGTACGAAAGGACGAGAAGACGGTGCGGCAATAGGTTTTGGAGAAAGGCAGCGTAAAGGCAGCTTGGATGGACGCGCGCGGGTGTTGAGGATGGCAACCTGGATTATGTTTGGATGATGAGGCGGGAGCAGGAGCAGTGAGCAAACCGAGTCGGGCGATCCAGGACTGGAAATTGAAAATGAGATATTGCTACCGCTACCTATGAGGTCGCGACTGGACAGGACGGGAACACAATGACGGCGCATCCGAGACTAGAGGTAGTAGCCGGAGGAAATGCGTGGGCGCGCGGAAAGTGCTGGTTTGTAGAGGTAGTAGGTAGCGAGGCAGTGAGTTTAGAGGAAGAAGGCGAGCAGGGAAAGTGGTAATGTTGTTTGGTGCCATTGGGCCGTCTGAGACCTGGGCAGCTGGGGCAATGATGTCGTCGTCACCGGGGGCAGGGCAGCAACAAAGAACGCTGGGCAGGGTCTGGGCTAATTGTGCTGCTGTAGCGTGCGCTATTCCGGGCATATGATGGAGCTGTTGATCGGCCCCCGCAAATTACGGACCGGGGGCTGCTCCTGGACTCGACGTTCAGTTGCAGCTTCAGATGAAGTGACCCCTTCCATTTTCAACTGTCCTTTAGCTCCCTTTATGAAGACACAATGGATCTGATTGACCGTGTTTGCTTTGTCTGAACGCCCNTTTTTTTTTTTTTTTTTTTTTTTTTTTTTTTTTTTTTTTTTTTTTTTTTTTTTTTTTCCCTGGAGTGCCTGGAGTTCCTCAAGCAAAGAAGGACAGTCCTAGAAGTAATCTATGAAAGGTGATCTTGGCCTGGTAGGTAAGCCTGGGTGACATAGCAGAAAGACACGTCCGGCTAAAACGAGCGAGCCCCTTCAGCACGAGACGGGAGCTGGTGGTTCCAAATTGCAGGTTTTAGTTGTCATATCACAAGACCATGATAGACACGACGGCCAGAGCAGCCCATGGCTGACCCATTACATCACAGAGCGAACACGACGTCGAGCTATCTTGAGCCAGGTGAGCCTGTTACCTGTCACACCAGGCACTGTCCTACATAGCTCTACAGGCATGTAACCTTGTAGCCTACCTACCGTGAACTACCCGCAACCAGACGCTTCACATAACCCGTGGCCTTTTGGCCTAAAGCGTCTCGATCGAGGTCCAAGATGATCCAAGGTTTGCAAGATTGGGCAATCTCACTGCAAGTCAAAGTGCACGTTGAAGCGCGAAGGTGGCCGTTCTTTGTGCCACCGACTACTCACCATCTGCCGGCGGATGACGTATTGCGGTCTTGGTTTTGCACCCTTCACCCAACGAACAACATCTCCCGTCCCTCTTGAGTCTTTTCAAAACCTCAAGGTACCGCGTTTGATTATTGTCTGGGAATGGCAGCTCAAAATACGACCAATTGCGTCACTGGGAACAAACTGAGCAGCCGAGGGCGCTGAAATGCCAAGCCACGTAGTTGGATCACATTACAACTTGAAGTATCTCGCGTGTGAGGGTAGGTAGGTAGGTAGTCAAACAGGAAAGATGGAAGGTTGTGTTTTCTTATTCGCATATTACCATAAACCGTTCCTCAAAACATGTATACTGTGTAGGTAGCTCTCTGGGTTTCTTCCTAGACACCAAGTCCAATCAAGCGACGCCCTTCAGAGCTCCAGATCCCGACTGGCGTTCACATTAAATAAGCTTTTGTGGGGTATCTTAGGAGCAACTGGCGGCATCTATATCAGTTATGACTTGACTCTAATGGCCGCGCAGTATTCCACCGAGCTTGTCATGGTGTCGTCCTATCAAGGATCTGCCGTTCCAGACTCCCGGTAGGGCTCTTAATCGCGAGACGGCCCGCAGCCCTACCTAGTGTGCATGTCCACTTTCATGTGTAGCGGCGCCCAGCCGAGCTTCTAACGATCGGGTTTGGGAGAGCAGAATCATACGTAGATCTTCCGGCTCGCATGGCATACATATGAATACGTCTAGTACACCGCCCATATAGCCCGTCTCCCCCGCCTTCTGTACTCGGTCCGGGTCTCGCAAAGCCGAAGCTTGACACTTTGCCGCCGTCTCAGCGGTGCTGGTTACGGGCCGTGTTTCTTGGAATGCCGTACGCAGAAGTACGTACCAATCTGAGCCTATGTTGTTAAAATGGTCTCTCGCGATGTCGATGGATGGCAGTTGGACCAGGTTGCCTCTCTAGAAACAACCCCGATGTCGGCGGAGGAGTATCCCTAGTCCATGTCCAGGCGGAGCAATCCCCAACATCCAGGATCCTCCACCAGTTCTCCGCCAACTCGCTCCACTGGGCGTTTGCTCTTGCACAATGGCCTTGGCTGGCGTGTCAGCTATTGCCGAACAATTGGTAGGTAGTCAGGTGGTATTGCAGAGAGACAAAATTCCAAGACAAGCTCCATATAAATTCTGGAGGGACGAACAGCCCGATGAGTCCAAAGTTGTGCAGTTGTCAATGGTGGATTTCTTACCTTGAGGCTAGTTGCGTCTTGCGGCTTGGCGTGGGTGCAGGATGTTGAAGCCATCTGTCTGGAACCCTGAAATGCAACGCCTTACTCGGGTTTGGGGATCACCGCCGTCTATCGGGCTTAGTGAACATATAAAAAGGCACGTGTGCCCGCGCACCCGCGCTCTGGGCTCTCGTCTCGTTCTTCCTCCAACTTTCCGCTTCAATTTTGTCATCAAGGGTCCATCTGGTTTTCCATCGTTGCCCTTGCTCCGTGCTCCCCTGCCAGCCACCATGTCGTCCGGATCATCTTCCCCAGAAACCCCCCGTGCTGGCAAGCGGCCTCGTAAGTTCAACCCCTCCTCGACTTTTCAATCCCTTCCATGTCAGATAATCACCTTGTCCATCCGCGGCCTCAATGGTCCTATGACTTGTGCCCTGAACACGAGTTGTTGCGGCGCTCGAGGTGAAAGCCTTTCGGAGTTTTGAGAGGCGGGCCTTGGGTGTTCCCAAGGTGTGTTGCGTCCCGGTTTGTTGCGCTGCTGCCAAGCCTAGCGCATGCGCGGCGCAGACCAAAAAAAAAACAAAAAAACAAATTTTTTTTTATCTCTGGACGACGGGAACAACCAGGACGGGAAGATGCGCTGCAAAGACGCTCTACTACGGGACGAAAACAGGGGAAGTCTGGAACACTTCGGTACCCCACTCTTTTGTTTCGACTGATCGCCGATGGCCAATCCAATTTCGTTTTTCGCTCGAAAACTCGAAAGGCCGTCTCGTCCATTCTTGCGTTCTCTTGGCTACACATCATCCACCGTCCCCGTCCCTGTCACCATCACAACGAGCATATTAGCAACCATCATCAAACATACTGTTTCTATCCAGCCTGTCGCCCTGTCGTCCCTACCCTGCCTGCCATTGCCCCCGGACATTTGGTCATCCGATCATTGATTGAGCTTCAGACAACATGTCTAACCACGACGTAACCATGGCAGGCACCCAGTCGCTCCCTCCTCCGGCACTGCCCCAACTCGTCGCCGAGCAACACATGCCCATCCCACCTACCGACAAGGACACCAAAAGGCTCATCGTGGTGCTCTCCAACGCCAGCCTCGAGACCTACAAGGCGTCCCACGGCGGCTCCGGCCGCATGGGCATGCAGCGAGAGGAAAAGTACTCGCTCCTCAACAGCGATGAGCACATTGGTGTCATGCGCAAGATGAACAGAGACATCAGTGACGCTCGCCCCGACATCACCCACCAGGTTGGAAACACTCCCAGTCTGCATTCAACATGCGGACACTGCTACTGACACTCGCCATCTTTGTCCTCTAGTGCCTCCTCACGCTTCTCGACTCGCCCGTCAACAAGGCCGGAAGGCTGCAGATTTACATCCAGACCGCCAAGGGGGTCCTGATCGAGGTCTCGCCTTCTGTCCGTATACCCCGCACCTTCAAGCGCTTCGCTGGTCTCATGGTCCAGCTTCTCCATCGTCTGTCCATCAAGGGAACCAACTCGCAGGAGAAGCTCTTGAAGGTGATTCAGAACCCTATTACGGACCATCTGCCTCCCAACTGCCGCAAGATTACGCTCAGCTTCGACGCCCCCGTTGTGCGCGTCCGCGAGCACATCGACACTTTGGGCGAGAACGAGAGCATCTGCGTCTTTGTTGGCGCCATGGCCAAGGGCGCCGACAACTTTGCGGATGAGTATGTCGATGAGAAGATCTCCATTAGCAACTATAGCTTGTCAGCCAGCGTAGCGTGCAGCAAGTTCTGTCACGCCGCTGAGGATGCGTGGGACATTATCTAATCGGCATCTAAACCGTGGTGGGAAACATGGAGGGATGGGTGAAAGGTCTGTTTGCCTTTCTCACGCGTGAGAGAGGTTGCGGGGGCTTTGGCCAGCTTCGTGATACAACATCGCGATTTTGCGGGCCAGAGCTCCCGGAACTTGGGTCGCCTGTGATTGCGCTGTCGCTGTTTTTGCAACCAAAACATGGGGCGTTCAACAACGGACTCAAGACGCTTTCATCGTCTACGCAAGACCATTCAACCTGGCTTGCCTTCCCTCCTCTCCTTTTGTCATATACTCTTCTTCGCCTCTTCCTAGCTCTTTCACATGCCCAGTCTTAGCTAGTTAATGATCTCTTCTTGCGGATGCAAACTCCTCGGGTCAACTATTCTTTTGTCGAGTGAACGCTTGCCATGCGCCTTGTCAACTCCGACACTACCATCGCGGAAAGAAGTTAGAATTGGTGGCAGGAATTAGGAAGTGACACACTAACAACCATGTTCTGTCATCCTTCTTTTCACATTACACGACGCCAGCAACTAGTAGCCATCCACTATCAGGTCAGCTATCGTGGGTCACTCGTTTTTGAACCTGCGGCAGGTCAGCGTTGGCATATTTGAGCAGGCGAGAAGGGGGCTGAAACGTCGTGGACATCCCCTCCCCTTTTTTTGGAGCAAAGCGTCTCGCCCAAAGTCAGCCTTTGCAAACCAATGTCTCTCTCTTGCCGCGTAAACTCGTCTGATTTCCTTTCCACGTCCCTCTTTCTCTTTCCACGGTCGCTTGAAAGCCTGACAAGTAGTGCCGTGTACTCGCAATGAAACATGGACGGGTACAAGAAGCGTGCAGGCCTTGATGCCTCTCACGTGGCTGTCTTCATTCGGCCAATGAATTTCAGGAAGAAGACACCCCAGGAATTGGCGTTAGCCATTGGGTCTTCAGACCGATTGGGTCATGGGCTGCAGTATTATATCACCTGTGGATATGGAATGATTGTTCAAGTTGCCGTTACCCTGGTATTTGCTCCCGAGACTGTATCATATTGGAACGCGCACCGGAGCAATCCCCGCGTTTGCTGTGCCTTCCAAATTTGTAGGTTGGATCTTTTGGGTTTTGAATGATATACACTGCTTGTGCGCCAGGAACACACAACCCAGTGGCGACAAGGAAGATGTGTAGTGTTGCTATCACTTGTTTCAAAGGGACCCCAGGCCGGCACCAATTCGGCATGCAAGTGCGGACACGCTAATCCCACCGCTCACCACGGTACGCTCACCTCGAACAAGACAGGCTGATTCGGGTGCGAAAAGCCTTACATACAAGACTTCGACTTGGGCACCCAGGCACCGAAGCGTTCACCGTAACCGTGGCGATGCATGCTACCGCTTTTTCTCAGTCGATTTGGATACCTTCTAGCCCGCTTCAGTATAGTAATGCCCACTTTTCCAAGCCGATCGCAAGTAAGACCCGTATTTGAACGTGTGCGATCAGTCTTACCTGGTTTTACCCCCCCCTGGAAAACCGTTCAATCGCGGCCTAGTAACAGTAAAATAATTTAATTGGTTCAATGAGTCAACGCACTAAATCCCGTTGACAGCTATAACTTATAAAGTGTGGCAGCTGTTAAGAAAAACCAGCTATTGACTTATTCAGCTGCCAATTTCAATAAGCTGATGGATGCTTTGGTGGCTGTAATAGTTAACAATTGAATCAAACAGCAGCTTGAATATCCTACAGTTCAAATCAGTAATAGATGATAATATAAGTGGCTTTTATAAATAACCTTCAATTAACAATAAATGAAGACAATAGTAGATCAAAACAACGGGGTTTAGTACGTTGATATCATGCTCTGGTAACTATCTAAGTAGATTAAATTTGTAATAGCTTGAATTTTTACTCGGTAAAATATCTACTTGCTGGGGCTGTTAACGGTTGGCTTTTTAAACCGTTAATTAAGTCAATGGCTATGTTGTTCAATTGCTATTCTGTCTAGCAATTAAATGTGCTAACAATTATCTTATTCAAATATTTAGTTATTCTAATAGTTGAATAATCTAGTAGTTGAATGCTTTAGAGGTTGAATGTTTTAAAGGTTAATTCTTTCAGAGGTTAATTATTTCAGAGGTTGAATGTTCTAATAGGTGATTATGTCAATAATTAGTTATGTTAACAATTGAGTAGCTTCAACCGTTTTCTTAAATAAACTATAGGATTACTTATGCGCAAACTGTTACGTGCAGGTTAGATCACGTGCAAGTACTATCATCTAGTACGCCTATACGGCTTATATTGCGTATTATATTACGTCATCCAACTCCCGGCTCCCGGCTCCCAGCTCCTACTCCCGGCTCCCAGCTCCCAACTCCCAACTCCAGCTCCAACTCCAATTCCAGCTCCAGCTCCCAGCTCCAGCTCCAACTCCCAGCTCCCAGCTCCAGCTCCCAGCTCCAGCTCCAGCTCCCAGCTCCAGCTCCAGCTCCCAGCTCCAGTTCCAACTCCCAGCTCCCAGCTCCAGCTCCCAGCTCCAGCTCCAGCTCCCGTCCCGGCCCGGCCCGGCTCCTCCTAGTTCGACTGCGTAATATGTAAGCGGTGGTTTCGTAGTGTATATTAAATAGTTAGCGATGCTTCTATGAAAATGGAATTATTGGGAGGAAATGCGATATGCAAATATACTTGGATAGAAAATAACTACCGCGTTATATATGGGCTACTATATATATAAGTTAGATAAGGCACTGTTTATTATAGGAATTAGGGCTAGGAAGTATTTATTTAGGTAAATTGTATACGTTAGTTAATGAATAGTAAACGGCTCTTTTCGGTAAGTTCCGCGGTTTCGTCTATTTGTATTTTGCGGCGGCCGTCCGATTCGGTGTATAGGACTATATATAGGGCGTTAAGGCCTAGAGCGGGCAGCCCGATGATTTTTTGTGCGGATTCTGCCGGTATATCGGTCTAGTTGGCGTTGATACCGGGTTTGGTAATGTGTATAATTGGGAGACCCGTTAATGGCTCCGGATTACCGGCGGTATTTACCGGCTTGACGATAAGGAACGTAAAGATTGGCTTACCGGATCTTATACTACTTCCGCCGTATGCGTTCGGGACCGCTATTGTAGGGTGTCGGTATACGTTAGCGATCTAGCAGTAATATAGCGGACGATATATTGATATATATAAAAACGAATTGCTATTGCGTAATAGACGTAGTACGCTAGGGTATATACGTACTAATACCGGGATTATAGGTAAATATGTACTCTAAGCGTACGCGTTTAATATATTCTTTTCCTTCTATTATTTGTTAGTATATAATATAGTAGCTTTTGTAGAAGACGCGCCGGCGGCCAATTGTACTACGATTATTAACGAGGGTAATTAGTATTAATATATCGCTATCCTTATAATTTTAAGCTTTTAATATATTATTAATTACTTATATATTGTCGTTGAATAATACTTTTTTTTACTATTTAATAGCGCGGTTCTTAATCGCTATAATAATACGGCCGTATTACTTACGGTATATATAATATATTAACGATATAAATACCCTTAATATTTCTTTCTCCTTAGTAGGAAGGTTTTGATTAGTATATACCTTGGCTTCTAGTTGTATTAGCACCTTCGTACTTAGATAATTATTATTAAATACGATCGTATTTGCCTTGAAAGGCGTATCGATATCGTCTGCGTTTTTAATTATAAGATCCGCTTCTTATATTAAATAAATAACTTTTAAAAAAAGCGTCGGTACCTATATAATTAATTCCGCAATATATTTTATTATATTAAGTTCGTCGGTCTTAAAGCCGCTAAATACGAAGAACCGGATTATTTGCACGAAATTCTCATGCATTAGGCAGTCTTTCTCGGGTTTGCGGTAATTCTGGCGGATAATAATACCCTTCTAAACCCTATATATTAAAATATCTATTAGTATATACTTATTAAGAATAGTGCGTATACTAGGGTACGGATTTAATAACTACCGGTAAATAGTACGATATAGTAAATAGCAATACGGATAGATGTTAATACTTATAAGTTCTAGCGCGAGTCCGTTAGTAAATAGACCGTATAATATAGCTAGCTCTACTTCATATAATCGTATTGATGAGATCGTCGTGTTCGCTACTTATACTGTAAGAGAGAAGTTGTATTGCCGCTTGTACCGTAAGAGAGACAATTTATCGTATTGCCCGGCAAGAAATATATTTTCTTATAATTATAAATAATTTAAGCCTAATATATTAATATTTTACGGTCCGGGTAAGTATTATTACTACAATTGAATTTAATTTATTTATATTTAAGTTCGCTAAATAATATTATTAATAACGATATTAAGTTATATTAATAGAATATTTCGAAATAGTAAAGACTAATATAAATATTCGGGCGGATTATTTAAATACGAATTCTATAGGCTTTCTAAGAGCTAATAAATATACTAACGTTAATATTGTTAGTAATATTCCTATCCTCTTCGTCCCCGATATTTTGCATAATAGTAATCGGTTTTACTATATTATATCTTTCCGATACTAATATATTTACCGTTGCATTTAGCGTTATTATCGCTAGTACTAGCGTCGACGCTTCGGCAATTAGTATCGGCGTATAAAAATTCGTACGTAAACCCGTACGGGAACCGGCTAGAGCAATCCCTAATTTACCAGCGCGACCAATTCGACAACGTTTAGTAGCGGTAATAATAGTACTACTAGCTACAGGCAATTTAATTGAGCGAGCTACTGCCTCGTATAGTAATTAATATAGCCGTTTACTTATACGATTCGTAGTGTGGAAGTATTTGTATATACGCTCGTAAGGTTTGAATTCGGGATTGGATAATAATATATTGAATTTAATAATTTCGGCGAATATAATCGTTATAATATCAATAACGGAACGGCCCTCAATTCGGGAAGCGATACGCCGGTCGATCGGGTTATTTTATCGAAATATATAAATATTAAATACACTCTTTATACTCTATACGAACGCTACTTTTAGGTCGGTTTCTTAAATTTAAAATAATAATATAATTATAATAAGGATTAACTATCGAGTATATTCTTATAGGGTATATATTTTAAAATTTATAGCCGGTTGAAGCCTTTTTTAACCCGGGTTAAATAATATTTATCGGAATATTTGAGAATATTGTATTGTAGTAAAATAGTGTTCCCTTGGGCGGAGCCGGATATGCCCGAGGGAGACAGTGAAACGCCCATTCTTCCTTCTACCTTAAAAGGTTTCTTTTTTTTTTAAAAAAAAAAAAAAAGAAGCTTCCGAATTTAATTCTTTATTACTTATTTGTTATTCTTAATTTAAAAATCCTTCTCAACCAAGGGCTAGAATAGCTTCTAGCCGGGTATAAAGTAACCGTCCTCTCCTTCTAATTATTCTAATAATATTTTTCTTTTTAGAATTTCCTTTTTCCTTTTTTTTAGGTTTTTTTTCCTTTTTTTAGGGTTTTTTTTCCTTTTTTTTTGCTATACTTTTCTTCATCTTAAAGACTCATTCGTCAAATTTTTTCAAATCCGATTTCCTCCCCAACCAATGGCCGGATTAACTTATACCCGGGACCAAAATGTTCGTCGTGTCCCTCTGATTATTTTGGTACCCTTTTTTTAGGGTTAGGGTTATTCGTTATTAAAAAGACTTAGCCATTTTGGATTTTCTCTCCAAATTCTTATCGCCTCCAATCTTCTTATCGCCTCCAATCTTCTTATCTCCTTAACAATTTTTCTTATCGCCTCCAATTTTCTTATCACCTTAACAATTTAACTTGGTCATTTTCGACGGTCGCATTCACGGTCGCATTTCAATAAGTGAGACCACTCTTTTTGATTTTTCTCAACAACCAGACCACTGCACAGGCTGCACAAAGTACCAAAATGACCGCAAAATTGAGGCGAACAATCTGCACTTGAGTGCACTTTGATGCACGCGACGGTTGAGGGCTGGTGTTGATAGAAATGATTTCCAATTTTTGGATTTCCCTTTTAGGTTGCGAGACACGGTGTTAATAGCCGATCCCCACATTAATACCTATTTGGGCCTAGTTAGGTGGTCCGTGCACAGGGGAATTTTCTGCACATTGGACCCGGATAGACAGAAACGCCGCACCTTCCACTTCGTTTCATTCCGGCGCTTCGGTGGGCCCACGGACCACGACCTTTGGTGTGGATTTCCATAGCACCTTTGGTGGGCCCGACCTCAGCGCCTCCATGGTAGAAGGATGGGCGTTTCAATTAAATTATAATATTGAATTCTATAATATTTTATATACGCTCCTTATAATATTATTGAACTTTGAGTAGGTAGAATTACTAGGTCAGCCGCGGATAAGGTCCAATGCCGGTATAATATATAGTATAGTAGGTGCTTGGATTATAATATTGTAGTTGGTATTAATTTACTTCTTATATTTTATATACCGTTTGCCGTCGAATATACGGCGAAAACGGACTATTTCGACGTAATTTCGAACTTCCTTTACGAAAGAAGGATTAATATTATTTCGATTATCCGCTAGTACTTCGTATTTACAATAATTGAAATACGCTATTATATATAAAATACTACTATTATTATTTTATTGGGGTATGTCCCCGGTGAATGTAATAATGGGTATATATAGTAATACTTAAGGATTAATAAGTATTTGAAGTTTCTTAATTGGGTATGGATTGACCTTTTTATTACTAATAGTAATTGTAAATCCCTTATTAAGTACCGATAATAGTTCGAAGGCCTCTATAACTTTATAGAAATTCGAATTATAAGGGCCTAGAATAACGGGTAGGATATTGATCTACTTGACGTACTCATATCGAAGAAGTATTACGACTTATATATAGTAGCCTATTAACGATTTAGTTATCGATCAATATAATCTAAACCCGTCATTATAGTCGAATATCGGCACCGAATATATTTTGCCGTACTTCTTTTAAATAAAGGTATCGATTAAATTCTAGCGGCCAAAGTACTATACTTCAAATTGATTAAGTATAGGCGATACTTTATATATAGGTAGTAATATTCGGTCGATATAAAGTAACGTTCGGCGAATATACGGATAAGGAGAATAAACGGGGTCGTCTTCGAATTCTATATAGTTACCGAACGCGTAATTAAATTTAATATCGGCTTATTTACGAATATCTTTGGGCTCGATGTATTCTATAGGGTCTAAAGCTAGTATAAATTCCCCTAGTACGGTATCCGTTTCGGTTATAGGGTTAATATCGATATTGAACCTTAAAGAATTTACTATAATATTAATAGTAACGACTCGGGAAATAAATAATATAATATTACCTTTTTCTATTATTTTAACGGTAAATATCGTTAGTATAAAATTACTCTTTTCGGCCGCACTAAAAAATCGCGACGACCGCTAATCGTAATAAATCCTACGAATTTGCCCTAAATAGGACCTCTTACTACTATAATAAAACTAATAATTAATAAACGAATATTCAAATTCGATAACGTTATTGGGAAAGATGGGTTCGGGCAAGGGCTCGGGTAAATTGGCCGTCGAAGGATAAAATACGAAATTGCCGTTAGTCGTACGAATCGAACCCGCTTACTAGTTACTATGCTAGGTTTCGGTAGGGTTATTAATTAGGTCGGCAAATTTATAATATATCTTTTTTCCGAAGTCCGACTAGATAAGACGGGAGAGTATATCGATCGGATTAAGGATATAGAAGTCTTATATAGGCTATTCGCTTTATAGCCGTATTATATATATATACGAAGACGATAGCTTTTCTAATTGTAGGGCGATACCTTTAGTTGTATATATAGCGATACGTAGTATAATTTTTCGAATATAGTACTTTAAAGTATTTAGGCTAATTGGTAAAAGGTTGTCGTTACCGGTCAATATAATGAGTAATTCGCGTTCTATTAAATATTATTTCCTAAATACGCTAAACGCGAAGTATTTTAACCCTTACCCGAATTAGAAGTCGGTTAAATAAATATAGGCTTTACGGGTAAATTTTATAGGCTCCGACTTAACGAAAGGATTATTTGCGTAGGGGACTTCGGCTTCTAATATATCCGGTTTATTTAGTACGGTTTCTTCGATTCTCTCTATTTTGTCGTTATAATCCTCGGTAGGGTCGAAATAGCCGAAAAGGTTAGGAAGATCGTCGTCGAAGTTATCGTCTACCTATATAATAATATTGTTATTTGGCTTTTAAATAACCCCGGTAGTTTAGAGTAACCGTTGGGCTAGTACCGCTTTATTTTCTACCTTTTTATCTACTTTGATTAATACTTCGGCTAATACTTCGGTAAAGTAATTGATAAAGGATTCGGGTTGGGTTGGCGACGCGATTTACTGTTAGTACCGGATTAATATTAAATATTAAATAAAATATACGAAATGAATAATTATTTATAATTAGCTCGGCCTTTTTAATAATATCCTCCTATTTATTATTATTATAATTGCTACTATTAAGAAGGGGAGACAATATATCGGGACCTAATTTATCGACGATAGGATAATTATTAAAATGAGGCCTTTAACGAGGTTACGATAGGTTAGACGCGACGCTAAACGCGGCGCTCGAATTCGATTCTAAATTATTACGCTACCTTTTATATTTATTCGGTAGGTTAACCCGTACGACCCGAGTGAATATACCCCTACTTCTAATAAACCGCGGCATAATAGCTAATAATATAAAGAGTAATAGAGAGTAGATATAACGTATAAACGAGGGATATACTAATAAATAGGGTTACTACAATCAAATATATTAGAAAATCGATAAAACGACGTATATCGATTTGGAAAAATAATCGAATATTTCAAATTATAATTATAATTAAATTGTATAGAAGTATTATAATTATATTAGAGTTTTACGCTAATTATTACTACTATAGAATTTTCACGTCCGCGGGGTTATTTGCTAGCGGGCGGCTAATTGAGTGATTGTAATAGTATGGCAACGGCATCCTCAATCTTATTGTTAAGTCGAAGTTAGTAAACGAAGAAAGTGCGATTCTGGGTACTTAAAATAACCTTAACAATAAAAGAGTAATTAGCGATTACTAATAACCCTGCTATATCAATACCTAAATAAGCCTTATACTTATTAATATATTTATTATATACAATATAATATCCCTATTAATTATCGATTAACTATATCGAGCGGTTACTATTATACTACGTTATCCGACGCGACCTTACATTTTATATTACTACTTATAATCAGTTACTTTTATAGTAATAATGAGTGATCGTTTACTATATAAGCGTACTAATATCTACTATATATATATAGTCGCGCATACCGTTCTTTAATACTTTATTAATTTTAGTACTAAATATGCTCGAATTATAAATAACAATTACTAAAACGAATCAATAATATACTAACGTTATCAATCCGACCACCACTAATTAGTCCGACCACTACTAATAAGACGACCGTAATACTTATAGTAAACCAAAGGTTAATTAATACGATTTCAAATATATTATATATATTTATAACCTAATATTGCATTATAACGAATGCTAATACCAATATAGGAAACTAAAGTATTAATTAATAGTTACTATAATATTACGACGTTACGATATTAGCCGTATAATACGATAGAGCATTGCGTCGGCAAATTTCGATGGATGTTGCTAAGAAGAAAGATGTTATTAAAAAGGGTAGTTAAAAAGGTGGAAAAGGTGAATAAAGAAGAGAAATGACCAAAAAAGACAAAGGAAATGACCAAAAAAAGACAAAGGAAATAACTAAAGAAATAACAAAGGAAATAATAAAAGAAAAGACAAAAAGATTAAGATATTAAGTACAGACGTTATTCAAATTTCTATCTTCCTCCTCGATAGTTTTGGCGGCGGCGGTAGACGCGGTGGCGGATGCGGACGCGGACGCGGCGGTAGACGCGGTGGACGCGGCGGCGGACGAAGACGATTCGCCCGGTATATTAGGAGAGGGAGGGAGCCGACGGATCTTCGTACGAACTATAATTATATTACGTTAGTATATTATTTATAATATTATTATAATATAATAAAGTAAGTTGATTTACCTAAATTATTCTTGATTTTATTTTACGTCTTCTGCTTTATAGTCGGTAAACGCCGATTAAAACGCTCGTCCAAGGACCGGAAATAGTACGGCCGGACGTACTTAAAATTTATATATATTATTAGTATTTAAATTAATATATAATAAAGGATTTAAATATTTACGCTCTTTACGAGGCAAATCGTCGAAGTAATTCAATATTATTAGTTAGCGGGCCGACTTAGTATATTTCTTCTATAAATAAAAATTGAACTCTATATACTTCGGTATTTCGGATCTTTGTACGCGTAAATAATCTATTAGTTTAAGGGCGACGATGCCGAATATCTCTATACGATATTAGTATAATATTTATTTAACTACCCAACTTCCAACCCGGACGTATAGCATTATTCGTTAAGATTAGAAACGTTTCTAACCCTATGCGGTAAGGGGAAGAAGACATTTCTAATCGTGACGAATAATATTAATATTAAAATAATATGTTTTAATATACCGCGATAGTAATATTGGCTAAATTTATAGGAGCGAGCGAAGTCGAGGCGGCCGACTATCTACGTCCAAACTTTAAAAATTTTTTCGGAGGATTAGAATTCATCGATTATATTTAAGGTCTTATTTTTGGTTAAGGAGGTATCGGGGTCCAAAAGTTCCTCGAATTCGGGGTCGTCGGCGTACCGTTCTAGTAAATTCTAAATATTAGTAAGCATTATATTTATATTTCAATACCGATCTTTTGATGTTAATGGATGCTTTAAAGTTAATATTTTAATTTATTATTATATTAATTAGAGTCGCCTTCTTATCGTTCTTTTAGTAATCTAATAAAATATTGCGGGCTAGCGAAAAATCAATCTTATATAAGTTAATCTTCCTATAAATAAATTAAATAATTTAACTATATATTTTTATTAATATTCGTTATTAATATTATATATTATATAGATAATAATAATTTAATTTACGGTCTTTTCGTTCTTTGGGAAATAGTAATAGTAGAGAAAGATTTACTACGCCGCCTTATCCTTTAATTTTTTTAGTTTGGCCGATTCTATAGCGATTTCTTTTTTAATTTTAATTTGGGTCTATTCCGGACCGAATTTATCCGGATTAGGTACGAGCTTATCCTTCGGACGAAGTATTTTTTTTATCCGATTCGCCCGGTAAATTATAATAGTAATTAAATCGAGGTCCTTCTCCCTCTCAATTTAGCAATATTGATAATTAGTATTATTATTAAGATAAAAATATTAATTATAATACTTACCGGCTTATAAGCCGAAGGCCCGCCTACTTAACTTATTAATTCGGCGAAGCTCTCGTCGATATCGCCCTTTAATAGAGGGTTATTAACTTTGCCCTTACCTTTACCCTTAGTAGCTTTGCCGGCAGGCTTCTTAGCTTCGTCCTTCTTAGCTTCCTCTTCCTTCTTCTTTTTCTCTTCCTTAATAGTAGTGCGAGCTACCCGCTTTATAGTATTTACGGCCTCCTTTTCGGCCTTCTTTTTAGTAATACTATCCTTCTCAATATACTAATTTTCGGTAGTAGTTAATTATTTATTATAAGCTTCTTAGGCTACTTATTATTAGTTGTCGGCGGATTTAATAGCGTTATGGGCGACTTCTTCGAGATTAGCCTTTTCGGCCTTCGTAGCGCGGTCGAAATCGCGGCGCGCTTTATATATTATTTAAGTAGCGTCGATAGATTTATCGGCAGCCTAGTTACGTTCTAAAGCTAGCCGATAATACTATTATATATTTTTTTTATACTTTTAGATAGTATTACCCTCCAAATTTAAAAAAATTTTTGCCGCCAACTTTAACTAATTTACGGCAAAAGTTACCTCGAGGGCGGCGGACTTTATTATACGCTATATAGCAATATAGCACTCCTCGAATTCGGCGGCGGTAGGGAGGGGGGCTTGGCTACCTTAATTAGGCCGGGGCGTAGCGTTAGTATTAGTATTAGTATTGGTATTAGTATTAGTATTAGCGATACCGGAGTCTTCATCGAACATCGTTATTATTTATATAATTATATATATATTAAGTCTCCCGCTTTATTACATTCGAATATACTAGGACAATATTAACGAGAGAATAAGATAAACGGAGCAGAGCGTAGGAGGTATAATTAATCTATGCCCATATTAGCTCTTAGGCTCGGCTTTAATAATATAATATTAATATAGTTTATTAGTTATATTAAATACTTATAAAAGATAGCGGGAGAACGACGGCTTTTTAATAGTAATTTATATTATTTATAAATTAGCAAAATTGATTACGACTATCGATGGATATTATTATATTAATTACTTCGATTAACGATATTATATTTACCGAAACGGGTATAACTAAATATAAAAATAACGGCGGCGAACGTTAATTACTATACGGCTATAGGAATAGATTAAAATTAAGATTACGACAATTTTATACGATGCGGGAGTTAATTAGTATACGTTTAGTTGTATTATCAATATTTAGGAAGGTGCGTCCTAGTCTTCGAATTTACCCTTATATACCCGTTGAACCTTCCTTAATTAACGGAGTTAATTAGCGTACAAACGAAATAGCGGTTTATTTAACCCAACGGTTAAAAGTGATTAAATTATTATTTTTATTAATATTTAATAAGAGAGGGCCGTTCTTAAAAGTTTACCGCTTAATTACGGATTATTACCGTATAGCTATTAATTATTACGAATTAATAGTATACGGAGCAATTTCGAATATAAGCCTGGTATACGCCGTTAATATAAACTAAGGGTATAAAAATATTAGCCCTTAGAATATATTTCCGCTATTAATTTCTAAGTAAATATTAACGGCTAATTATCTATTTATATTAAATAACTATTATCGATATAAACGACTATCTTTATCCTCGACTAGTACCGATAATTATTATTTATTTAAATGCTTATAATTATATACGATTTCTACTAATAACGATCGAAATGCGGTGTATAGGTAGCTATTTATAATCGTCGTTGTCTATACTAGTAATTATTATAGATAATTATATTTATAGTAAACGTTTACTTCGTTATTGAATAATAATTGGTAGTACTATTGGTAGACATTACCAAGCGGTTTATATATCTCAATGATTATATTGATAAACTACTGACAGTACTAACTAGTATACTAAATATTAGTTAAACTACATTAATATACGCCAAACAATTAATTGATGGTTTATAATATAAATAAGTAGTTGCAATACCCACTAGAAGGAGTAACCGTTCAATAAATATGCTATTATACTATAGTGAATAGATAGTAAAATAGATAAGCCGATAAGAATTCTAATAGTTAGTGTAGTGACCCGTTGGGATTATATAATTTGTTGGTGCACGGTTTATTTTAATTCAACTAGCAATTTACAGTTTGCCACCCCCCCATAAAAACAGGTAAGGTTGTGACCCGCATTAACTCACTAACAGATTGGTTGAATCCCCTGTTGGGTCCAGATATACCCGGCGCTATACCTGTTTTGAGGGTATCCAAATCGAGTGAGAAAAAGCGGTAGGCCAAAAGGATGGCTCGTCAGGCAGCGGTTGTCCACGGAAAATCCTGCAGTGCGTGCAAATCAGGTCCCGTCAGATCATCAAAGGGGAGAAGCCGGCAAGAGGAAAAAGTAGGAATGTTGCAAGGTTGCATTTGCCTAAAAGGGCGGAGATGGGTGTTCGCCAATGGAGATTCTCCCGCCCTCGATCGCCAGTCAGCCAAGTCAGGCCGGATGGCCGGGTCGCGTTAGGTCTGCTGTCTTGCCTCCCATCACCACCAACCACAGCACTGTATACTCTGGCAGTTCGGGATGCTCTTTTACACTATACGCTGTAGTGACTTGGTATCCCCACGATGAGCCCGAAAATAGGCGCTTGGGACCCACAACCACCAGGAACCTGCCATTACTGCCTCACAAGAGGAAGTTGAAGCGCATCAGCCCCAAAGGGGATATGCCTTTCCAC
Source organism: Neurospora sp. CHS-2018c (assembly GCA_009806235.1). NCBI lineage: Eukaryota > Fungi > Ascomycota > Sordariomycetes > Sordariales > Sordariaceae > Neurospora > Neurospora sp. CHS-2018c. The sequence continues at coordinate 1,385,841 of RAPC01000013.1, forward strand.
TTACCTACACTTGCGACCTGGCTACCTCTACCACTCTTCCTCCTACTACTAACATGACTAACTGCTGAACATACGTGGACGAATCCAACCGCTATCCGACCGTCAAGTGATTTCACCAAGCAGCAATTGCTATCTGGCCCTTCTTCTGCTCACCACTGGACGTGGCTTTTCCCGCCCTACACCATTTGTCTGTGACAAAAGCCGGACCGGTGAGAAAGGCCTCTGCTTCATAAGTCACTTCCTCCAACACGTCTTCAACCTCCTCACTCTTTCCATAACGCACCCTTGCGGCGGTGCTTTGAGAGTACAACTAGACTCAACCACCACGGATACGCCTCACAGCTCCCGGCCTCGAGTGCTTGGATGTGGTGAGCCGTGAACGGCAGCACACCCCTGTCTTGATCGCCTGCTCGCGCCACGGTACTTCAACGGTGCCTCAACGGTGCCTTGAGATTCCCTGTTAGCTCGGCGACCTTCAACACCTCGGACACTCAAAAGGTTGCCACACATCAACTTCCTCTTCAACACCGGGGCTGTATATCAAACTGAGGGGTGGGCATCGATCAGCAGCTTGCGAACGTCTGTGGGCTGCATGCCTTCGCTCGTTGCTTGGGTGGCCAGATTATCAACATAAACACATCAGTCAAGATGCTTCCCTTCCTCGAAGTCTCTCATCTCTCATCCTCCGCACCCTTTTACGCGGCCATCATCAAGAATATTGGCCTGCGCTACCTGAGTGAGGAGGACGGGCCCCTACCATCCATCACCTACGGCCATCCGTCACGCGACAAACCCGTCTTCCAGATTCGTGAAGTTGACCCGCATCGGGCCTTGAGACTCTCGCATATTTCCCTTTCCGCCCCTTCTGCGGCCGCAGCCGACGAGGCTTTTAGTTGCGCGCGCCGAGCTTCACCAGACGCCGGTGATAAATCACTGCGGCACCCTGTTGATTCCCGATCAGCTGCCACAACCGCCAAGGCCCACAGGAGTGTCAGTCGAGCTGGCGACCTCAAAGTCAACGTCACTGACCCTGACGGCAACACCATGGAGATTGTATATCAGCCTTCCGAAAGCTACCCGTCCCATCACGGTGGCACAGCCACACGGTACCAGCAGTCAGCCGATGAAGAACCAAGTCGAGTTCTCCTGTGGAAATACGATGTAGCAGGTTTAGAGCAGCGCCCAGGTGCAGTGTCCCATCCAACATATTCGGGATCAAACCCTCCTTCGTGTCACCGGCGTTCTGCTGAGGTTGAGGACGATGATCGACATGCTTCCAGGCGGGGCCACGTGTCGAGGACGGCCTCTTATGCTCCCGCTGTCCCAACCAGGCACAACTCCGGAGGCATCAGTCCAAGTACGGTTGTGGGTACCATCTTGGGCGTCGCGGCCGCCGGAGCAGTGGGAGGTGCTTTGTACAGCAAGTCCAAGGCGGAACGCTCTCGTTCGTCGCGTGATGATCATGAGCCGCCATCGTTTTCACGCCGCTGCAGCCACCAGGAGGGGCATGTAGAGAAGTACTCCGGAAAACTTTTGGAGCCTAGGGCACGTTATGTGGAAGTGGACCGGGCAGTGGACAAGGTTCGCTTACCTGATGAGCACCTGCATACCTCTGGCAGTGCTTCCCGGCCAGGGCCGCGGCCGGAGTACATCACTCGATACAGCAGTTATGCGGGCACTTCGCGAAGCAGAGATGTGGACGACGGCTTTGGAGATGGGTTGGAGGACGTTCGAGGCCGTCACATGACACCACGGTCTCGCGGGTCTCCTCGGGACCGCAGCGAGGCGGAATATGGACGACCACCCGTGGGTATCTCATCGGATCACCACCACCTTCAAAGCTCAAGAGGCGCAAAACACCCGCCAATGGTGCAGCGAAGCTACACATACGACACGAGTACGCCAGAGCGGGACGGCTATGCGTCAACAAAGAGTCATCGATCCTCGAGTACCATCCGCGGTTCCCCGGTTGAAGAGTCCTACACGGTCAGACGCTCCAAGTCAGGCACCCGCATGAAGACGACGACTGTCAAAGTCGGCGGCAGTCCATTGGGAAGGTCTGGCGCTTATGGTTCGAGCCGTGATGGGGGTTTGCCCAGAAATGCTTCGGGTAGCTTGAGCGAGCTCGTCACACCTCGTGAGATTCTGCTACCGCCCGACACCCCGGGTGTTCAGTCCACAAAGTGGGACAGCGAGGTAGAGGACCAAGAAGATGCCGATAGCATCGTGCCCAGCGACAGCATCAGCTGTGTGGGGACTCGCAGGAGCGGTCGGACATACTACAACTAAGCCGGGGGGGGGGGGGGGGGGGGGGGGGGG